>CM060867.1:20917535-21385088 GCA_030737845.1 Acorus calamus | reverse complement strand
TTACGGGGAGACCCATCTTGGCAAGAATAGAGAACCAGATGTAAGAGGAGTACCCGCACTTAAAAAATAGGTGATCGACGTCTTCAGAAGCTGCAGAACAAAGAGGGCATGTGGTGGACTGAATAATTCCCTTGTTTTGAAGCCTCTGGAGGGTCGGTAGCTTGTTTAGAAGGGCAAGCCACGCTGTGTAAGAGTGGCGTGGGATTTGGCCAGGATCCCATACCCATCCTTTCCAAGACACCAGAGGCTTTGGAGACCGAAGGTAATTCCAAGCAGCTTTAGAGTTTAATGTACCTGATTTAGATTTCTTCCATATTGGGATGTCTGCACGGTTTCCTCCCATTCGAATTTTGTTTATGTCTTCCCATACCGAAAGATAAGCGGGTGGCCATCGGTTCGAAGTGGACCATTTACCATTCGAGAATAGTTTGTTGACTGGTGTGGAATCTGTCGGACCCCAATGGATCGCCATAAGAGGGGGGAGTTTTGCCTTTAGGGCATGTCCGTCAATCCATGGATCATGCCACCCTTGTCTGTGTGCCTACATCCCTCTCATTGCTTATTTGGAACCTAGCCACTACCTAACAAGGTTGAATTCAATAGTGCACCGTCAAAAATACATATTGTGTCTGTTTATTGTTTTGACAACTGATGTTTTTCTCATTTATCCTAATAATTTTATTTTATTTTTCTTACTTGCCAAATTTTCACTATTTTCTTATTTATAGTAGGGTAGAACACCGATTGGAAAAGAAAATAAAAGGTGGAATATGTATTTTTAGAGATTTCATTATGTTGGCTGTTATGTTACTATCCATTGATGCTCAGTAATGATATTTCTGAATTCTCGTAATTTTGGAGTGTAACTCTTATGCATATATAAAATTCCATTGTAATATGTTTTGAGTCTATGTAAGTGCTATTTATAGTCCAATCAAATATTCACTATCAACTTCAGCTTTGTGCCCACTTCCAAGATCTGGATTCTATTTTTGTCCCACATGTAGCCTTCATAGATTCTGTACTTCATGTTGTCTACACTAACTAATGTTGTAGATTGTGAACTCCTTCGAGTTTTGTCAGTTGAGAAATCTGGAAGTATATGAAGCTTAGGTATCGTTGATTGAGCAATCATATGATTTAAAATTTGCTACTGGTTTTTTAACTAAATCTCTATGAGGCATGTTTCATCCACCGTTTCACATGAAACCTTCAATTTAAACTCAACTTTGCACATTCTAAACAATATTTTTTCAATTTTTAATTGTACAGAAGTCTTTCCACATGCCTATTTACGAGTTAGTGATTGACCCTGTAATGGCTTTCTCAAGTCTTGCTGCCCCATTGACAGCCTTTGTTGTCTCAATATCTCGTACATTTGAATCTTCCGATGAAATATATAGGTAGTTACCATGGCTTTCTCAAGAGTAGGTTAATAGATGCTAAGGGAACATTACATCATCAATTGGATTTTTGTAAGTGTTACTATGGAGTTCAACTCTAAATGTGAGTTTTCGCTTTATATAATGCATGTTCTATTGCAAGTCTGGTTGGAAGCACTGTGGTAATGTGCATGGTGAGTTCAGTTGATGAACAACTTAGGTGTTACAGAATATATAGGTTTTCATGCCAGTATTTTGCAATAGTGCAACATTTAATTCTGGCTTTATATATGTTTTGATAGACCTTTCATTATATTCAATTCCATATCAAAGATTGTGTGTCACCTGTCATTGCCTATGCACACATTCCCTTACTGAAATTTGCTCATCAAGCTGGATAAGTCCCCATCACAATGTGTTCAGGTTCCATATAAAAGCTGGTTAATGTTGGGGAGAACTTCAAAGGCAGTCCCACAAACAGTTTGCTCATGTTTTAATTTTTTAAAAGTAATAAACTTCGTCTAAGAAGGTATATGATTTGATGAAAAGTGTATATCATTCCATTTCAAAATGAATTGACATATTTTAACAAACGTAAAAAAAAAATTAACAAGGTATATATCACACCCAAAGACATTTATATCTCGTTGGATGTCTAAAGAGGTATATGGGACTATGTTTGAGGTTGAAAGAGTTCAACAATGCCCATAAGAGTTTTGATATCGTGACAATTTTTTTTTTTTACTCACAAACTCATTTCAAACCAATGACAAGATAACTTTTGAATGGGTTGTATATATACCACTTTTTTGAGGGTCAGTTGTCCTTTTCCTGTTGGATCGAGTCAAAATTTGGTCAATGTTTGGCTTGCTGAATCTTTTACTTCAATGCAGGTTCAGATCCATTGTAAGCTGCATGGGAAATAAAATGGTATGTGTTCTCAATTGCTTGTTATGAATATTGGGTTCGACATTATGACTAGTGGAAAACACGATCAGACATTCCAATATTGCATGAAATGATTTTCACCTATAATTATTTTACACACACACAACCAATGGATGAGCTTGTGTTTTGTGAGGGGTAGGGATGCAACTCGGTCGGGTTGGGTTTGGGTTGATCTCGATCCGAAGTTCAATGTGTTCAACCCTAACCTATGATTGCAACCCAAACCCAACCCGATTTTGTAGACAACTTAAATTTATCAACCTGAACCCAATTCCAGTTTTTAGAACCCAACCCGCATAAAAATTGGGTTCAACCCGTTGGGTTCGGGTTGGACCTGGCCTAAGTTGCAGCCCTATTGAGGGGTGTGAGTTTTGCAGGTGAGGTGTTTGGCTTCGACTCCTTTGTTTTAAGTGATCTCTCAGCCACCATCCAGGGTATAAGGAGTTGTTTTTTTCTTAGGGCCTTGATACCCCTCTTCCTTGAATTTTGCTTTTCTTATCCAAATCCTCTCACCCCCATTCAATCATTATACCCCAATTCAATCATTGTATTTTTATTCACTTTGATTGTAATGACAATGCCTTCGTATTGCTCAAAGAAAAAGAAGATGAACTTGTGTCTTAATGTGCCTTGATCCGATGTTGCCGTTGACAGATTCTGTTTCCAGTTATTTTTTTCATCTGTCCCAGTCTTGGAGCTTTCTTCTCACCCCTCCAATACTCCATTCCAGTTGGTGGAGCTAGGGAAAGATCTTCTCTCTTTCAATATAAATGGGTTTTTGAAATCCTCTATTGTACAGGCACCCATAGCTTTTTAAGAACTTATAAATATTTTCTCTTTCAAGATTTATCTGATATGGGTTCTTCCAAAAAAAAATATATGAAATTTGAACATCTGCGTTGGATTTCAATACGAGAAAAAATCAATATGTTATTATTCTTTTTTTTTTATATATTTTAGTTTTGGCTTAATCTATCATCTTCTGGGACATCTGATGTCAGCCACATAGGTATGTACATTCATGCTGAATTTTTTAATTATAATTTTTGTAGGTTTAGTTTTCATTGTTCTAAATTTATATGGAATTTGCTGATTTGATATCTGTATGTATATGTATGTTTTTTTTTAATATATAGTTGTCATAACCTTTAACAAAAGTTCAATCTGTAATTTTGAAAATATATGGCCTCGTGTTGTTGTTTGCTGTTGTGTGCAATTGAACAATGATTTCATATATGTATTGTTGTTTCATTTAGTATAAGCAAACAATTATTGATATGGAATTGTTTTTTGCTCTAATTAGAATTATTTGTAAACATATTCTTAGTACTAGCTACCCCAGGTTAATCTAATCTGATATGGTTTCATTATTGTCATTAGAGTCTACAACATTTTTTTGTAAAGGATTGGAAAAATTCAAGTTGGGGTAATGAATGGTAATCAAATTTGTTGAAATCCCTATGGCACAGATATTAAAAAATAGTGATTATAATCAATTTATGTTAAGTGTGGAATACAAAAATTATACTGGTAAACACTAAACCTGAATAGTTTAACAGTTCTATGGTTGTGGATGTGGTTAAAAAGATTACAGATTACTTTCCATAGAATGCGTGGAATGAGAGTTGGTGTCGTAGAACTTCCACATCTTTACTACTCATTTGCTCATTGTTACCATAGAATCAATTTGGTTTTTATTGAGGTTGTCATTATCTTATCAAATTAAATGTCCGCTTGTTATGAACTCAGTCCATTTTCATTTAATAAATTTCACTGTTTGAGTGATTCTAGCACTCAATATTGTTCCCATTGCTTCAATCAGAGGGAGTTACTGTTTCCATCGGCATTTATTATTAAACCTTTACTGCTAGCATCATACGTTGTCCGATTTTTATCCCCATTTTGGATGTAACTTTTATTTGGTCAACAAATATCGGGATGCCCCCACCCCCTTTCCTCCCCCCCCCCCCCGGTAGTTTTTATGATTCTACACTGGCTGATTCTAGTTCCCAGTCTGATGATTATGTAGAAAAAAACTTCTTTTTAAATATTAACAATTATGATAGATTTAGATTTTGAAATCCTTTTAGATAGCTCATGTACCTCCTTGCATGAGGTTATGTGTTGAAATATGTGAAAGACACTATGGGGATAAAAATATGTAGGACTCACTGTTTAGGATAGATGAATTTGATCCCCTCCCCTATGATCATTTTGTACTCCACAAATACTTTGTACATTCCAATAAGAAGTTTTAGAATCAATTGAAGCCCTCTGAAGTATTCGTTACTGGTTTGAAAGTGCTCTTCACTCTTAGTCAACATTATTATATCAAAACCAGAGTTATATTCTTTCCATTTTCAATTGGTTCTTTTCCCACGTGTTTACAGGAAGAATTCAATCTTAATAGCTAGATTAGCGGGGCATGACCCTTATTATTGACAGGGTTAGCAACTACAAAAGCTTAATAATGAGCAACTGATTGTTACGATGCATCACTCTAATAAATTGCACATAAGAACCAAGAGTGTAGTAACCAAAGAAATTTCATCTTTTTAATATCTTATGTGCCTCATTTTGTTTAGTCAGATGTTATTTAGCTTCAATCATTATATAATATGGTCTATAATGTTGATTTCATTTCCATATTCCATGGCCATTCAGAATGATTTTGGTAGATTATCTTATCTTTCAATGAATGTTGAGCATTGATTTAAATGGTATATATATGAAATCATTAAACAATTGTCATTGGCTTCATAATATATAAAATATTTGGGGTTTAAAGGATCCAATGAAGAAATGTGCTACGTCAGTTGTGTAAAACAATCTGGTCCTAGGTGCCATTGTTAACATTTCAAAACTGCTTTTGATTCCTCTTCCTTTGATGTGGGAGCTTCATCTTGGAGTTTCACTTTTAAAGCTAATTACTTGATGACCACTAATTAAAAAATTATATGTAGACACAGTGAACATGTGCCATGGAATCAGATCCTAGGATGCATTTCCTCTTGGTTAGGGGTTTTCCCCTACCAAGCATTCTCATTTCGCAATGTAAAATAATTCGGAAGATTTTTCATTCCTCTAAACCAAATTCGAAGCTAAATACACATACCTTGTAATTACAGCGTCCGAGCTTCTTAGATGCAAATGTTTGTCATTTTTAAAAACTTCTTTTACGAAATAGCAAGTGCTAAAGTGACCTAAAGTTCATGCACGCACAATTCGGATTTAAAATCATGACATCATTATGAATTTATATGGTTACCTTTTGATCATCTATAGTGTCAAAGTTGGGAGAAATTTTTTCTATAATTATCAAACTTATTCATTATAGATTGATTGTTTTTTTTGTCATTTTGTCTATTTCTATTCTTTGTTTGAGTTTCCCATGGGGATTTCTTATAATCATTTCTTTTATTTCTCTTATTTACAGTTATTCTCTTATTTGCATATCGTTTGGTGCTTGCTCTTGGAATTGCCTGACAACGGGAGAAAGCACGCTGGTCAGCATTCATGCCGGCACATGACTGTATAGTGGCATGCTCTATCCCTTTGTGATTCAGTTTACTATAGAATTGATATCTTTCTCTACAATTGTTGAGGATGGGTACTCCTAAAAATTTGGTAATACTTCACGTAATCATGCATCTGAGCCATATATACATGTATATGATGAGCAGGAGAAGGCCAAGTTTTCTAATAACTGTGATGAATATAAACTAAACCACTTGTTTAATTGTTCCACACTTATGTTTCTTTGTATAAGGAAGCTTGCACCTATATATATTTTAAACGACCCATTGATATAAAAAAATATTTTCTGCTTCTAATTATATTTTTTTGGAAGTTTTAATATGTTCCACACTTATGTTTCTTTTTATAAGGAAGCTTGCACCTATATATATAAAAATATTTTGCATGACCCATTTGCAGTTCATATCTGTTGTCTGCAAGGATTCTGATTTAATTACTTAGATGATTTTTTTAAAATTTATTCTTTTTTTATCATGTTATTTTCTTGCAAATGATGTTGTTTCATTTACACTTTCCTTTTCAAGTATCTTATGGCATGTTCTTATATACTCTATTCGTTTTTTGGACTAGAGGCTTTCTAATTGGACTAGGTGAAAGATCGATGTAGTGGGGGAAACCAATCACACAATGTAGATTCCTTGTTCAGTTTCATGTTCTCTACGTGCCTACATCCCTCTCACTACTTATTTGGAACCTAGCCACTACCTAACAAAGCTGAATTCAGTAGTGCATCATCAAAATACATATTGTGTCTATTTATTATTTTGACAACTGATGTTTTTCTCCTTTATCCTAATAATTTGATTTTATTTTTCTTACTTGCAGTTAACGTGAAAAAAGATTCCTTTCAACATTGTTTAATCATTCATTGTGCTAGTTAAAGTATGATTGTTTCATTCCTCCGTTTGCTAGATTTTCACTATTTTCGTATTTATAGTAGGTTAGAACACTGATTGGAAAAAAAGGTGGAATGTGTTTTTAGGGATTTCATTTTGTTGACTATTACCTTACTGTCCATTGATGCTCAGTAATGATTTTTCTGGATTCTTGTAATTTTGGAGTGTAACTCTTATTCATATCTAAAATTCCATTGTAATGTGTTTTCAGTATGTGTAAGTGCTCTTTATAATCCAACCAAATATTCACTGTCAACTTCAGTTTTGTGCCCACTTCCAAGATCCAGATTCTAATTTTGTGCCACATGTATCCTTCATGGATTCTCTACTTCATGCTGTTCTCCACTAACTAAGTTGTAGATTGTGAACTCTTCATTTATCTTCATCTTTTTCTCTGTCAAACTCTATTGCTTTTAGTCAAATCATCGCATGCTTCCTTGCTTATAGCTGTGATTTATTTTGCTTATGTATCTCAAATTTTCTCCCCTTTTTTAATGAAACTTGTACAGCTTTATCAATGTCTCTGCATCTAGTTTAATATATATATATATATAGAACTAAAAATTTATCCTTTCAAGGGCGCGACTATTCTAGCTCCTGGTAACTTGTAGGGCATGAAATCTTGATCTATGATATGAAAGAATCATTAGATGTTTTATGGGCCAGTCGGCATCAACTGTGTGTGAAAGTTTAGACCATATCCTTATTCACTACCAATCACTGGTCACTCACAAGCTTGCATTCTTGACCCCATGTCCATCCCTTCAGTCATGCTTTCCTTATCCAATTTGACCTAATTGCGAATTTGAGAGTGGCAAAATTCTTTGACATCTTGCTATTCACTCTACGTTATTAAACATTTGAAGCAATCTGAATGATCACTAACAGTTTTTTTTTTGGTCGGTAAAGCTAGAATCTGTATTACTATCTGCAGAGAAAAATATACGAAAAGAGGGACTGTACATCAATGAAGCGCATTCATTGATAATCGAGGGGAAGAGTTGTGAGGGAACAACGGCAGTGAATTACCCCTTTGCATCCACCCCACCTTCACTAGTTTGTCAAGGATGATACAATTCTAATCCAAAATATGCAAGAGAGGAGGTTTCTATTTCAATTATAATTTCTATGTTAAGGGAGCAAGAACAGAGGATGTTGGTGTCATTTGAGTTTTTCGCTCATGAATGGGACACCACTATGATCTTTGTCAAGAAGGGTTTAAAGTTCAGGCCAGACTTGCTGAGGGAAAAACTGACTCTGCCCAAACTGGGATCATCTGCAAGAAGGTCAGCAAGTGTGTTTCCTTCACGGTGAATGTGCATCAATTAAAACTAAGTAATGGCTGTTAGTGCTTTTTAAATCCATCAAGGCAACCTGTTCATCCATTCCTTCGCTTTACAAATAGGAAGTCAGTTGTTCCAAAGCAATTGTTAGTGGTGTTCTATAAAGACCAGATTTTTCTGGTGTCCGACCTAAGGATCTCATATGTGATTGGAATGCAACCATGATATTGGCTCTAGTGATTGATTTTTTGTATAATCCATGATACTTTTTGTAAAGTGTTCCTTTTACACAAAAATACAAATTTTGATGGAAAAGAACCTTGGAGTATGCTGTTTGTTTGGGGCTAGTTTGGCGAGGGGTTAAGGTTTTGAGGATAAGTTATCCTAATTTTATGGGATAAAAAGTCCATCAATTTTATTCATATTTACATTTATCAAAATTGGGATAAAAAATGAGAATAAATGCTATCTCAACCTTTAAGTGGAACAAAATATCTTCATTTTCATTTCAAAATTGGGACAACTGTTTGAAGTTTATCACGATTATTTTTTATACTAAGCGGGAATATGCCATCCTCTCACTCACTCATTTCCATAATTACCCCTTATCCCACCATTTACCCTTTCGAGTTTGATGTGGGCCAATTGTCTAAAAGCGTATCAACAGAGAATGTCATCACCTAGAGGATGAAGGGGAGAGATCAAGAATGTGAGTCCATAATTGGATGAAGGAGAAGCGTTAATGAGGATATAATCCATTTACCAACTCAGAGACAAAGTGAACACTCAATGATGAAATATGTTTGGCTATTCAGTTGATTGTTTGTCAAGATCTCAACTTTCACTACAAGCTAGCAAAAGAGGTGTTTACTTCAACAAGGTTCTACACACTCACAGTGGACCTCATTTTGATTCTGGGGAAACGACTAATATAATTAGTGGTAACCAATTCAAACACTTGTTATGGGGGAAGCCATGACTTTCTGTGGGGAGCTGGGACCAAAGCTCGAAGGATCAACTTGCTCTTATCCACCGGGTTGGAGTGGCGTTCGTTCTTGCTTGGAACAACGCCTTTCCTTTTCTTGTTTCTATGCTTTTTTGTAATCTTCGTTTATCTATTCCTCTCACCCCCCCACCCCCCTCCTTCAGCCATTGTTATTACATCCTACTTAATGACCATATCTACTTTTCTCCAAAAAAAAATGTCATCTTATGGAACATGTGGTTAGCTAGAAATGAGAACAACTTTTGTTGTAGGAAACTCTTCGTGCTTCCATAAAGCATGAGTAGAGCACAATATAGGGGTTTCTAACCTACTTTGTAAGGTAGGTGGGGACATAAATAGTTTTATTGGGGTAACTTATTTGGTTGTTCTTATTCTTGTTTTCTTTTCTTTTAATGTGGATGTTATTGCCATTTTTAATAGGCAAATTTGCAATCTGGTGGACATCCCATCTTTTCCTTCAAAGAAAAAAAAAGTAGCCTCCATATCTGCTATTTAGGGGTTAAATCTAAAATGTGTATGTTGAGAAATGATGTCAATGTTTACAACAAGATATTGTTAGTTGAGAAATATGGAAATATATGAAGCGTAGGCATCGTTGATTGAGAAATCATATGATATTGCTACTGGTTTTTTAACTAAATCTCTATCAGGCATGTTTCATCCACCGTTTCACATGAAACCTTCAATTTAAACTCAACATTGCACGTTCTAAACAATATTTTTTTATGTTTAATTGTACTGAAGTCGTTCCACATGCCTATTTACGAGTTAGTGATTGACCATATGATGGCTTTCTCAAGTCTTGTTGCCCCATTGACAGCCTTTGCTATCTCAATATCTCCCTTGTACATTTGAATCTTCTGATGAAATGTATAGGTAGTTACCAAAAAAATAAAACAAAACCCCGTGATTGCTTTCTCAAAAGTAGGTTGATAGATGCTAAGGGAACATTACATCATCAGTTGGAATTTTGAAAGTGTTACTATGGAGTTCAACTTTACATGTGAGTTTTGGCTTTATATAATGCATGTTCTATTGCAAGTTAGGTTGAAAGCACTCTGGTAATGTTCATGGTGAGTTCAATTGATGAACAACTTAGGTATTGCAAAATATATAGGTTTTCAAGCCAGCATTTTGCAATAGTGCAACATTTAATTCTATTTCTAAATATATGTTTTGGTAGACCTTTCATTATACTCAATTCCATATCAATGATTGTGTGTCACCTGCCATTTCCTATGCACAATTCCCTGATTGAAATTTGCTCATCAAGCAGGATAAGTCCCCATCACAATGAGTTCAGGTTCCTTATAAAAGTTGGATAATGTTGGGGAAAACTCCAAAGGCAGTCCCACGACCGTGTTTTAATTTTTTAAAAGTAGTAAACCTCGTCTAAAAAGGTATATGTTTTGATGAAAAGTGTATATCGTTCTATTTTAAAATGAACTGACCCATTTTAACAAATGTAAAAAAAAAATAAACGAGGTATATATCACACCCAAAGAGGTTTATATCTCGTTGGATGTCTAATAAGGTATATGAGACTACATTTGGAGTTGAAAAAAAACTCTATAACAACGCCCATAAGAGTTTTGATTCAGTGACTATTTTTTTTACTCACAAACTCATTTCAAAC
Source organism: Acorus calamus (assembly GCA_030737845.1). Classification (NCBI taxonomy): domain Eukaryota; kingdom Viridiplantae; phylum Streptophyta; class Magnoliopsida; order Acorales; family Acoraceae; genus Acorus; species Acorus calamus. The sequence goes on along the minus strand of CM060867.1, from coordinate 21,374,400 downwards.
CAATAACAAGATAACTTTTGAATGGGTTGTATATATACCACTTTTTTCGGGTCAGTTGTCCTTTCTTATTGGTTCGAGTCAAAATTTGGTCAATATTTGGCTTACTGAATCTTTTACTTCAATGTAGGTTCAGATCTATTGTAAGATGCATGTGAAATAAAATGGTATGTGTTCTCAATTGCATTGTATGAATATTGGGTTCGACATTATGACTAGGGAAAACACGATCAGACATTCCAATATTGCATGCAATGATTTTCACCTATTGTTATTTTAATACACACACAACCAATAGATGAGCTTGTGTTTTGTGAGGGGTAGGGCTGCAACTTGGTCGGGTTGGGTTCGGGTTGATCTCGATCCGAAGTTCAAACCGTTCAACCATAACCCGAAGTTCAAGGTTGTCTATGATTGCAACCCAAACCCAACCCGATTCTGTAGACAACTCGAATTTATCAACCTGGACCCAAATCAAGTTTTTAGAACCCAACCCGCATAAAAATCGGGTTCAACCCGTTGGGTTTGGGTTGGACCTGACTTAAGTTGCAGCCCTAGTGAGGGGTGTGAGTTTTGCAGGTGAGGTGTTTGGCTTTGAGGAATAGTCGCCTGAGGCTTCGACTCCTTTGTTTCGGGTGGTCTCTTGTCCACCGTCTGGGGTGTAGGGAGTTGTTTTTTTCATTGGGCCTCGGTTTCCCTCTTCCTTGTATTTTGCTTTTCTTATCCAAATTCTCTCACCCCCATTCAATCATTATACCCCAATTCAATCATTGTATTTTATTTCACTTTTATTGTAATGACAATGTCTTCGTATTGCTCAAAAAAAAAAATGAACTTGTGACTTAATGCTATTGTACTGGCACCCATGGCTTTTTAAGAACTTATAAAGATTTTCTCTTTCAAGATTTATCTAATATGGGTTCTTCCAAAAAAAAAAACATTTGAAATTTGAACATCTGCCTTGGATTTCAATACGAGAAAAAACTAGTATGTTGTTATGATTATTTTTTATTATTTTCGTTTTGGCTCAATCTATCATCTTCTGGGACATCAGCCACATAGGTATGTACATTCATGCTTTTTTTTATAATTTTTGTAGGTTTATTTTTCATTGTACTAAATTTATATGGAATTTGTTGATTTGATATCTGTATGTATGTGTATGTTTTTTTAATATATAGTTGTCATAACCTTTAACAAAAGTTCAATCTGTAATTTTGAAACTATATGGTCTACTGTTGTTTGCTGTTGTGTGCAATTGAACAATGATTTCATATATGTATTGTTTTAGTATAAGCAAGCAATTATTGATATGGAATTGTTTTTGGCACTAATTAAAATTATTTGTACACATATTCTTAGTACTAGTTGTTGGAAACAATACTATGTTCTCTAATTTTGAAAAATCACAACAAAATTAGGACTAAATATAGAGTCAGAAAAATCTAACAAATTTGGTGGATCGAAGCACGCAAATGCACTTTCCAAAAGCAAATTCCACCCCACTTTGGTGCAATGGTTCAATGGTGGTCTACTTTGAAGATACGACGATCTCTGACCTTTCTCAAGGTACACTCCAAGTGAGAAGGTTTTAACGAACGCCTATAAGACTTTAGGAATAGGAGACCTCTGCTTCTCTGTTTTTAATTTTAATGTTTGTCTCGGATGCCCTCTGTTTTTTTTTTTCTCAATTTGTGTTGGACGGACAGGGTTTGAAAATGATCTTTCTTGTCCAGTACAACACACCCCTCTCAACTATATAAATGAAGAAGAGGTGCACAGGCACCCATTAAAAGGAAACGGTTTCTAACCGTTGCAAAGTTAAAACAGTGAAACCATACAATTAATTACCATGCAATTGACACCTATGCAACAATATTAATTTGACTCTCATAAAATAAAATAAAAATAATTTCTAACATTCCCCCACATTATATTATTTTATTTTTCATTTTAAAATAGGTCTCCTATTCTTATACTGTTCATACATAAAGGTGTCAGCAAGACTTGAACCTTTACTTAGTGTATGAAGATTTTACCCCCACAGATCTGAGTGAACCAAGTCTTGAACTCAAACCCTTATGTGAAAATATAATGAAGATACACGCACAGTACACTTATAAAGGGACTCTCACTGGATAGCGCGTTACGGTCATGCGCTAGTATCCTCTTTTCATGAGTGCTCTAGAGACAAGCCCTACTTCTCATAGTTCACGGCCAAACAACCACACTCACTTAGGTAAATTCTCCAAGGATGCTCTGTAACTAGACATCCTGCTCGTAAGCCTTGAATTTCATTAAGAGTATTTAAACTCATCTTTTTTTGTTACAGATTGAGCATCATCACCATAAGGAGGGGCTTAGAGAAAACTCTCTATTTTTGTGATCCTCTAGGTCACTCCTAGTTTGTTTTCCACATTGAACTTGTTTCTTGGGATCTCCAGTCATTCAGGTTGGGTTACCACTGAGATGTTTACACTATGGGCTTCAGCCCCATCCTCCTCGACGATTCATCAACAAGCTTTCTCGATAAAGCTTTAGTGAGAGGATCAACAATATTTAATGTTGACTTCACATAATCCAAAGATATTATCCCATGGGTAAGCAAATGCCTTAAGGACTTCAGTCTAATGAGAATATGTCTCCTCATTTTATCATTTGAACTTTTACTCTTTGCCTTTGCTATTGCAGCTTGGCAATCACAATGTATAAAAATAGCAGGAATTGGCTTATTCAACAATGGAATGTCGGTCAAAAGACCCTTAAGCCATTCCGCCTCAGCGCCCGTAGTATCGAGAGCTATTAACTTGGACTCCATGGTGGACCAAGAAATTAAGGTCTGTTTGGTTGACTTCCACACGACAGCCCCGCTTGCTAAAGTGAAAAGATAACCTGTAGTTCCCTTTGCATCACCAGTATCAGTTATCCAACTTGCATCAGAATATCCTTCTACGACAGGAGGAAATCTAGTATAATTCAATGCAATGCACATGGTACCTTTCAAATATCTAAGTAATCATTCTAAAGCATTCCAATGTGTCTTATCAGGAAAATTAGTATATCTACTAAGTCTTTTCACAGCAAATGCAATATCCGGTCTAGTACAATTTGAAAGATACATCAAACTACCAATGATCTGAGAATACTTGTGTTGAAAAACACTCTCACCTATATTTTTCTTTAGTTTAATACTACAGTCAAAAGGAGTACTCAGATTTAAAATCAAAATAACCAAAAAATTTCAACATTTTTTCAATATAATGTGACTGAGAAATAGAATAACGATCAGATGAGTTAATTAATTTTAAACCTAATATTATGCATGCTTCACCTAAATCTTTCATGTCAAACATACTCGACAAAAAAGATTTAGTCTCATGAATTATATGAGTACTAGTGCCAAAAATCAAGATATCGTCTACATACAAGCAAAGAATAACATTATCATGCTCAACTACTTTGCTATATACGCATTTTTCATGCTTGTTTTAGGCCATAGAGGGATTTTACCAACTTACATACTTTATTCTCTTGACCTGACACAATAAAACCTTCAAGTTGATCCATATAAATCTCTTCTTCAAGTTCGCCATTCAAAAAAGCAGTTTTGACATCCATTTGATGGACCTTCAGATTATGAATGGATGCTAAGGCAATAAGTACACGAATAGTGGTCATTCAGGTCAGAGGAGAATAAGTATCAAAATAATTATACCCTCTTTCTGTTTATACCCCTTTGCAACAAGCCTAGCCTTGAATTTCTCTACAGAACCATCAGGTTTCCTTTTAAATATCCATTTACAACCAATGGGGTTTTACACCCTGGTGGTAAATCTGTTAGGATCCAAGTATTATTTGATTTTATAGAATCCATTTCACTTTGAATCGCCTCCTTCCAAAAGGCAGAATCAACAGAAGCAATAGCCTCATGAAATGTCAAAGGATCCTCTTCCACTAAATAAGTAAGATAATCATCACCAAAAGTTTTTTCAACCCTTGGCCTCTTACTTCTTCTTGGTTCTACAGGAGATTCAGGCTTCACATTAACTGCACTAGTAGATGCAATCACTTGCACATTTTGAGATGTTATATGCAATTTATTTTTCATTGGAAAAATATTTTCAAAGAAAACAACATCTCTAAGTTTACATATAGTATTCGCATCAATACCATTCACATCAGATTTAATAATAAAAAATCTATAAGCATAACTATTTTCTGCATATCCAATAAAAACACCATCAATAGTTTTAAGACCAATTTTTCTCTTTTTATTATCAGGAATCTTTATTTTAGCAAGGCACCCCCACACTTTAAGATATTTTAGACTAGGTTTTCTGTTATGCCACAACTCATAGGGAGATTTATCATTCGATTTATGAGGCACTATATTAAGTATGTGACAAGCAGTAAGTAGTGCCTCCCCCCACAAGTTGTCCGGTAATCTCAAACTACATAACATACAATTTACCATGTCTAATAGGGTCCTGTTCTTTCGTTAAGCCACTCCATTAGACTGGGGACTATATGGAGCAGTGACTTGATGAATGATTCCATGATCCTCACAAAATTACCTTAAAGAAGTAGACATGTATTCCCCCCCTCTATTAGACCTTAGCCTCTTAATTTGTTTTTTTGTTTGATTTTCTACCAAGGTCTTATAAGAGGTGAATTTATCAAAAGCCTCATCTTTTGTCCTTATAAGATATACAAAACAAAATTTTGAAAAATCATCAATAAAAGTGATAAAATATCTCTTACCTCCTCTAGTTAAAACTCCATTAGAATCACAAATATCACTATGTATTAGTTCTAATACAATAGTATCTCTAGCAATGAAATAAAGGTTGTTTAGGAAGTTTAGATTGAATGAAAACTTCACATCGATTAGATTCAACATTATAGTTCTATGATTTACATGCCCAAGCCTACCATGCCAATCATCAAAAGAAACAACATTATAAGAAATAGATGAACATTTGGCACTACAAGGGTTCATATTTATAACAAAAAGGCCTTCACACATATAGCCTTTTCCTATATATAACCCACAACGAGTAATAACAATAGTATTACTTTTAAATAACAACTCATAGCCACATTTGACAAGGAGTGATCCACTAATAATATTTCTTCTCACTGTAGGTATATGTTGCACATGGTGAAGAGAGAAGACCTTTCCTGAAGTAAACTTCAAGTCAACACGTCCCTCTCCGAACACCCTCGCTGCAGTGAAGTTTTCGATTTTTACACTGCTTCCTTCTATACCATGATAAGTAGAAAAAATTGATTGATCATTGCAAATATGAACATTCCTGTATCTACCAACCAATCAGTACGAAGACATGCATAATTTAATTCAGGATTGTAAGTAACAAATTGATCATTAGGGATCAATCCATTAGTCATCATGATGGCCACTTGAATTATTTTATGCACAATAGAAAACTAGTGTTTATAAGATCTGCTTTTTTATTGTTGGAAACAACACTATGTTTTCTAATTTTGAAAAATCACAACAAAATTAGGACTAAATATAGTGTTAGAAAAATCTGACAAATTTGATGGATCGAAGCACGCAAATGCGCTTTCTGAAAAGCAGATTTCGCCCTATTTTGGTGCAATGGTTCAATAGCGGTCCACTCCGAAGATACGACGATCCCTGGCCCTTCTCAAGGTGTACTCCAAGTGAAAAGGTTGTAGCGAACACCTGTAAGACTTTAGGAATAGGAGACCTCTGCTTCTCTGTTTTTAATTTTAATGTTTGTCTCGGATGCCCTCTGTTTTTTTTTTCTTCTCAATTTGTGTTGGACGGACAGGGTTTGTAAATGATTTTTCTTGTCCAGTACAACACACCCCTCTCAACTATATAAATGAAGAAGAGGTGCACAGGCACCCATTAAGAGAAAACGGTTTCTAACCGTTGCAATGTTAAAAACAGTGAAACCATACAATTAATATCCATACAATTGACACCTATGCAACAATATTAATTTGACTCTCATAAAATAAAATAAAAATAATTCCTAACACTAGTTACCCCAGGTTAATCTAATCTAATATAATTTCATTATTGTCATTAGAGTCTACAACATTTTCTGTAAAGGATTGGAAAAATTCAAGGTGTGGTAATGAATGGTTATCAAATTGTTGAAATCCCTATGGCACAGATATTAAAAAATAGTGATTATAACCACTTTATATTAAGTGTGGAATACAAAACTTATACTACTAGTAAACACTACACCTGAATAGTTTAACAGTTCTATGGTTGTGGTTGTGGTTAAAAAGATTACAGATTACTTTCCATAGAGTGCGTGGAATGAGAGCTGGTGTCGTAGAACTTCCACATCTTTACTACTCATTTGCTCATTGTTACCATAGAATCAATTTGGTTTTTATTGAGGTTGTCATTATCTTATCAAATTAAATGTCCATTTTAGTATACTGCTTGTTATGAAATCAGTCCATTTTCATTTAAAAAATTTCACATTGGCTCTACATTGGCTAATTCTAGTTCGCAATCTGATGATTATGTAGATGCCCCCACCCCCATTCCTCCCCCCCCGCCCCCCCCCCCACCCCGCGGTAGTTTTTATGGTTCTACATTGGCTAATTCTAGTTCGCAATCTGATGATTATGTAGAAAAAAACTTCTTGGTAAATATTGACATTTACAGTAGATTTAGATTTTGAAATCCTTTTAGATAGCTCATGTATCTCCTTGCATGAGGTTATCTGCTGAAAAATGTGAAAGACACTATGGGGATAAAAATATGTAGGACTCACTGTTTAGGATAGATGAATTTGATCCCCTCCCCTATGATCATTTTGTACACTCCACAAATACTTTGAGAAATACAATTTTGGACATACTGACCAAAAAAAACTTCAATTTAATACATTGTGGCATTTGTCATCACAAAGGTATGCTCAGTCACAATTTTATTTTTCAAGGAAAGTTTGTGGTTAAGAATATTTGCATGTACATTCCAATAAGAAGTTTTATAATCAATTGAAGCCTTCTGAAGTATTCGTTACTGGTTTGAAAGTGCTCTTCACCCTTAGTCAAGATTATTATATCAAAACCAAAGTTATATTCTTTCCATTTTCAATTTGTTCTTTTCCCACATGTGTTTACAGGAAGAATTCAATATTAATAGTTGGATTAGCGGGACATGGCCCTTATTATTGACAGGGTTACCAACTACAAAAGCTTAATAATGAGCAACTGATTGTTACGATGCGTCACTCTAAAAAATTGCACATAAGAACCAAGAGTGTAGTAACCAAAGAAATTTCATCTTTTTAATATCTTATCTGCCTCATTTTGTTTAGTCAGATGTTATTTCTCTTGAATCATTATATAATATGCTAATATAGTATATAATGTTGATATCATTTCCATATTCCATGGTCATTCAGAATGATTTTGGTAGATTATCTGATCTTTCAATGAATGTTGAGCATTGATTTAAATGGTATATATATGAAATCATTAAACAATTGTCATTGGCTTCATAATACAGAAAATATTTAGGGTTTATAGGATCCAATTAAGAAATGTGCCACCTCAGTTGTGTAAAACAATCTGGTCCTAGGTGCCATTTTTAACATTTCTAAACTACTTTTGATTCCTCTTCCTTTGATATGTTAGCTTCATCTTGGAGCTTCACTTTTAAAGCTAAATATTTGATGGCCACTAATTAAAAAAGGGATTTTTAGTTTTAAGTCCCCGTAAACTATTGAATTTAGCTATCGATCTCTCACTTCTTCATATTTTGCTTTTAGTCCCTGCATTTAAATGATAATTTAGGAATAGGTCCCTCTCAGGGACTAAAAAATAAACTTGATAATTTAGGAGTAAGTCCCTCCCAGGGACTTATTCCTAAATTATCATTTAAATGCAGGGACTAAAAGCAAAATATGAAGAAGTGAGGGATTGATAGCTAAATTTGATAGTATACGGGGACTTAAAACTAAAAATCCCATTAAAAAATTATATATAGACTCAGTGAACATGTGTCATGGAACCAGATCCTAGGATGCATTTCCTCTTGGTTAGGGTTTTTCCCCTACCAAGCATTCTCATTTCACAATGTAAAGTTGTTCTGAAGATTTTTCATTCCTCTAATCCAAATTCGAAGCTAAATACACATACCTCGTAATGACAGCGTCTGAGCTTCTTTGATGCAAATGTTTGTCATTTTTAAAACCTTCTTTTACGAAGAGCAAGTGTGGAAGTGACCCAAAGTTCATGCATGCACAATTGGGATTTAAAATCATGACATCATTGTGATCTTATTCATTTTCATTTTAATTTCCTGTTTCAGTTGTGGAAACCAAGGATGGCATCATTTCCGTAGCTACTGCATTTCCAGGCCATCACAAAGGTAATTTGGTGCAGCAATAACTGCAGCACATAAGCTTTCTAATGGTCATGGTATTTCATCTAATATGAATTCAAAATGCTTGTGTGTCATGCATTAAAGCTTACGGTGTCCTAGCTGCCTCATGCATTTTCTTCTTATATACATTGTTCTGTATATCTATCATATCCGGTGCAAGTCCTTAAGCATGCGCTCGATTTTGTAGATTGTATCATGCTTATTCCATCTTCTCAATCTTGATTGTTTGGTAAGGCTCTAAGTCCAATGGATTTATTTGGGTGGTGTTAAAGCATTTGCTGACGGATCATTGGGCTCCTAACAGTGCTCTTTTTTATGCGGTAATGCAATTCTTGAAGTTTCTTTGAAATTAAATAACTAATAAACCATATCTAATCACAACCGTGATTACTTGTTTGTCATCTCCTTCGTATTGGTTTGTGTGATAAAGCTTGTTTCTGTTGTGATTCATTTTATATGAGGATATGCATATTTGTCTGCCATTTAATGTGAAAAGTGATGGTTTGATTTTTTGCCTTACTTGGATGAACCACAAAACCACGGGTTAAAAGTGATGGATCTCTATTTGCTCCTGAACATGACTTTATCAGTAGATAAATCTAGACTTCAAGTGCTCTTATGTGAAACCTCTTTTTTACCTTGTTTTGTTTACTTATGAAACAAAAAGAGAGTTTAAAACTGTAAAGAATTAAATTTTATGTGGATAGGAATGTACTTTTTCCATAGGAAATGAGTGTGCCATAGTCTCAGAATTTGTTGGGGACATGGGTGTGTTTAGTAGAGAAAACACACACACGGGCTCTTGGTAAAATCATGAGCTCTTGTAAAAAAAATGCCATGGTATTAATGATTTTTTTGGGAGCCCCCCATTTTAGTTATCATCTAGGAGACTTGTGTTTTGAAGTTCCATGAAAAGCCCTTTTAGGTTGCTTTTCCATTTCTTTTCAATCTAGACGAAAATACCTACTTTGTCACTTTGTGATAGATTTACCTAAGTAACCACCTGACATGCACCTGACATGTGCAATCTATATATATATATATATATATATATATATGGTCGCGATTACGTGCGGTGTGCGGTCGGTGCGGTTTACGACGTGGGCCGTTCGATCGCGGGTCCATCGCATCCAACGGTCGACGTGAATCGCACCCGACCGTCCGATGCGATGGACCCGTGATCGACGGCCCGTGATCGCGCACCGCACCGACCGCACACCGCACGTAATCGGATCCTATATATATATATATATATATGAAAGTATATATTGTGTTCATTAATGAACTGTTTCATGGTGATTGATGAGTTAATCACAATAACTGAATGTTTTGTGAGTTAATTAAGTGAAACTTGATTTTCAGTCAATGTGAATACTGCATATTCTCTGTAAAGAAAGGATACTACATGAAGTCATGTAGCTTGTTTGTGAAATTAATTTTAGTCCCCATGATTTCTTAATTTCAGACACTGAACATTTGACTATTATTCAGTTCCAGGATGCTTCTCCTGTAAATCATATAGTTATATCTTCAGTTCTATTTTTTTTCATATTTTGCTGAATTTTGTGTTTTCTTTTTGCTGCAGGCAGGTGTTAATGAAAGTTCAACATGAAAATTTAGTCCCTTTCATTAGGTACTGCGATGATGGTGTTAAGAGGTCTCTAATTTACGAATATATGTCCAGAGCAAACCCAAAAATTATGTCTTCAATTATTTTATTTAGTCCTTGTGTACTATAATTTGAGCATGTTTGCTCTTGTGATGAATTATGTTTTTTTTGTGTAAAACTATTGAAGCATTCCATTTGCTTTTTTTATAGTCATGAGTTAGGTGGTGGTTGTCATGAATTAGGTATATGGAATTGGCATGGTTCATATTACATTTTAGGGATTTTTATTTTTAAGTCCCCGTAAAGTATAAGATTTAGCTTTCGATCCCTCACTTCTTCATATTTAGGTTTTAGTCCCTACATTTAAATGATATATTGCTTTTTAGTCCCTGGGAGGGACCTATTCCTAAATTATTTAGTTTGCTTTTTAGTCCCTAGGAGGGACCTATTCCTAAATTATTATTTAAATGTAGGGCCTAAAACCTAAATATGAAGAAGTGAGTGATTGATTGCTAAATCCTATAGTTTACGGGGACTTAAAACTAAAAATCCCTACATTTTATCCATCATTTATACAGATTAAATATGACAGTTTACTAAAATCTTAAAACAATAATGAGAAGATTGAAAAAAACCAAAAATCTCAAAAATTCTTTCGGACGACTAACTTATCCGTCGCAAAAGATATAGTTTATACGGCTTTGTGAAAATAAGCTTTTGCGGCGGGTTATTTGTGACGGTAGAAAGACGCTATAAAATGTATTTACTACGGCTAAAACCTACCACAAATGCCCAATATACCTTTTGCGACGGCATTTGATATGATGGAACCCAAACCAACGCAAATCTGTCGCAAAATGGATTTGCGATGATTACAGAGACTATTTGTGACGGTTTTTACCCGTCGCAAACGCATGTTTTCCTTGTAGTGTGAATTTGTATGGTTACCATTTGATCATTCATTAGAGACTGATTTTTTTTATGTCATTCTATCTATTTCTTTTCTTTGTTTAAGTTTCCCATGAGGATTTCTTAATAATCAATTCTTTTATTTTCTCTTATTTGTTGTTACTCTTTTATTTGCATATCGTTTGGTGCTTGCTCTTGGAATTGCCTGACAACGGGAGAAGCCTAAGTTTTCTAATAACTGTGATGTCAACAATTTTCTTTTCAGTGGTTCATATACCAGATGAATATAAACTGAATCACTTGCTTAATTGTTCCATGCTTATGTTTCTTTGTATAAGGAAGGTTGCACCTATATATATTTTAAACTACCCATTGTTACAAAAAAATATTTTCTGCTTCTAATTATTTTTTTTTGGAAAGTTTTAATTACATAATAACATTTAGGTTGCATGACCCATTTGCAGTTCATATCTGTTGTCTGCAAGGATTCTGATTTAAGTATTGAGATAATTATTTTAAAGTTTATTCATTTTTATCATGTTATTTTCTTGCAAATGATGATGTTTCATTTTCACTTTCCTTTTCAAGTATCTTATGGTATTTTCTTATATACTCTATTCATTTGTAGGACTAGAGGCTTTCTAATTGGACTAGGTGAAAGATCGATGTAGTGGGGGCAAAACTATCACACAAATCAGATTCCTTGTTCGGTTTCATGTTCTCTATGTGCCTACATCCCTCTCACTGCCTGTTTGGAACCTAGCCACTACCTAACAAGGCTGAATTCAATAGCGCATCGTCAAAATACATATTGTGTCTATTTATTGTTTTAACAGTTGATGTTTTTCTCCTTTATCCTAATAATTTGATTTTATTTTTCTTACTTGCAGTTAACGTGAAAAAAGATTCCTTTCAACGTTATTTAATCATTCAATATGTTAGTTAAAGTATAGTTGTTTCATTCCTCTGTTCGCCAGATTTTCACTATTTTCTTATTTATAGTAGGTTAGAACACTGATTGGGAAAAAAAGGTGGAATATGTGTTTTTAAAGATTTCATTCTCGACTGTTATCTTACTGTCCATTGATGCTCATTAATGAATTTTCTGAATTCTCTTAATTTTGGAGTGTAACTCTTATTCATATCTAAAATTCTACTGTAATGTGTTTTGAGTCTATGTATGTGCTATTTATAATCCAATCAAATATTCACCGTCAACTTTAGTTTTGTGCCCATATCCAAGATCCAGATTCTATTTTTGTGCCACACGTATTCTTCGTAGATTTTGTATTTCATGCTTTTCTACACTAACTAATGTTCTAGATTGTGAACTCTTCATTTATCTTCATACTTTTGCTCTACTACACTAACTAATCATTATGTGCTTCCTTGCTTATAGCTGTGATTTATTTTGCCTATGTATCTCAATTTTCTCCCCTTTTTTAATGAAACTTGTAGAGCTTCATCAATATCTCTACATCTATGTTAATATCTATCTATATATATAGCGATAATTCATAACTTGAACTAATAATTTATCCTTTCAAGGGCGTGTGATTATTCTAGCTCCTGGTAAGTTGTAGGGCATGAAATCTTGATCTATGATTTGAAAAATCATTAGATGTTTTATGGGCCAGTCAGCATCTAATGTGTGTGAAAGCTTAGACCATATCCTTATTCACTACCGATCACTAGTCAGTCACAAGCTTGCACTCTTGACCCCTTGTCCATCCCTTCAGTCATGCCTTCCTTATCCAATCTGCCCTAATTGCGAATTTAAGTGTCATAAAATTCTGACATCTTGTTGTTCACTATGTCATTCAACATTTGAAGCAATCTAAATGACCACTAACAATTTTTTTTTGTCAGTAAAACCATAATTTGTATTACTATATGTAGAGAAAAATGTACAAAGAGGGACTATACATCAATGAAGCGCATACATTGATAATCGAGGGGAAGAGTTGAGAGGGAACATCGGTTGTGAACTACCCATGTGCATCCACCCGACCTCCACTGGTTTGTCAAGAATGATACAATTCTAATCCAAAATATGCAAGAGAGGAGGTTTTATTTCAATTTAAATATCTATGTTAAGGGAGCAAGAACAGAGGATGTTGGTGTCATTTGAGTTTTTCCCTCATGAATGGGACACCACTGCGATCTCTGTCAAGAAGGGTTTGGAGTTCAGGCCAGCAGGTGCATTTCCTTCATGGTGAATGTGCATCAATTGAAGCAAAATAATGGCAATTAGTGGTTCTCTAAATCTGGACTTGCCTTCTATAAAGACCAGACTTTGCTGGTGTCCCATCGAAGGATCTCATATATGATTGGCATGCAACCATGATATTGGCTCGAGTGATTGATTTTTTGTATAAACCATGATACTTTTTGTGAAGTGTTCCTTTTCACAAAAATACAAATTTTGATTAACAATAAAAAAAAAGGAGAAAGATCATCCAAACAGTGTAGATGGAAAATAAACCTTGAAGTATGCTACGCATTTGGAGTTCGATGTATGCCAATTGTACAAAAGTGCATCAACAGAGAATGTCATCACCTAGAGGATGAAGGGGAGAGACCAAGAATGTGAGTCCATAATTGGATGAAGGAGAGGCGTCAATGAGGTTATAATCCATTAAATGACTATGAGACAAAGTGAACACTCAATGATGAAATATGTTTGGCAATTCAGTTGATCGTTTGCCATGATCTCAACTTTCACTCATTGTTGTTTGGGCGTCGCCCAGGCGTGTAGGCGGGCAGAAAAGCCCTAGGCTCTCACACGCCTAACAAAAGTCTTGATAAGTGGGCCCCCTTTTGTAATTTCTCACTTCATTAGATGATTCAGATTTTATAAAAGTTAAAACTTCTGTGTAATGAAAGCCTCCTTTTGTTAGAAGCCCACTGTTTTTGTCTTATTTCTTTTATCCTCCCTTTTTTATTTATTTATAATGATGGTTTTGATGGATTTACAAAGGTTAGTTACATGTGTTAATAGAGGGATGATTTTTTTAATACTTGTCACCCATGCATGCAACACTCACCGCATGTAAATTATTTTCTAATACTTTAGTATTTTTTGTTGTTATAATTATTATAGTATACATGGCGCATGCTTATGAGTTATTCATTTATGATACTTTTATGTCATCACTCTCCATAATAATTTTTAAATATTTATTTAATTCCTCATAATATCATTATACTATCAAATGCTTATTATTAGATGTTCACAGGTTGTCATTTTTATATTTTTCCTATACTATTTTTTTTGTCACTAGTACTTTCTATTCAACATGTATACATATTTTTAATATTTCATCTCTAGAATTTAGATTAACCAAAGAGCAACCATGTAATTAAGCATCACATCGCATAGCTATGTCCAACTTCATGTAATCACATAACTTCAAGTAATTAAGCACTGCCTAGGCACGCCTAGGCGGCTGGCCACTGCCTAGGCTCACCTAGCCGTCTAGACAACTATGCTTTCACTGCAAGCTAGCAAAAGAGGTGTTCACTTTCAACAAGGTTTTACAGATACACAATAGAACTCATTTTGATTCAGGGGAAGTGACTAATATAATTGGTGATAACCAATTCAAAGACTTCTTATGGGGGAAACCATGTCTTTCTGTGGGAGCTGGGACTAGAGCTCGAAGGATCAACTTGCTTCATCCACCGGGTTAGAGTGGCGTTCGTTCTTGTTTGGAGCGATGTCCTTCCTTTTCTTGTTTCTATGCTTTGTTGTAATCCCCCCCCCCCCCCTTCAATTATTGTTATTACATCCTACTTAATGACAATACCTACTAATTATAATATAAAAAAAAGCATGTTGTGTTATGGAACATGTGTTTAGCTAGAAATGAAAACAACCTTTGTTGTAGGAAAGTCTTCGTGCCTCCTCAAAGCATGAGTAGATTACAATATAGGGGTTTCTAATGTGCCTTTAAGGTAGGGGCAAAAATAGTTTTTTTTTTATTGGTAAATTTTGTATTCCTATCAACTTGAATATGTACATTGAGGGAAAGTTAGAAGAAATGAACAAAGGGGCTACAAAATATCCAGCCCCATCATTTACAATGAAGAGCAATAATTAAACACTTGGTGATGTGAGCCAGGGTCAGTTCCAAAGTGCATTATCTGACTCGCGTAGTGACCCTGCCTACCGCATCCTCCTTTAAGAGTTGAAGGAGCTCGGGCCAAAAATATGGAGGATCATAAATCAAGCTGCCCATTGGTGATTGATAGGCCGCCAGGTGATCAGCAGCCTAGCTTCCTTCTTTATGCACATGGGTGGCTTTCCAATCCTAGAAGTGTGAGGAGAGTGTGGAGAAGGTGCGTTGGTCTCTCAATGCCATCCATGGGATGGTGCCACGGCCATGAACCCATGCAATAATGGTGGTAGAGTCAGACTCAAGCCAAACTTGTGGAGCTTTTATAGAGTAACATAGTCGTAGACCTTCCACCAATCATTTTAGTTCTAGGAGATTTATAGAGGCAGTCGGGACTCTAGTAGAAATAGCTTTGCAACAGTTGCCTCAGAGCACCACATGCAAAACGGTCATCCGTTCTAGAACCATCTGAGTTAAGTTTAACCCATCCTTCCTGTGGAGGTTCCCAAACAAATTCTTTTTCCGACTTTTGTTTCTCTTGAACTGAAAAATTGAACAGGCCACACATTTTGGTTCTGATCAGTGTGATTTCATCCTCATTACTCTGCCCCGCAAAGGTTGCTCTTGTTGCCGATAGGATTTGACGAACTAATAGTGGTTTGAAGCACTTCTTGTTTCGGAACAATCTGTCATTTCGCTCAAGTCAAACAGACCACATGATTTGTGTGAGGAAGTGGAGCACAACTGGCAACTGAAAAGTCTTTGGAGAGTAGGAAGTCTGTCGAGAGCTGTTTGCTAACCGAGTAAACTTCGTCTTGGTGGTTGTATCGGATTCCAAAGTTCTCTTGTCCATGCAGTGGATGGGCCCCTTTTTACGAATGTATTCCCAGGCAGAGTAGGAGATTTTCCCTAATTTTGAACCTGTCCAAGCCAGTATATTCGTCCCCTCTCCTCCAACTTCAATTTCAACAATGTCATTTGACAAATAGTTGTATTGGGGTAACTTATTTTGGTTGTTCTTGTTTGGTTTTTTTTTTCCTTTTCTTTGAATGTGGATGTTATTGCCATTTTTAATGTGCAAATTTACAATCTGGTGGACGTCCTACCTTTTCCTTCAAAGAAAAAAAAAGTAGCCTCCATATCTGCTATTTAGGGGCTAAATCTAAAATGTGTATGTCGAGAAATGATGTCAATGTTTACAACAAGGTATTGCTAGTTGAGGAAATCTAGAAGTATATGAAGCTTAGGTATCGTTGATTGAGAAGTCATATGATTTAAAATTTGCTACTGGATCTTTAACTAAATCTCTATCAGGCATGTTTCATCCACCGTTTCACATGAAACCATCAATTCAAATCAACTTTTCACATTCTAAACAATATTTGTAACGCCCCTGTACCCATTATCCTCTATTAAGGCATGCGATACGGTGCATTACTGCGAAACCATCCACCACTATAACGAGTAATATAATAACTCATAAACTCTCAAGTCATTTAAAACTTCATCAAACCACAGGATCTCAATAATTCATTCATAAGTTTAAATGAATACACATGATTTCTTTATTGAAATACTAATAACTCCTCTGGTTTTGCTGATAAGGCTAAGGACTTCCACTACATGCCAAGAAGAAGGTTTATTCAACACCTACAATGCAACGAGGATAAAACACGAACTAAATCGTCAACGCCTCACCACGAGCAACGATCACTCACAGCTACTCTGAAAGGTTGGGGAAAAGAGGGGTGAGCTACCACACGCTCAGTGAATGGACTATGGCGTCTCAATAATAATAACAATAATAATAACAATAAAATATTATGAAAATTTCAAGGAAATCCAATATAGCGGAATATAACATATACATATATTTTACAAATATAACGATAAAACATAATCCATCTCATTAGAGGAATAGCCACAAATCTCATATCAACTACATGATGCGTATGATGCAATGGACATGCATGCCTGTATGGCACGCAACCGAAAGATGCTCCATCTAGAGCCTAGTCACGCAGACCGGTCGTTACGCAGACTGGTCGTCCCACTGGACTGGGTCACGCACATCGGTCATCACGCAGACGATGTCATGCAGACAGGTGTCACGCAGACGTATGATATGCATGCAAGAGTTATTCAACAACTCATAGTTTGCATGCAAGAATAACATATTATCATATAGTTCATACAAAAAATAATGTCTCAAAACGCGATGTCATGCTCATGCATTCCATACTCAAAATAACAATTGTATCCATAACATAAGCATGATGCAAGTATGATATAAATATAAGTAGTTTTGAAATCTACATAAAGACTAGACCCACTCACCTTCGGTCCAATGACTCGCAACCCAAATCCAAGTCTTACAGTAAATATAATCTGACAAGAAACGATACGAATCGATTACAATGTGCAAACCGTACGGAATTCGTCATATCCGTACCCACAGAAACCGATGGCTCCTACTGGAGCTGTCCTGTTATAAACCAACGACTCCTCTAGGAGCCGTCCCGAACAAGCCCGACGGCTCCTACAGGGACCATCCCGAGACAGAAACACAAAACCCTATTTTTTTTTTGTAAAAATCTTTAAATCTTCTATCATCGAAAACAAAACATGAGTCGTTTTAAAATGTTTAATTTGTTAAACAGAAAGAATTGATATCGAATCAAATCGTACATATGAAAATCCGATTAAAAACCAAATAAAAAATCTATTGAAATCTCTTCGAAAACCCTAGATATATCATGGGTGTAAATACAAACATGGATTGTCGTTTAAATTTTTTAAAAAAATCAAGAAAACACATCATTGATTAGATCTAAGCATAAAAGTTTAAAACAAGGCTTAAAGGATCAAAAACGTGATTTTCTTAAAACAGTCAAACCTAAAAATGATATATATATACTTAAACATATTCCTTATACATGAAAGGCTTATAAAAACATCTAGAATATCATAGTACCCTGGTTATATCCTTAGATCCGAAAACTCGATTAAATCATCTTAAATCATGCAAATCTAATAGGAAAACTTGAAATAAAAATCAAAGTTTCAAGTATATACATGTAAGACCTAATACCATAACCGGAAATCTATGAAACATCATAAAAATCATTGTCATACCACTGGTATGACACAAGGACCAAAATCATACGAGATCATCGAAGAAAACCCTTTCCTCTTTGTTTGAAAATCTTGAAAACAAAGCTTATAAAACAAGAAAAACTCTTAAAGCAAGTTTATAAATAATAAAAACTCTTCATAAACAACAAGAAATACTTACAAGAACCCTTAGATCGAACCCTTCCCAAACTCCTCAACAATGTGGTCGAAATCAAGAAGAAGAAGCCCTTTTAGGGTTTGAAAAATCTAGGGTTTCAAGACAAGAGAGAGAAAAGAGGTTTATAAGCCTCTCATACACGTGGGGACACAATTACGACACCAATGATTCGCATTAATCCTGATTAATGCACTTGTTTCTTTCCAAAAATGGATCAAATTCGAATTCAAAGATTTTCCATATCGACAGCTTTACTGAGCCCGTCGCTCGCATACCCAACGGCTCCACTAAGCCCCGTCGCCCAAGCATCCGATGGTTCCCTTGGGATCCATTGCCCATATGCCCGACGGCACCAATAGGATCCGTCAGGCACTTCCTGACTCCTTGCTATGGTTTAGACCATAACTTGACCTATACACATCCGATTTACGATCCATAAGAAGCGTTGGAAAGCCAACGAAACAAGAAAATCTAACCATGCCAAATTATTAAAAATTTAGAACACTAAACACACCATGAAAGCAGTTTAATTATGTCCTAAAAGTCACAGTCGTTACTTCATTTTCCCCTTAAAGGAATTTAGTCCCTAAATTCAAGGTATACCTAGTGAAGATGCAAACAACGACGGATAGTTTTCTCGCATCTACTCTTCACGTTCCCAAGTCATTTCAGGCACTCCCTGATGATACTGCCACTGCACTTTGACCAACGGAATGGTCTTATTGCACAAGACTTGCTCATTTCGATCTAAGATCTTCACTAGCCGCTCGACGATAGATAGAACTTCTTGTACTTGAACTAAGTCCGGTTCGATGACATGAGAAGGATCATGCATGTATTTCCATAGCATCGATACGTGAAATACATTGTGCACACGATCCAACTGCAGCGGTAACGCCAAGCGATACGCCACTGATGGATTTTCAGGAGTAGGTTGATAGATGCTAACTGAACATTACATCATCAGTTGGAATTTTGAAAGTGTTACTATGGAATTCAACTCTACATGTGAGTTTTTGCTTTATATAATGCATGTTCTATTGCAAGTTAGGTTGGAAGCACTCTGGTAATGTTCATGGTGAGTTCAGTTGATGAACAACTTAGGTATTACATAACATATAGGTTTTCATGCCAGTATTTTGCCATAGTGCAATATTTAATTCTAGTTTTATATATGTTTTGGTAGACCTTTCATTATATTCAATTCCATATCAATGATTGTGTGTCACCTATCATTGCTTGCGCACATTCCCGTATGAAAATTTGCTCATCAAGCTGGATAAACACCCATCACAATGAGTTCATGTTCCATATAAAAGTTGGATAATGTTGGGGAGAACTCTAAAGGTAGTCCCACGAACAGTCTGCCCATGTTTTAATTTTTTAAATGTAGTAAAGCTCGTCTAAGATGGTATATGCTTTGATAAAAAAATGTATATCGTTCCATTTCAAAATGAATTGACCCATTTTAAAAAATGTAAAAAAAAATTAGCGAGGTATATACCACCCCTAAACAGGTTTATATCTCATTGGATGGCTAAAGAGGTAAAAAGGACTCTATAACGACGCCCATAAGAGTTTTCATCCAATGACTATTTTTTTACTCACAAACTCATTTCAAACCAGTGGCAAGATAACTTTTGAATGAGTTGTATATATATTACTTTTTTAAGGGTTATTGACCTTTTCTTATTGGTTCGAGTTAAAATTTGGTCAATGTTTGGCTTATTGAGGACCCGTTTGGATAGAGACATAAGCTACTCTGAGGTTTATACATATTCCATGAATTGTTGACTTTATCAATGGAATAAGTGATTTTCCGTTGGTTGTGTTTTCAGTTATTTTCACTGGGAAATGCAATAATAAAGGTTGAAGTGTTCTGTTGATGAAGAATTAAATGTGAATAAGGTGTAAAAAGTTGATTTGACATGTAGGCCCCATCGATGTATAAGAGATGATGACAGGTGATTTGATGTGATGACATTTGATTTAATAGGTGGGTCCCTTTATATCAGTGAAGAATAACACAATTCCATAGGGGGGATTTGAAATACAAATATTAGCTTATTCTCCCCTAATTCTCTGCATAGTTATACCTACTATTCTCTCTACCCAAACACCCTTTTTTTGTTATTCTCCTCTATTCCCACCTATTCTTCTACCCAAACGCCCATTGAATCTTTTCCTACAATGCCGGTTCAGATCCATTATAAGAGGTGTGCTATCAATTGCATAGTATGAATATTGGGTTCGACATTATGACTGTTGGAAAACACGATCGGACATTCCAATATTGCATGAAATGATTTTCACCTATTGTTATTTTGATACACACGCAACTAATAGATGAGCTTGTGTTTTGTGAGGCGTAGGGCTGCAACTTGATCGGGTTGGATTCAGGTTGATATCAATCTGAAGTTCAAGGTATTCAACCCTAACCCGAAGTTCAAGGTTGTGTATGATGCCAACCCAAACCCAACCCGATTTTATAAATAATTCAAATTTATCAATCCAAACTCAAATCCAGTTTTTAGGACCCAACCCGCATAAAACTTGGACATGACCCAAGTTGCATCCCTAGTGAGGGGTGTGAGTTTTGCAGGTGAGATATTTGGCTTCGAGGAATAGTCGACTGAGGCTTTGACTCTTTTATTTCGGAAGGTCTCTCGTCCACCATCCAGGGTGTAGGAATTGTTTTTTTCTTAGGGCCTTGGTACCCCTCTTCCTTATATTTTGCTTTTCTTATCTAAATCCTCTCACCCCCATTTAATCATTATACCCTAATTCAATCATTATATTTTGATTCACTTTGATTGGAATGACAATGCCTTCGTATTGCTCCAAAAAAAAATTAGATGAACTTGTGTCTCAATGCGCCTTGGTCTGATGTTGCAATGACATATTCTATTTCCAATTGTGTTTTTCATGTATCCCAATTGGGGAGCTTTCTTCTCACCCCTCCACTTCTCCATCCCAATTGGTGTCACCAGGGAAAGAGGATGGAAGAGAGGTGTGTGTGTGTGTATAGAGAGAGAGAGATGGTGGTGACGGCAATTCGGGGAGGCTAGGGGAGGGCTATCACTGCCCCTCCCCACTCATCGCCGCCGTCCTCTCTTTTCCTCGTTCCAAATGATAGGGGAGGGCAGGTGTATATATATATATATACACAAATGATATGGTGTGCGATATGAGCTCTAATTTTTGTGTGCGTGAATGGGCTTTGACCGTCCGATCGAGGGTCCATTGATCGGATGATCACTTTAAAAAAACAAAAACTGACTCTCCCATTTTACCACCCCCCCCCCCTCCTAAATATCCCCTTCAAAGCCCCCTTCGACCCCTCTTCCTTTTTGTCTGAATTTTTTATTTCTTCTCCACCACATTCACCGAAAATCGTCCACGCCGGCAACTCTACTCCTCATGTAGGCACCTACAACGCCCTCACCCTACATCATCCACGCCCCAGCATAACATTCATTGTAAGTATATTTTTTATCTTCTTTGATGTTCTGATAATTTAGGGTTTTTTTGTTTCACATGTAATTTTATTCGATTTGCTAGGGCTTTTCTTTTTTGTTTTGTGATTTTTTTAGGGTTTATAAATCTATAAGTTTTGAGGGCTTTTATTTATTTTATTTTTTCTTTTCACGGAAATGATGTTTACGTGTACAGATCATCCAATCTCTTATTTCATTTTTTTTAGTTTACAAAAATCTTTCCAACATTGAGTCTCAGACATGACATCTCCAAACTGCTTTAGAATTGAATACATTAAGAATTTTTTATGATGTGTTTGATTTCATACCTTACAGTATTGATTCTTTTGGTTTGTTTTGTTTCATTTGTTATTTTTAGGGTTTGTAAATCTATTTTTTATTTGTTTCTTGGTTACTTTCGTTTATCAAATTCTTTCTTTTTTCCTTTTTATGTTCTAAGAAAGATAGCCTCGTCATGTGGTATGCAAAACATATGTATATATCTGTCTAATTTTATTGTTATTTCAGTTCATTACGGTGGATTTGGAAGTTGGTGGTGTGTCAGTTCTAGTTGGTATGGGTGTATGAACTATATCATTCAATAAAGCTTTTTTTAGACATGGCTTTCTACATGATCTGTATGAAATATCGTGGAACTTGTTTGATTGATTTCTGAATGTAATTTTTAATAAATGGATTAGCTATAAGTTGCACAACCCATGCATCTTATCTATGTTGTAGAATGCCAGTGAGTGCTTGGAGGAAAGATTTGGTGTATAAGAGTTGAAATAAGGTTTGTACATCTATTTTTGTTTTAATCATGGAAATGGAGTACAGAAATTGAAATCCTTCCAATTCGGTTGATTGAAAGTGAATATTGAAAGTTATCAAATACCCCATGTTGTATTGATCAATATCCTCTTTTTCTGATGAAGTCATTCTTTACAATTTGTAGATGTGTTAGCAAAATTTGAAGTTATGGATGAGAGAATTTCTAAAGTTGAAGCATTATAAGAACGTGTGGAAGAAACAGAAGAGAGAATTTCTAAAGTTGAAGCACTACATGAACGTGTGGAAGAATGATTGACCATATTAAGGCATCGAAATCATAACCTTTCTTGACTAGCTTTTTTTTTTTATCGTGTTCATGTTGATTGTGTTATTTGTAGGTTCAGTGTTAAATGGAATTTGAAAAACGAGCTTCAATGATTGTGACCTGTATCACTTTTTGGATATGTAGCATCAGAATATGTTTAATAGAGCTGGAGAAGATATGTTATTATGAAATAGGTTGGTACATTTAAGCTTTATCAGTGGATTATATGGTGTCAATGGAATAAATAACAGAGTTATGCTCCAACTTTGTCCATCTTTTTGTATTTCAATTTGTGTTCACTGAACTAAATGTCTTGCATTTTCTAGATAACAGAGTTCTACTCTAACATTAGGTTCTCTGGAACTAAATAACAGAGTTCTACTCTAACAGTGATATTCTCTGGATTGGGTTGACAACCAAACATCATTCCAATGGATTTACAACTTGCAAGGTTAAGAAATGTCAATTCTATATGATTTCCAAAAAAAAAGTCAATTCCATGAAGTGGACAGATGATTAACCCATTCTAGTGACACCATTGCATATATTAAAGAACACACGTCACGATTGGTGATAGTGAGTATCATCAATATGACATTTTTTTAAAAATGTCTCATTGAATTATGTTGTTTTTGGTCCCTTTTGTTGTTGCTGATGTTCAATATGCCATGAATGGTTTTATATATATATATATATATATATATACAGTTTTAATTGGAAGAACCATATTCTAATATAATAAACTTTGAAAAATGTAGTACTTGTGACTACTCAAACATTAAAGTACTTTAAACATTAGATAAACTTACAACAGTATATTCAAACATTAACACTCTCAAAAATTAAAAGAATGAAACCCTTCTTCAATGAACTGTAGAAACAGGAGACAAAACTACAACAGTATATTCAAACATTAACATTGACACTAAAAAATTTCAGTGTTTTGTGAGTGTTTTGTCTCTTGTTTATCCTTTTGGACGATGTTGCAACGGGGACAATGCTAGGGGAAGGGGAGTTGCTGGTGTGGACGATTTACGGTGGATGTGGTGGAAAAGAAAAAAAATTCAAACGGAAGAGAGTGGGGTCGATTGAGGGATCGAAGGGGGCTCTGAAGGGGATATTTAGGAGGGGT
This sequence comes from Acorus calamus, assembly GCA_030737845.1. Lineage (NCBI taxonomy): Eukaryota > Viridiplantae > Streptophyta > Magnoliopsida > Acorales > Acoraceae > Acorus > Acorus calamus. Next base: position 21,350,364 of record CM060867.1, on the reverse strand, counting down.
AAAATGGAAAAGCCAGCTTCTTTTTATTTTATTATTTTTTAAGTGACCATCCGATCAATGGACCCTCAATCAGACAGTCGAGACATATTCGCGCATACAAAAATAAGAGCTCATGTCGCACACCAAATAATTTGCCTACACACACACAAACACACAAGGACGCCCGTAGAGAGAAAATTTACGAGCGTCCGATTGGATGGTAAAAAAAAGGCCAAAAAGAAAAAAAAACCGATCAAAACCTGACTCTCTCTCTCTCTCCTCTCTTCTCCGAAATGAACCCACCCACCCACCCCCTCCCCCCAGATATCCCCTATGGCTATGACCACCACGAGCACCCACGACTCCCGGCAACCACACGTGACCCCCCCCCCTCCCCAACCACCGGCAACCCCGATTCCATATTCCTCTTTTCACCGGGGTCGCAGGTGCTCACGGTAGTTACGGGGGTCTTAGGGGGGGGGGCAATTTCGTTTTGGAGAGGAGAGGAGAGAGAGTCAGGTCTTGATGGGATTTTTTTTTTTTTGCTTTTTTTGGACTGTCTGATCAGGTCTAATCGGATGGACAATATCTCATAGATTTTTTCAATTTGCTGTTTTGCTTTCTTTACCTTTTTTTAAATTTTTTTTAGACTATCCAATCGCACGCCTTCAAATTTACTCTCTACGGGCGTCCGTTAGAGAGAGTGCACATGTGTGTGTGGATGTAAATTTCTAGTTATATCACTTGTAACTTTTTGGATATACCACTAACTATAGTAATACAAATTCAATTTTACCCACCAAAATATATATATATATATATATATATATATATATATATATATATATATATATATATATACTAGTTGTTGTGTATGTGCAAATGCACATAGACAAAATATAATATATGTTTTGATTAATATTAATGTAAAAAAATTTAGTTACAATAATATTTTCATAATTGATGTAACATTTTCATTTAATCATAATTGATGTAAATGAATTTTTCATGGATAAGTCAGCAAATGAATGTAATTTTATCATAAATGATGTAAATTATTAATATTATTTTATGATATATCTATAATAGTCATCATATAAGGATGATAAAATGTGAAGCTTAAAATTTTAATATGTCATGCATGATATGATGAAAATATGAATAAATTATGGATGAGATTACAATAATATGAATGGATTTTCGTTGGATTAAATCTATTGTTGAGTTCACACAAAGCTCGAATCGAAATTTGTTCATTTTTATAGCAATTTTTTTTTGTACCAGTATTTAATACATTTGTTTTTTTTATTGGATTGCATTTTTTATTACTATGAATTATATATATTTTTGTTGGGTAAATCTTATGGACTATTGATTATTTGGGAAGTTAATAGAGTAGAGAAATCCAAGTGAATAGAGTAAATACTAATCAAATATGCGTAAATTAAATAAATGCTAATAGATGTGAATTACATTAATATTTGATACATTTTTTAATGTATCATGTTTTTTCATATGAAATGGGAATAATTTTTTTTTTTGTGAATTATATTTTTAATGTATAATATATCATGTCTTATCCTAATACTATTATGATAATCAAATCTAATTATAAGTTAATCAATATGTTACATGATAAAATGTATGTATAATAATAAAGTATGAATGAAATTAAAATATTGTAAATAGATTTTTATGGAATTGAGTAGAAATGTAAGAGTATCCTAATAATATTATGATAACCACCAATTGATATGAGTAATAAAATTTATAAAATTTCACTTGACATATTTTATTAGATATGGTAATGTTACCCTTTCATCTATTTGGAAACAGTTCAGAAAATTGATAGTCATGTAATATTTTCTATTATAATAAATTAACATATCTATAACCTATAATGTTATTGGCAAAACATTTTCAGTAACGTAATTTGAAAGTACATAGAATAATCAATGTTGTTTTTAATTAATAAAAAATGTTGCACTTATAGGCCACTGGTAATTTTTTTTAAAATAATCAGGTCAACAATTTGAATTAACAAGACTATAAACGTGTGTTCTCTGGTCGACGGCGAGTGATAATATTATAAATCGTATCATTAAAACTCAAAAATGGTGAATGCAAAAACAAACAATTGATATGGGTAATAAATTTAAAATAAAATATTTTAAGATCACCAGATTTAATAATTTGAAGACACACACATCCTGTATCATGAAGAGCAAAATTGAAAAAAAAAATTTAGATAGTAAATTTTTAAAAAAATTTGGTTAAACAATCAATTAAATTCGGACATCATAATATTCTCATGATTAGATAGAAAAAAATAGTACTCTATTATGATGATGAAAATATCATAATAAAATTATATTATAAAAGATATATGAATAAAAACCAGATGCACTATTGTGCTACTTCCAATCAGAATAGAGAATCGAAGATCAGTATATTAAAGGCAAAACAAGTATCTTATTTGAGAATTTTTTTATTTTAACAATAGATACATGGTAATTTTTTTAAAAAGAGGAACCAAATGAAAAAATAATATGAAAAAATAACATATTTAGTTTATTTGCAATATAAAATTCCAAAATAAGTATCATATCTACGAAAAATTAACTCACCTTTCTAAGGTTAAAAAAATTTTGAGAGAGAGAAGAAAAAAGAGATCGATGATAGATACATTTATCCAAATGAATGAATGGGGATGGTAATAAATGGGTATTCAATTTGCATAAATAAATTTGGGGGTTTGTGGAATAGTATAAGCCATTGTTTCTAGAAGAAGATGAGGTGATTGAATGAAGAGGAGATGAATGATGAGGAGATTGATTGGAGGGTGGATGGATTTTCATAATATAATTTGAAAATCTATAATGAAGATATTACATTAATATTTGATACCCTTTTTAATGTATCATGTATTTGCATATGAAATGGAATTTGTTTTTTGGAATTATATTTTGAATATATTTTTATTTTATAAGGATCCTATTATCTTATTAATATTATGATACTCAAATATGATTATAAAATAATAAATATATTAATATAATTTTAGTCGGTATATTAATGTAATTTAATCATAATTGATGTAAAAGAATTTTTTCATGGATAAGTCAGCATATGAATGTAATTTTATCATAAATGATGTAAATTATTAATATTATTTTATGATATATCTATAGTAGTCATCATATAAGTATAATGAAATATAAAGCTTAAACTTTTAATATGTTATATGTGATATGATGAAAATATGAATAAATTATGGATGAGATTACAATGATATGAATGGATTTTCATTGGATAAATCAATTGTTGAGGTCACACAAAGCTCAAATATGAATTTGTCCATCTTTAAAGCAATAATTTTTTTGTACCAGTATTTTATACGTTTGTTTTTTTTATTGGATTGCATTTTTAATTAATGTGAATTATATTTTTTTTGTTGGATAGAGCTTATGGACTATTGATTTATTTGGGGCATTAATAGAGTATAGAAATCCAAGAGAATAGAGTAAATGCTAATCAAATATGTGTGAATTAAATAAATGCTAATAGATGTGAATTACATTAATATTTGATACATTTTTTTAATATATTATGTTTTTGCATATGAAATGAGAATACTTTTTTTTTGTGAATTATATTTTTAATGTATAATATATCATGTTTTATCCTAATAATATTATGATAATCAAATCTAACTATAAGTTAATCAATATTTACATGATAAAATGTATGTGTTACAATAAACTATGAATGAAGCTAAAATGTTGTAAATGGATTTCATAGAACTGAGTAGAAATGTAAGAGTATCCTAATAATATTATGATAACCAATTTTAATTATAAGTTAATGAATATGTTACATAATAAAATGTATTGTATTATAAAATACTATAAATGAGATTAAAATGACGTAAATGAGTTTTCTTGGAATAAAATCGAAATGTAGGGGTTAAATGAAAAAATGATTGTCACTAAAGTGGTATATATAAGATTAAAATGATATAAATGAGTTTTGAATAGAAATGTAGGAAGTTAAATGAAAAAATGATTGTCATTAAAGTGGTGTGAATGGGTTGTAATGGGATTGAATGAATTGATAGGGGTAAAAAGGTCAAACGGCATATTTTTTTTTGTTTAAGAGCCTTTTATATAGTAATATAGATATATCATGTTTTTGCATATGAAATGGAATACTTTTTTTTTGTGAATTATATTTTTAATGTAATATATATAATGTCTTATCCTAATAATATTATGATAATCAAATCTAACTATAAGTTAATCAATATGTTACATTGTAAAATGTATGTATTATAATAAACTATGAATAAAACTAAAATGTTGTAAATGGATTTCATAGAACTGAGTAGAAATGTAATAGTATCCTAATAATATTATGATAACCAATTTTAATTATAAGTTAATGAATATGTTACATAATGAAATATATTGTATTATAAAATACTATAAATGAGATTAAAATGATGTAAATGAGTTTTCTTAGAATTGAATCGAAATGTAGGGGTTAAATGAAAAAATGATTGTCATTAAAGTGGTATATATAAGATTAAAATGATATAAATGAGTTTTGAATAGAATTGTAGGAGTTAAATGAAAAATGGTTGTTATTAAAGTGGTGTGAATGGGCTGTAATGGGATTGAATGAATTGATAGGGGTAAAAAGGTCAAACGGCAGGTTTTTGGTTTAAGAGCCTTTTATATAGTAATATAGATATATATATATATAATAGTCTACTCACTTTGGACAGCATTAAATGTTGTTTGTGAACACCTCATTCACGACCTTTACAATATTATATGTTGTTTTTGACCAACCAATTAACCAACTAACCCTAGTTAACTATGAAGGTTTATTTTCATCATTAGAATATATACTCACATTAACAGGTATATACTCAGACTAACGAAGTATATACTTTAATGAATTGCATGAATACATTTATAGAAAATACATTTTTATCATTGGAGCATATAATCACATTAACAATGTATATACAATCATAAGGAAGGTACAATCTCTATTTTTACATTTTCTATAAATACATTCATACAATTAATTCATTAAAGTATATACCTATTAATGTGAGTATATCTCATTAATTATATGCTCTAATGATGAAAATAAACATTCATAGTTAACTAGGGTTGGTTGGTTGGTCAAAAACAACATTTGATGCTCTAAAGGTGGTAAATGAGTTGGTCACACAACATTTAATGCTGTCTAAAGTCAGTGAATTTTTTTGAATCACCATTAACTGTAAAAAATGGGCGTTCGGACCCTAGTCTGCAACTCCGTTCATAGCCTTCACCACTTTTTTGAAAAAATATTCACTCGGCCATTTAGTACATACCGTTACAGAAATTAAAATATATATAGATACACTAGACTATTTTATAAAGAAAAATGAAAAAAAAAATCATACACTTTAACACTATCATAATGTAAAGGGAACTACAAGGTCCCATTTCGAAATGGGTTTAGATAGCTTTTGATTTTGTATCAAGCTATTTTTCTCAAATCCGTTTCTAAACAGAAAAACTGGAGTTAAAAGCTGCAGACAGATTTCTGTAAAAAATTGTACAAAACCTGATTTTTTCAAAAGCTGAGGAGTGACAACTTCTTGCAATATCAGTTTTAAACCTATTTTTTTCTAGATATTAGAGGGACCTCGTGGGAAGACTACATCCGCCTGATTGTTCCAGTCTTGTAAAAAAAATCATTTTCAATAATCACTAACAAATACGTGGGTAAAGTCAACGTCAAGACTCGAATCTAAAAACCACACTTAATACAAATAAGCCATGAACCAACCATTGTATAATGGTTACTGGGACATTGGAAAATGAGTAGTAGTCCAAAGTACCATGTATAGGGCTGCAACTCGGGCGGGTTGGGTTCGGGTTGACCCCAACCCGAACCCAACCCGAATTCCAAACGACCCAACCCTAACCCGACCCAACCCGATTTTCAACCCGAATTGGACCAACCCGAACCCAACCCGAAATTAAATAAACCAACCCGACCCAACCCGACTTAACCCGAATTGGACCAACCTGACCCCAACCCGATTTTCAACCCGAATTGAACCAACTCGACCCAACCCGAATTTCTAACATGATGTGTAAATTAAATAAATCAACCCCACCCAACCCATAAGATTAGCTAGGTTTACCTAAAATTTGGACTACTCATATTAGAAGTTACAAAATAAACGGCCATGATTTTTTTTAAATATTAATTTACGGGTTCAGGTTGGGTCGGAGGCCAACCTGAACCCAACCCGATTTGTGAGTCAACCCGAATTGGCCAACCCGAACCCGATTTGATCAACCCAACCCATGTAAAAATCGGGTTCAACCCGTCGGGTTCGGGTTCAACCCGACCCAAGTTGCAGCCCTAACCATGTATGAAAGTAGTGCTTCTCAAAAATAGGCATTCTATTAAAAAAAAAATCTCATCCCCCCCGACATTGAGTTTTGGGAGCTGACATAAAGAGAGTGGATTCGGACATGATAACAACGGCCACGGCTTATCATGTCCCACTCTATGGGACGTCCGATCCGTCGCGTTTCGGTGGCGGCCATTCATCACCACCACCCATTCGGTGAACCCCTCCCTCCCTCTCTTCTTTCTTCTTTTGCTTTTTGCTTTTCTGTTCTGTAAAATAAAAAAATTATTGAAACTGATATTCCCAAAATATTGGGTTCATTAGATTAGTGGTTCATTCTTTGTGTTCTTCTTTTTAGTTATTTTATTTTGGTTTTGGACCACTCTTACAGGTATTCTTGAAATTGACTCTGGGGAGTTTTTTTGTTTTTTGGTTTTTAGAGTTCATGAGACCAAGTGGTTGCTGATATTTCTCACTGAACACAAACAAAGTAAACTAAAGATGTCACATGAGGGAAAGTTATTTACACCTTTGTTGCTCTATGTGCATTTTTACACACAATTCTTATTTGCAACCCTTTGTACAATCTCATTTTCACCAACCAGATGAAATATGAGTATATACAATTCATCGGAATATATATTTAAAAATAAAACATGTGCAGACTGCAGGCAAGGTTGAACATGCTGCTATTGTTCTTAATAATTTTCTTGTTCTATTGTTGCAAGTCAGATTGATATGGAAAATGTTATATAACCTCATTTAAACATATCTATTTAGTTTAGTTGTTTAATGATTTCCTTCTAAACCCTCTCTTTTTTCATATGGTTTCCATAAGTGTCTCACAGAAGACCATTAGAGAACCACAGAAGCAGCAAAACAAGGCTCCTCCAAGCATTCTTGCAAACTCATCACTTAACAACAACACGAGTCCTTCCGCTTCTGCTCCTCTCGTCGATGCCTTGAAAATCTGCACGAGTCAAGACGTGGTGCGGTTTCACTTCCCCGGACACAACAAGGGAAGAGCCGCGCCCGCTTCTTTGTCACGGATCATTGGCCTTAAACCATTCGTTCATGACCTCCCCGAGCTTCCCGAATTGGATGACCTCTTCTCTCCAAAAGGTCCGATCTTAGACGCCCAGAGACGAGCGTCTGAGTTGTTCGGATCATCGGAGACATGGTTTCTTGTCGGTGGCACGACTTGCGGTATCCAAGCATCGATAATGGCTACGTGTTCTCCGGGCGATTCTCTCATCCTTCCCCGTAATTCACACGTATCCGCGATATCCGCGATGGTCTTATGCGGGGCAGTGCCAAAGTACATCACCCCAAGCTACAATGCTGAGTGGGACATCGCGTGTGGCATCCGCACATCGCAAGTAGAGGAAGCCATTGAAGGCTTGGAGAGAGCGCACAGAAGAGCAGCTGCGGTGCTTATCACTTCGCCTACATATCATGGCATATGCAGCGATGTGGGCGAGATTGTGCGGCTTTGCCACTCTCGAAGGATTCCAATCATAGTCGATGAAGCCCACGGTGCGCATTTCAAGTTTCATCATGATTTCCCCCTGACAGCGCTCGAACAAGGAGCAGACATCGCTGTTCAGTCCACTCATAAGGTCTTGTGTTCTCTCACTCAGTCTTCAATGCTTCACATGAATGGAGATCTTGTCGACAGGGAGAGGATTTGTCGTTGCCTTCAGACGTTGCAGAGTTCGAGCCCGAGTTATCTCCTCTTAGCATCTTTAGACGCTGCGAGGGCTCAAATAAGCGATAGCGCAGATAGCATATTCAATGAATGCGTTGAATTGGCTGCGCGGACGAAAATTCAGATCGAAACCATCCCCAATGTCGCGCTTTTGAACCTGTCAAGCGATCCATTGCGAGTAACTGTTGGAGTGGATGGTCTTGGCTTATCGGGCTATGAAGCAGATGAGATGCTATGCGAATCTAAAGGCGTGGTTTGCGAGCTCGCAGGGACTCGCTCACTTACGTTCGCGATCAATCTAGGGACTTCGAAAGAAGATTGCAAGAGACTTGTCTCGGGACTGAAGCATCTGTCTTTGAATCTGTTTCGGAAGCACGGATTAAAACGTGTTGGTGTGGCTGCACCATTTGAGGATGTGTGTGTGAAGTTGAGTCCAAGGGAGGCTTTTTTTGCTATGAAGAAGAAGGTGAGCGTAGAAGACAGCATTGGTGAGATATGTGGGGAGTTGATATGCCCATACCCACCTGGTATTCCAGTTTTGATACCTGGTGAGGCTATAAATGAGAGTGCTTTGAATTACTTGTTGGATGTCAGAGACAGGGGAGCTGCTATTAGTGGAGCAGCTGATCCTATGCTCTCTTCTATAGTTGTATGTGATGTATGAAAAGAAAAAAAACCAAGAAAATCTTCATGTGGGTCAATCAGACTACGTCTCCTACATTGCACAAAATTGTTTAAGGCAATGGCATTTCCATTGAAAGTGATTCTTTAACACCTATGTGGCGCTTCCTTGTTAATTCATATGGATTACATGTATTTGTCACATGGATGATCTGGCACGAATGTTGATTGTGTTTATGCTGACTTTGGCATGAGTTTGATATAGGATGTGTGTTAGTTTTATTTGAGTTCGGAGAGGTTTTCTTTGTGGTGCAATTCAGGATGCTTTAAAAAGCTAAGTGATCTAAGGCAACATTTGATAGCGGGATTGTAAAACTGATTTTTTACAAACGTTGAGTTTAAAACTGATTCTGCAGGAAACTGTCTTTCCCAAGCTTTTAGAAATTACAATTTTTTTTACTATTTACTTGAAATTTATCTACATAAAGCTGTTACAGTAAAACTGTTTTGTTGCACCCATAAAAGCTGTTTAATCGTGCAACCAAATGTCGCCTAAGACTTTCTATATTTCTTGTGATGAGGAGCTGTAACTCTGATGGGGAGCTGTGTAATGTCTATCTATAGTGTGTAAGCAGAGGAGATGCAAATATTGGGAAATGTTATCTTCTTTTTCTTATTTATTTTTTATTATCCTTCTTTCATATGTTCAATAGATGAATGCAATGCAGTAAATCAGATGACAAGGAATGTTTTGCCTTTTTTTTTATGGATTCTTTGTGAACTTCAAAATTTGTTGAGAGTGGAAATTGTCATTCATATTATTAACCTATATAAAATATGAGGAGATGGGTAGCTTTCGAAGGGAGAAATGGGTATCATTATATAATCAATCCTATTGTGAATATTATGTTTCTCATTTAAAAGGAAACATATGGTACATTACTACATTTCTTCAATTGAAACATAAATAGATTTATAGACCTTCCAAATGAAGATGTGCATATCATGGGACGAGAATGGATCCAATGTGTGAATCACAAATAAACAACCAAAAATCACTTCTTAAGAAAATATCCATGTTAATTTCTCTCAAAAAAAATACCCATGTTTTATCTTTTCAATTCTATATGCGTCGATAGAAAAATAACGATGCATATGCTCACGTTGACAAGGCATATATTTTGAAATGATTTTTTTACAATTTTTATAAATGCATTTATGCAATTCATCAGAATATATGATTCATTGTTTTTATAAAAGCATGTACTCATTAGATGATGTGTACTATTTTTAGAAAATTCAAAATACATGAAGACTGAAATTGAGGTCAAAAATGAAGTTGCACGTAATATTATCCTTTATCTTTCTCTCTCTCATCCATGCAAATATTATAATTAATAAACCATAATTTTTCAAACAAACACCATTAGAAAAAAAACCATCACAACCACTCATGCAAAGGCATACAAATCCCTTGGTAGAAGTACACACATCTCATCTCTCATGGGTCAAATCTTGTTGGCATGTTGATGCTCCCTCAAGATTCTAAATAGTTAACAAAAGTAATCTGATTTAAACCATTGTTATCATTATATAGCTCACCAGGATCCATGTATTAAAAAAAATTAAAGGAGCTCATGCAGATCACTGATAGACGAAACGGTGGCCTGTTTGAGCTCGAGCCGCCCGAAGGGGAGGGCTTCGATGGAGCGATCCCAACCACTGATCAAGGAACGGATGTTGGGCGTGTCCCACCCAATGTGCGCGACATGATCGACGTCTGTGGGTAGGCCGATCTCCATCTCCATCTCTTCATCATCTTCATCATCGTCATCCTTGTAAAACAAGTGAGAGATGTTCTTGAAGCCTCTGATCAACTTCTGTAGTCTCTCAATCGCGAAGAACCCCGTCGAGTTCTTCATCTTTAGAGTTAGTCCGCACTCATCACCACCATCATCTAATAATGTATATGTTTTGATGAAAAGTTATATCGCTCTATTTAGTAAATGTAAAAAAACAATTAATGAGGTGTATACATTATCTAACAATATGTATATGTTTTATTAGATTTCTAACGACGTATATGTTACACTAGATTTAGTGTAACCCATAAATAAAGGGCAATTTTTAAAAATAAATCTGATTTTTTAAAACTGTAAATATGTTTAACCCAATTTTATTTAATTGTGAAAAGTAACATTTGATCCAGTTTTATCACATTTTAATTGAGTTTTTAAAATTTAAGTTTTATCTATGTATAATACTTTTTAAAATTGATATAAAAAAATACTACAAATTTAACAACAATTAATGATATATAATTTAAAATTTTAAACTTATCTCAATCAATCAATCTTATTTATTAAAATTTTATTTCAGTCTATCTATTTTGAACAATAATTAAAATTCAGACAATATCTTAATTAGTAAGATTGAGGGAAAAAAAATTTATCAAATGGTGTGCATGTACCTCAATTTTATTTGAAAATCAAAGCGAAACATGGCGAGTAGAAAATGGTAAGTGGAGTCATCTACCATCAAAACAAAACACAACAAGGCCCACTGCTCAATCACTATTCCCCCCCCCCCCCCCCCCCCAATATACAACACTCTGCTTGCCCTAGCACGAGCAAATCTCCATTTTAATTTTTACTTATAATTTGTTTTCAGTTTGAATATAAAATTTAAATTTCAGATATATAAAATTGAGTAAAATTTAAATATTAAAAAATATATATAATAAAAAAGGGTGAAGATGTGATTTTGAGGCTAAACATGCCATTAAAAAATTAAAATTGCCCATAAATAAAAGGATAGGAAGAGGTGTTACTTGTTGAAGATGGATTTGGTTCATGAGGTTGTGATGTATTTGTTGGTTGAGCTTCTTCAGCAACAGAAACACTTGATTGAGAGACTACAAGGCTTTCCATTCTCTCTCTCATGTATGTTTTATGTGTTTGTATTGGAAGAGAAGGAGAGGACTGTATGAGATGGAAATGAAGTTGGTTGGCTGTATGTGTGTGTGTGTGTGTAATAGATATAAACATGTGCATGTTAGGTGGGTGGTCATAGTGGTGGTGGTGGTGGCTTTGTTGTTAAGTAAGAATGATTTTACATTAAGTGAGAGGTACCCAAGTTTGGTGAGAGAGATGGGGGAGTGTGTACATTATGAAGTGGATTGGTTTGGTTGGTTAAACCATGCAATTTAATATCTGCTTTTTGTGTTTTTTCTTGATTGCATGTCCAAATGTTTGCTCTTGGTGTGGGCTTTGAAAATTTATGGTTGCCTACCTTGGACACAAAGCAACACCATTTTTTTCACTGAAAATGTAGTCAATTTTTTTTTTTTTACATTTTTTCAGTCTCAACTTGTTTTAAATTTTTTTGAATGTCGATTTAATGAAATGCTTAGTTTGATTAAAAAAAATATAAAGTATATATACAGTAATGAATTGAATGAATGATAGTAATGATTCCTACCTACATTTTTACAATCGCAACATGTTTTGTTTTTTTTTATATGTGTGATTTATTTACTGAAATACATAATTTGACAAAAACATAAAGTATACACTCAAAGATATTGAATGCTCAATCTAATTATATATTAACTTATGAAAAATATATACTAGGTTGGGACAACAAAAATTCCACATCTTTCATTTCTTTCCTTGATCCTAAGTTTTCATTTTTTTGCAAATTACATTATATATGTGCCATATGAATAATATAAAAAAATAGATCAAGGCCTTATGTAGATTGTAGGGTAATTTTATTTCGTTCTATTAATGTATTTTGCATGTCATTCTTAGCATATGCACGTCAATGACGTTAACTCAAATGCTCATGGTACTATTTTTGCTGTTACACTCAGTTTTTTCTTATTCCAAAACACAGTTCTACATGCCTCGTTAGAAATCTAGTTAAGCATATACCTCGTTAGATATTGTATATACCTCATTAAATATTTTCTTACACTTATTAAAAATAAATTCATTCAACTTGAAATGGAATAATATACACATTTTATCAAAGTATATACCTCATTAGATGATGTTTGCTATTTTAAAAACAAATGAAAACATGTAAAATCTGAGTTTTAATATGTGAATATGTTACTAAGTCAAACATTTCCCTTTCATTCTAATATAATGTAGTATTAAAGACATCTAAGTCCCTACAAACATAAGAAAATCTATATAAGTCCCTATTAAAATTGGAACAGACGTACAAGTCCCTAAACACTCACAAAAACCCAATTATCATCCCTGAGTTAAATTTTCATCCAAACTTAACGGAATATTCTCATAATATTCCATTACATGTAATTGTGTAGACATTGAAGTCCATATAAACAGTCATAAAGACAAATTAGTCCTTACAAAAGATAAAATTGCCCCTGAAAGACTTTTACATTAATAAATTGTGCACACATTGCAGTCCCTATAAACAATCATAAAGACAAATTGTCCCTACAAAAGATAAAATTACCCATGAAAGACTTTTACATTTAATTGGATACACATTACAGTCTTTATAAACAATCGTAAAGACCAATTGGTCCATATAAAAGACAAAAATGCCCTCTGAAAGATTTTTACATTTAATTGTGTAGACATTGCAATCCTTATAAACAATCATAAAGGCGCACAATTAAAGTCTTTCAGTGGCAATTTTATCTTTTGCAGGGAATAATTTGTCTTTATGATTGTTTATAGAGACTGCAATGTGTACACAATTTAATGTAAAAGTCTTCAAGGGGCAATTTTATCTTTTGTATGGATTAATTTGTCTTTATAATTGTTTATAGGGACTTCAATGTCTACACAATTATATGTGATGGAATATTCTAGGAATATTCTATTAAATTTGAATGAAAATTTACTTCATAAATGATAATTGGATTTTTGTGAGTTTTCAGGGACTCGTACGTTTGTCCCAATTTTAATAGGAACTTATATGGATTTTTCCATATTTATAGGGACTTAAATGTCTTTAACACTGTAATGTATTTTGCGGGTTCAGAGTTCCTGTGAAGTTACCACAGGGTGACTCTGTGAAGACCAATTAAAAGCAGACGCGTGTGCTTCTCAACCACGTGAGATCACGTGCTGCAACTAACGGAGAACCCATGAAAACTCACTCCGTCTCTTTGTTTTTCATCACGTGAGTTCACGTGACCTCCCCTCATCTCCCTCATTTTTACCTGCCTCGAAAGGCCAACCCTAGGTCCCTAGCCGCCTCTCTCCCTCACCGAAGCCCCCGCCGGCCGCCGCTCCCCCCCGCACCGTCACCGCTTCCCATCTCTAAAGCCATCACTGTAGTGGACGATCCCTTGTCGAGGAGAGTTGATTTTGTTGGTGAGTTTTCATTTCTTTATTGGGTTCTTTATTGTTCTTCAAAATCTTTGTTTTTGGACTCTTACCAATATATAAAACTGACAAGGGCTTATGTTGAGGTCCTGAGTTTCAACTTTCAATTGGGTTTTTCTTTATTGGCACCGTTATTGAAGAGTTGGTTTTCAATTTTGTGTGTGTTTGTTTTTTTGGTTGGGTCGATTTTTTTTTAAAGTATTGGTTCTTTATTGGAGGTGGTTATAACAATGTTTGGAGATGCATGAATGATGGGTTTGATATTGAATTTTGGGTTGTTGAGGAAGTGATGATTTGTTGAATGTATTGGGGCAGTGGAGGACTGGAGGTTTGTGGATCTGCTTGTTCACGTTGCAGATGTGGGCTACAATTAGAATTACAATCTATTTGCATGTTATGTAACACATTATGATTTATCTGCTTTTATGTATGTGATTTTTTCCCCATTGAAGTTCTAGATAAGAGCTTATCTTTATGATCAAGTCTTGCATTGAATTATGGTCTCTGTTTTGTCTAGAATTTCATGTGGTTTAACTACAACTTATTATGAAAAAATGCAAAATTTTGATTTAGGTAGTGGATTTCAAAATCTTGATTCTGATGTACCTTTGTTAATATTGTTCATATTTATTGTTAATTTGTTCAGATTCTGATCTACCCTATAAAAGATATTCTTCACCCAATTTGATTTTGCAATAACCTATAGGACCTACTCAAATCTTCTGATTTTTTTCCCCTTCTAAACAGAGCAAAGAAAGATGAATAAAAAGATTATATGTCATTTGTTACTTCACTGATGATAAACATTTGTTGCTTCACAATGTACTCATGATAAAATTGTTGCTCTGTTCTTAAATGGTGATCTTTATTGTTTAGGACACTCTGGAAAAGATTTTCTGTGTCGGTTTGAAGGGTGCAAATGAGATTATAGGCACAACCACTGAGAAGATGGTGTATATGTGATTATAGCCATAAGCTTTCTCATTATTAGCTTGTATCTGTGACATTGCGATTAATGTTAACAAAGGTTTGATGCATTTTTCAGGCCTGTATGTGTTCTCCATCTATTGGTGGTCGAGCTTCTAATGTAAAGATTGGAGGAAATATTTGCACCACTTTGTTCAGAATGTGCTATCCTTTAATGACTTCCATATCATTCTTTTACTTGGCCAGAGCTGGCTGTAGTATCTCTTCCTGTTGTGTATCATATTATTTAAAGATTGTTTGAACTTGATCAGTAGGTGGAGATTTTGTGTGAAATGATCTGAAGTTATATATGAAGTTTGTCAACTTATGCTCTATCTATAAAATCAATGTGTGGTCCATATAATCAATTCACATACAATAATTATACAGGTACCAAGCAAAAAAAAAAATTATACATGTCCAAATCCTCTTATCAATAGGAGTAAGCTTTGAATGCATTGACATGCACATCTATCAACCTGTCAAGAGGTGGTTTGAATGTTGATTACACATTAATCTTGTCAAATTCAATTGACAAAATTGTGGAGATAATAAATATAAGCAGTTTAATTCCAGTGTATGTGCAAACACACAGATTTTTTTATTTAGTAGAGAGACCTTCCCAACATGAAAAGAACACAACATTATTTGATGATACCATATTTTTACATTAAAAACCCATTAGGCCTCTCATACCCCTCCTCTCTTCACCATTCTTTGTATCCTCCCCATCAGACAAGACCAAACCAAACCAAATACTAATAAAAAACTGAAATCTCATATCACATAAACCAAACACTAATAATAAAAAAAACTAAAACAACCCAGAATCCATAAAAAGCTCCCAAACATTCACTTGTTCTTGGCCTGTCCGCGACTCCCCCTCTTTGATGTTCTCAACCCCTGCCACCGTCAGAGGAATGAAAGAACAATAGATCACGAGGTCAAATCGCAGGGCTGCTGTTGGAGTCGTGGGCCGGCTGTAGGACCATGGGGGAACGGTGAGTGTAGGAGTCGCAGGGCGGCTGTGGGTTGACGGGGAGCGGCGGCCGGGGGGGCTTCGGTGAGGGAGAGGGGCGGCTAGGGTTGGCCTTTCGGGGCAGGTGAAAATGAGGGAGATGAGGGGACGTCACGTTAACTCACGTGATGAAAATGTGATGAAAAACAAAGAGACGGAGTGAGTTTTCGTGGGTTCTCCGTTAATTGCAGCACGTGATCTCACGTGATAGAGAAGCACACGCGTCTGCTTTTAATTGGTTTTCACAGAGTCACCCTATGGTGACTTCACAGGAACTCCGAACCCGTATTTTGCAAGTCAATCGTAGCATATGCACGCGTCGGCTTCTCCACCCTCGTCAATTACATGTTAGGACAAACAAAAATAAAAAGGAAAAAGTTCTAAATAACCCCTTGACTTTTTCTAAAGTTCATAAAACCTCTTAAAAACACATATGTATATCCAAATAGCCTCCTAAGTTAAATTTTTATTGACATATTAGGATAATTTTACGATTGTTCTGTTTGATTAACTCTGGTTGAAAACATATTATACTAAAAAAGTCTTTACATTGTGTTAAAATTATAAAAAAATCATTTGTATATGATGATTTTATAATCTATCAAGGGGGTAAAATCATCATGGACATAATATTTTTCGTATTTTTAACATTGTAGGGGGCTTTGATATACTGTATTTTCAGTCAAGGTTAACAAAATGAAATATTTTTTTAATATTTCTTATCTATTAATGGAAGTTACTCAATAGGTTATTTGGATTTACATATATGTTTTGAAAGAGTTACATAGACTTTAAGAAAAGCTAGGGGGTTGTATGGATTTCACACGGTTACAGGGGGTTATTTGAATTTTTCCCAAATAAAAATGGATCAACACAAACCAGGGAGACATGTCGAACAGATGCACCATCTCATTTTGTGGCACTTTTGAAAGGTCTCTCTCTACTTAGTAAATAAAAAATCTCTCTCTACTTATCTTCTCTATATGTATTTAAATAATCTCTTAAGTTAAATTTTTATTGACATATGAAGAATATTTTACAAACCCTAGCTGAAAACACGTTATACCAAAAACACACACCTTATATTTTTTATTTTCTCTTGTATCCATGTTTTGTATTTACACATGTATCAGGGTATGGTGGGACATCTTTTACTCGCTTTGAAGCACCAACTGTTCTATTTCTGTATCATAGGATTTCATGGGCATACATAGGCATGTGATGCAGAAAGTTCCCCCTTAATTAGTATTAGAAAATATATTTCTCACAGTTATACTGTCTATGAATTATTTTTTACACAAATACATTATGTAGATACATACTAAAGTATTAGAAGCGCATTTTTCGCAGGTGCACCTTTAGTCAATTTGAGCCAACCACACTATAAAAAGACACATTTGAAAACTTTGGTGGGTTAGAAAAAATAAAACACACCCTAATGTGTTTACTAACCTCCCCTATGGAAGCTGAGGGTGAAATTCATACACAGGATGTGAAACCCATGTTAATATGGAAAATGATACATCCAGCTCCAATGCAATCCCATTTACACTTTACACCGTTTTTTTTATAAAAAAAAAATCATACACACTTCAATTGAAATACATGTTATATGAAATGAATATATACTGAGATACAATAGTATATTTTTTTCGAGTTAAAAAAATGAAGAAAAAAAATTGTCCATACACTATGATAAAACAATATATATTGCGCTATCATAATGTGTCGGGCTGCAGAAGGGGCTACAAAACAGACTTAGTGTATCAGCACTCAATATGTATAGTTATCATGATGTACAAAGCAGGCATAATATACTTCATTCAGCATAGTCGGTTTTCACTTCCTCTACCAACATAAAAGAATCTATACCATTATAGTGTTCTTTATGTGCACGCACAAAAAATAACACTTCAGGCAAAGAAATAGATATATGTGTGAACATTAGAGCATATACTACTAAGAATATACAAACAAAAAGTAGATCAGGATTTTAATGCTGACCTGCTCAGTGCCTGTCGATTTGCTGATGAGGAAACGAAGAACTGAATTGGGAGCTAAAAAGCCAGAAGAAATTCAAAAGAATCAATGTGCATATGCACTATTACAATGGAGGGTAGAAGTACGATGACAAGGAGAAGCCAAGGAAGAGAAGGCCTCCAATCATCGCGACGGTGCCTTGTGAGATCTTGGAGGCGAGCATGCTCCCTCCCACAACTGCAATCGATGTGCATATCGTGTGCCCTAACGTTGCTCCCACGGCAACTCCAACTGCATTCTTGTGGGTTGCCAGCTGCAAATCCATTTTTTTTAGAGAAAACAAAATCAGATTATTCATGCTTTGTGATATTTCTTGGTTCCTGAGAAGGGAAAAATTAATCCAAAGTGCAATGAATAATGAGCCACAATAAGGAGAGGAATCTGAGTTGGTCATCAGACATCCAGTGATTACATTTCCATCATATAAGCATCACAGAGCAGGATTGTTCTTTAGAAAAGGAAAAAAAAAAGCTGACAATGCAATACCCAGCCCTGTCAGACCCCATTTTATATGTATTTCAAAAGAATAGTACAAGGTCAATTAAGTCAGGTGGTTTATGTGTGTGCCCAGGGCTGAATACATCTTGATGCCCCAGATGGCCTTAGCATGTTGTCGATCAATATAAAGTTTTGCAACATTGTTACAAGATATTTTACAGAGTTCTTTGCTAGATGCAATTTGCCAAACATCAAAAGATCAGCCTTCACAACCCACACGGTTGGCACTTTGGCTGGAGTCATGGATTTACTCCCCATAAATCTCGAGTTCAAATCCCTCCTGACTTACCCGAATCGTATAGTTTGTAGGTACTTGTGTGCATCTGGGGTTTTCCCAACTAACGTGGGGGGTTTCTCATCACCCAAAAAGGGGAGGCAAAAAAAAAAACAACACACTACCTACTAGTAACATAACGGTATTAATCAGGACTAGTCAAAGGAGAACAAACAGTAGAAATCCCAGGCAAACCAGGTGCAGAAGAAACATCCTAAAGAAAATGAACAATTGAATCTCAATTAATTTTAAAGTAACTAGTCATTTTCTTGGGGCCAATATGCGAAATATTCATTTATGTCTGCATTGTCTCTCACAAGCAATCTTACTTTAAACCACCAATCCCTGAAATTGTTTGTAAAGGATATGGAAATATGATTGATGGAAACTAAAGAGAGAAACCAGACAGAAAGGCATCAACTAAAGAAGTTGAAAGGGAAGCCATCAGTCAAGGCTCAACAAAAAGAAGTTTGAATAGAAATCTATGGGCATATACACGAACAACTAAAACTGCACACTAGGCGAAATAGGTCAAGAACATGACATCAAGTGTATCAAGAATCTGCAAGGAAAGTGAGGGAAAATGAGGAAAAGTAAAAATTTTCCCTCTTTGATCACCTAAAAACATGGTGTTTGTGCCAGACACAAAGTGGAAAAAAAACTTTCCCTCACTTTCCCTTTGCTTTTTTGTCTTATTAGGAGGGAACAAATTTTTTCCTCACTCTAGAGGAAACTGAGGAAAAGTGAAAGAATCTGATTTTCTCTCCACACCAACAAGAGCATTTCAAGGAACATTCCCACAAGATCTCCCCCTATAATCCTTGTTTATGTTTTTTTTTCTATTTCATTCGTTCAGATTTGATTTATTGAACAGATCTGGATTTTATATTTGTTGAAAAGACCTAGGTTCATATTTCCTTCATTTTCCTACAATTTCCCTTCAAGATTGTGAACAAACACACATTACGCTCAAAGTTGGTGACTTCAGAACCCTGAGCCTGCTTATCTATGAATTAAAATAAACACAAGTATGCATTTCTAATTCAACAATGTGAATTTACAACAAGGTACAATGTAATAAGAGAAAGGTAACAAAGATGAAGAAAAATGAAAGCTTACTGCAATGGTGGCGATCTGGCTCCTATCTCCCCATTCAGCCAGAAAGGTTAAAATAAATGACTGCAAAGCATAATAAAACATATATTAACAAATCATAAACTGGAAAGACGTGAAGGCCATGATACTTCAAGGAATTTAAAACAAATAGAACAGGGCGCATAATAAATATTGCAAAATACCCAGCAGGGTAAAATGGGTAAAATCAAGAACAATGCCTCCTACATGAATAAATGTCTAAAAGTTCATCTACAAAACTTCATTGGCATCCAGCATCATGGACATGAATATCCTAAAAGAATAACATTATACATGAGAAAAGTACCTCAAGGAAAATTGGGGTACAAAATCTTGAAAAGAAGCGGCGAAATGCGGTCTTTCCTTGAGCTACCTCAAGCTTTTCTTCCACCTGCAAAAATTTGTGTCTGGGCATTATACTCTGACTAAGATAGAAACACTGCTTTTATGAATGAGAGAAATCTCCTCTGTGAGACAACGAACCTCAAATCAGAAGAAAGATAAATAACATTAGTAGTGCTATTTGGCAAATCAGATGGATGTTTGATGCAATTATACAGCATTATGCTTGTGTTGCATGTCATGTCAAGCATTGGCCAACCTATATGTTACCCATAAATCAAGAAAAGGTTAAGGAAGCTTGCTGTTCTGTGGCTAATATGATGGCAGCAACATAAGACCTATGGGCCTGTTTAGTAACTCTGGTCTAGAAGGAGATTTCCTTTTTCCTCGTAAATTCAATTCTGATAGATTATGTGGAAAGGGAGATAAAGGGTATTTTGCCAGGGGCACCAAGGAACAGTCACAAGAATGAAGGATATCAAACGCCATTTACCTGCTCCAATAAAAGAAGAGAAGGATTACCAATATAGTCCTAAGTTTCATCCTTTCAGGAATATGGTGGATCTAAGCTTGGGAGGTAACTGCATAAAAAGGGATAATGCTTCTCCAGATCAAAATAGAAGAATCAGTTATGGAATTAAAAAAATAGATAAGTTTTCTTATTATGTATGGCCTTGTTCAGGTCCATAATGTTTGAGGGGAAAAAGGCACAGTGGTGAAAAGAAGATTGTTATCAAGAGGGGAAAGAAAAAGGAGCTATTTCATCCAGGAAGAAAGTTTGATCCAAAGCCAATCTAAAAATACACCTTGAAAAAAAGAAATATTCATAGAGGCATCATCACATAAATCATTCAAATAAAAATATTAGACTAGAAACAACTTACTTTAAAAAAATGAAGAAAACCAATAAACAAATTCAAGATATTCTATAAGCCCCAAGTTAACATAAACAATTCTTAACACACTTTTAAAAAATTTCTTCGACCAAAAAAAACCTTGTCAGACCACTAAATGGCCAGAATATCTAGAAAAAATAGTTCCCTAAAAGTAAATAAAAAACAAACTCTTAAATGATCCCTCTAAAGGAAACCTTTCAGACCAGCAATGCTATTAAAATAGAAGTTTTCGGATGCAGCAGGAGAAGATACAACATAAAAAAAAAAAAAAAAAAACACGAACTTTAGGTTTGAACTCCATGCAATTAGTTAGCATGATTTCAAAATATGATCTCAAAATTCTACCAGGAAATTTCACTAAATTTTGAAACAAGCAAATGAGAATAATCAGTTTTCAATAAAAACATATATGCCAAACCCATGACTATTGATCCTTTCACCAAAATTCTAATTCCAGCATCAAGAATACGGTTAGTTTGAAGGTAAGCATGCAAAAGGCAACTCTAATGCTAAGATGTTTCAAGGATGAGTAGACTCTGAAGCTCATCCCAGCAGTTGATCAGTAAATTTTTAAGGGACCAAAACTGCCCTAAGCAAAGTGAATCTTGATTCATATAGCTGATTTTCAGCAAGACTGAGTTTTATTACTTAAATGAATAGTCAGCAATTTGTTATTGGCAGATAACAGCTTCCCATTAGCTGAGTCTTTTCCCACATTTTAAAAATGAAATCCCATGCTCATGAAATGGGGTTAATTAAGCACCAATTTTCAATCAGATAAAGACTTTTAAATGTATTCTTTGGCTGCTTTAAAAAATTTAGTTTAATTGATCAATAGTCCACCAATCTATAATCAACTACTGAATTTTTTGTTTACGTGTGAGTCAACTCCAACAAACAGCATGCCACTTGATCCCATTTGATAAATTGCTTTTTGTCAATTTTTGATGTTTGCAGGAAATCGATAATAATCTTTCTAGCATCTACAACCCACAGAATAGCATCATCATATCCATAACATTAAATTGTGTACATGCAAAACATAAAGAGTTAAAACTCAGTCATCAACAATTAATAAATTGCCACTTGTCTTCTACAATTGTCCATCAGATGGAAGGTAAGCGTAATTTGGGGAAAAAATTCACTCTTCAGTATTTCCATTATTTCAAAATGAGAATGCCAAAAAAAAAAGAGGAAGAAGAAGAAGAACACACCACACTTCAACTTCAATCCCTTGTCCTAAAACATGCATATTCACTGGTAATAAACATACAACTTAATTAAAACATGAATGAATCTGGATGGGAAAAAAATTACATACTTCTTCCATTTCCTTCTTTTGAGATGTCTTGGAATCTGATCTCCAAGCAATGTATAGAAGACGTAGTCCGAAAAATGCATAAAGAACTGCCAGTGACGAATAAGCAAGAGATGAGATTCAAATGGTAATGATTTCAAAGTACTTAGACAACAAAATTACTGTGTAGTCCAGACACATAATGAACCACATGACTCAGAGTACTTTTGATAACATTCTATATCAGATTATTCCAGACTTCTGAAGAAACATTCTATATAAGATTACTTCAAACAAAGGAATACCCATATCCTGAAGACGAAGGAAATATAAGACTCTCCCAACCCCCCCCCCCCCCCCCACACACACACACACACATCCAAACAACAGAACAAATTGCTAATCACACAATTAGTGTGATACAATGGGTGTCTACAATTATTTGGGAATCTCCAATAACCATTGTGATGCCTCATGGCAAATAGCAGAACATAATTTACCCCAAAAAAAGGTCTATATGGGTCATTTGAACCTTCTGAAACCAAAGCCACAAGATTCAGTATGATAATTATAAAAGATATGTTCAAAATCTTCAAGATTTGGATAAGTCATGAAAAAGACAACATACAAAATCTTGCACTTATTCAATGGCTCAATGCCCAGATGAGATAATCTAGCTACCATGAAGATGTTGAGAAATATGTTTGGACATTTTAAAATATAAAATAAATACTATTCAAATCAATTTCAAATGAAAATTTGTACAATTTCCACCAGTTGTCTACTTCCCAAACTGCCATTGTTAACTACCTAACAAAAATAAGTGTCTGCTGTAGAACTTTATAAGGACGATGCGTTTCAGCATACCAAAATGCACAACACCCAATAACACAAAACATTAATAATGAAAGCTTCCGTACCTGTGGCAGCACTGTTCGTGTGCTTCCTTGAAATCAAGTTGGGAACAATTCTACCAAGCCCAGTCGAAAGCACCTAACACACAAAGCCACAAACTATTCCACACTCAGAATAACGTCTATAATTACGAACACCATAATCACATTTTTCTATTTAACATAACATCGAATCAAATACAATAAATAAAAATTGAAATGTCTCACCGTCATCACAATCAGTGCACTTAGAGCTCCAGACAATACGATCGATTTCGGGTGTCGCATCGCCATGAGTGCAGCTATGATAAAGGTCTCATCTCCAATCTGAAAGCCAACATAAAACATTTCAAGCAACCAATTCAACGCACAACAAACTAAATAAAATGCTTCTTTAAACTGACCTCGCTAACAAGAATCATCGAAAGACTCGTAAAGAAAGCATCAAAAATCCCAAATCCAGTGAAAATGGACCCTCCTCCAACAGCATCTCCCAACGATGCGTCAGTTCTGAAGGGATTCAGCATCATCTGTTCCATTAAAAAAACATCGTTAAATATATTTTTTTCAAAACAATTCAAAAACAAAATTTGAGTGTCTCACTCACTTTAGTACGTCGATCCAGCGGCATCGCCGACTCGGATTGGTCTCCGGTTTCCAAACCAATCTCCTGAAATTCAAACAGACAGATCGTTTTCTTCACGGTTTGAGCTCGAATCGAACGGACAAAGGATTTTACCTGAGCAGAGACGATCGCAAGCGTTGATGCGAAGACGGAGAAGACGATGGCGAGGAAGACGGGAGCGGATCGAGGGATCCGAATTGTAGGGTTCACGAACAGATCCATCGATCAGGATCGACAAACCCCCGATTCGGATCCAAAAACACAAAGAGAATCTGCTCTGGAGCTTTAGATGATCGAACGTTCGATTGGATCTGAGTGTAAAAAAAATGGCGAGAGAGAGTTCAAAAATCTGATCAGCTTTTTCACGCGTTGGTGTTTATTTACGCATTTACCCTTCGTTTCGTCTTGGAATATCAATATTGTCACTATTGTTTGTGTTGACGAAACTGTACTTTCATCTATTTTATCTCACTTTATTTAATGGGACAAATGCATGTAGCCCCCTCAAAGATTGTGAATATCCACATCGACCTCTCATTTTCTGAAAATTCATATAACCACTTGTTTTTTTTATCATGTTGAAGCATATAGCTCCTTGAGTTAAATTATTGTCTATCTTTTAATAATATTCCTATAATATTTCATGATTTAATGATCACCAAAATACATATTCATATAAACCCCTAACATTTGATCCACACAAATGATCAAAATATCTATGCTCACAAAAAAAATCACTAAACCAGCATCTTCTTCCTCCCCAATGATCCTATTTTCAATAATTGGGGTTGTGGGGAACTTTAAGGGGAGCATTCAACTTGTTGTATGTATGAAAAAAAGATTAATTTGGGTGAAAGAGACGAGTAATTTGGGGTGAAATAGTCAAATAGACAGTGGTAATGTGGTAATTTAACTATGAGTGGTTAAATTAACTATACATCAGTTTCAGACTGTTAACGACAAGGGATAGATCAAATAAAGTCATCTGAGGGTTATATGGATTTCGGATTAATAAGGGGTTGATGTGGATACTCATAATCTTTGAGGGGGGCTATGTGCTTTTTTGCCTTGTTGAAATTCATTTTTGTGGCGTCCCAATGTATAACGGGCTGCGCCGGGCCGAGCCATTAAAGAAACGGACCAATAGGATAACGGGCCGTGCTGGGCTTGGCCCACCGGACCGACGAATCACCCACGGGCCTAGCGGCCAGCCCATAATATTTTTAAAATGATTTATTTTAAAATTTTAAACTTTATTTTTCTTAATATTATATATACTTGATATATCAATGAAATAAGATATTTATTCAACATATTATATGCATATCATACTGTTAATTGTCGTGTCGTGTCATGCCTACCATGTTGTGCTATGAAGTATTTTGCTGAAACGGGCAACGTACCATAAGGCTGGTCCAGTACGGTCTATATATTTTAACATGTCGTTTTGTGTCAATAATATATTATGTTGTGTCAGTTTCTTAACGTGTTGTATCTCGTACCGCGTCGTGCTGTGTCGATTTGGCCTATTTTACACCTCTATGTCCCATGATCAAATTATATACCTTATTTAAAAAGTTAAATATATTCTACAAATTGATCCATTTAATTCATCATAAATTTTTTTGTATTCTATTTAATCGAGTATATACTTCACTTGATAAGTGTATACCTAAAAAAATTTAAACCATATATAATCTCTAAAATTAAACAGATGAATGACCAAATATAATTTTAATGTAAAACCTATTATTGTTAATTTTATTGTCAATCTCAAGTTGTTTGAATTTCACGCTTCTATTTTCAGCGAAGTGTAAGATGGGTAATTACAACGATACATAAAAAAAAATAGTAAAATCATATTTAATAATCTAATCAAACAAGATTTATTTAAGAAAACTCGATTTAATACATGCATAAAAAAGCTTCTTATTAAATATACATGCATTAATGATTAATAAATACATGCTAAAAAGATGATATAATCCCTTTACTGCAAAATTGTGTAGCTAAATTTTGAGTGCATTTGATTACGTGATTCATTTAAATAATATATATATTCTTGGAATTTAAATAATATATATATTCTTGGAATAAATGTGGTAGATCTTCTAAAAATCTCATATGAAAAGTTTACCATAGGGATATGGAAATAATTTCCATCCATTGATTAGTCATAACCACTATTACAATAAAAATAAAGTTGATGGCATGGGGTAGAAATATTTATTGTAATGTTTTTTTTACTAAGTTAGCCTTGCATTGTATTTATTCTATCAAAAGAATAGTTTTGTCCAAAGGTTCATATCTCTCCCTCGATGTAGCCTAAAATTATATAGGTGTATTCCCTGTAGGCTATAGGTGGGAACTCCTGTCTAGGGGTGTAGAATAACCTAAGAATGTAAAAAAAATTAAAAAAAAAGTTTTGCACATATAAACTCTGCTAACTATGATTGGATAAGTTAGCATAATCCCTAATCCCTGATAATTATTTTAGAGGTTGTTGAAATTGTTTGTCAAAATTAATTAAGTTAGTGGATAAAAATATTCGTCTATCAAACCGATCAAATTACACTCACACAGCGCAAATGATGGTCCATCTAATCACTTTTTTGGTGATGGGAAACTCCAACATCAATTTTTTAAATAGCGAAAAAAACCCCAAATGCATAAAATCACCGGACGATTCTCATGCATAAGATAATCCCATTATAATTTCATCTTGAGAACTACAAGTATCAAACCTTGGGAAAAAGGAATGGATATTGTTTGTTTAATTGGGGGCATGAATTGCAATTTTATTAAAAATTATATTATTAATGCTATAATGAACATGAAAATTTAGAATCCATTATGATGTTGATTCCATCCTTTTTTCTTTTTTTTTCCATTGATTAGATTTTTTTAAAAAAAATCCATTGAAGCTCACATTTCCTTGTCCTTATCTATAATACCACCAATCAAACGTGTGTTTTTGAAAGTTTTGATGGTAACCTTTAAAAACTATATTAGAATATTAAATTGGGCCCGCATCAATTTTTCCCTCGTTTGATATTGTGGGCCCCCTCATGTTACACCCATCAAGCGATGAAGATTATCTAATAATCCAAACTTTGATAAAATTATCTAATAATCCAAACTTTGATAAATATAGTGACCTAATGTGGTATAATGTGGTGGGGACTGATCATAGAAGTGATATCACTTGTACTAAAAAGTGATAAGATGATATATATTATTATGATTACTTGATTAGTCTGTGTTATGAAATTGATCAATTTTTTAATTTTAGGTTCAAGCAAACATAACAAAACAATCAAATAACTAGGTCGCATTTGAAAATTGGTTTGAACAATTTTAAAGATTCTGTCATACTTGTTACTGTTGGAATTAAGTAACCAAAAATGCATTTAATCTATCTATATAAACAATTTTCCAGTGGACCAGTGCATGAATTTAGTGTCTATTGCATATGTTTCAAATTATGCATGCATGAATGAAAATCAATGCATGAATTACCAATGAATGCATGAGTTTCAAATGGGTCAATTATCACCTAAATGTTTTTGCATTATTGTGTGTTTTAAATGTGTGAAGGTTTCATCCTTGCTTCTTTCCTATTTAAGCAAGAGTTTTTGTTCTCTCTAACATAGGGAAAAAGAGAGAAAACTAAAATGGAGCACGCATTCCATATACTCTAAAATATTTTTTATCTATTGATCTTGATCAAATCTTATTAATCTATTACAGGCATCAACAATACAAAGATTCAGTTTGAGGACTTCACTTGATCGCACCACGGGGAGTCGACGGAATCTCGCGGGTCGAATTGTATCTCGGGAACGTAATGTCGGTGAAACTCCGTGTATATGGAGGATATATTCTTTTCAAAGATAGCATTCCTATGTGTCTCTCGATCAGGCGATTCCAACCATTTTTCTCTTGATCTTATTATTTTTATATTATCAATGATATTATATATGAGCTTTTCATATTAATCACTCATTGAGATACAACATTTTTTATGTTTTTTGAGAATTAGTTCTAACAATCTTGAAACAAATATTCGTTCTTAATAGGAGTAAATAAAATAAATATTTTTTTGTTAGTACGTGTTATTACCAAATTGGATATTGAAGAATTCATATTTTTTTTATGCGTATATAGATGTTAATGCATATGTTGGCCTTTTATATTATATTGACATTATTTAACATATGATGCTGTGCTATATGAAAATTTTGTATGCATATGTATGAAAATTGAAAGCATATGAATTAAGAAAATATATAACTCTAGTGATGCATTTCATGTCCTGATATGTACTGTTACGATCACATGCATACTGCATGCATCATCTAATTCTATAATATAGTGGTGATGATTGAAATGCATGTGTTTTAATTGAAGAATTTAATGCATACGTTTACGATTCATTTTTCTTGAATGCATGCATGTACAAATTAAATATGCATGAAACGGTTTTTAATTATTATATGCTATTGACTGTTGAAAGGTCCCCGTGTACATCATCAAAGATTAGAATAAATATGATTTGAAATGTATAACATTCAGTAGGTATATCAACATGCTATGTTTAATAAGGTGCTTTAAAAATAAAATAGGTTTTGAAACTGATGGGTCTCTAGTATATATATGTCTGGGCTCTTTTCAATGTGTGTAAATGTAAATGTAATATTAAAACATTTTAAAAGATATTTTTATAATTAGAGAATGCACCAATTGTTGTCATCGTCTGTTTGAGTTTCATTTAAAAGTTAATATTTATTGTGTCCTGAACAAATTATTTTTTGAGATTTAATATTTTTGTGATGTTAGTGTTGATATTTGTGCAGAGCACATTTATGTATCTTAGATGGAAAATCTTTTGCATAACTCAATCAGATATATTTTTTTACTTCAGATTTATTGGTATCTAGTCATGATGTCACTGTTCTTTGAAAATCTTATCAGTGGTCATCTCTATATGTGTTCAATACAACAAATTCAAGATTTTTAACTATTTGAGAGCCTTATCTTCCCTCTGAATTAAGAAGTCAGATTGCCGAAGTGATGATCAGATTATGTTGAAGGCTTATTATATTATCTTATATACTGCCTTTTGGGTTATTCTATATGGAATATTTTTTCTATTGCATGATAATGAAGAAATTTGACATTTTGGTTGATAACCTCTTATTTTTGTGGCTTGTTGCTTTCGGCTGACTATGATGATTCTAGCAACAATAGTTATGGATACTTATCCAGAGAAAGCGTGATTATCAAGCTATGTCAAGGCTGTTGATGATTCATCTATTCTAGAGTAAGACTCAAATTGATATGGGTGCTTTAATCTTCGAGGATATCGGTATTCTTTCAGTCCCCGTTTAGATAGTGGAATTGAGTTATTCTGGATAGATAACTATGCCAGTATAGATAACAAATCTACATGAATAAGAGATTTTCTGTTTGGTTGTACTTTTTTTATTCTCATTGGAAAACGTAAGAATAAAGATTGAGTTGTTTGGTTGATAAGAATAAAATATAAATAAAGTATAAAAAAATTGATTTGACATGAGGGTTTTTAATGTATAAGAGATGTTGATAGATGATTTGATGTGATAAGATGTAAAAAGTTGATTTGACATGTGGACCCATGAGAATAGATAAAGTGAATATAACTTATTCTAGGGGTTACTTAGAATTGTTATACTCTCTTATACTCATTTAAACTGGCTTAGTAATACCAAGTTATACTCTGCAAACAAACAATCATTTTCCTTATCCATTCTTATACCACCCTTATACTACCCTTATACAAACAAACAACCATTTTCCTTATCCATTCTTATACCACCCTTATACTACCTTTATACCCGCCTATTCCGCTTCCCAAACGGGGCATCAGAGTTACACGGTTATTATATTTTTTGAAAAATCTCAATATCAGCAGTTTGTGATGTCATATATGCCGACGATTAATTCATGGGAGTCTATTATATTATATATGAATTTATTATTATTCTGGACTTAGTGACATTCTTGATTCTTTCATATATGAAGCCAGTGGCCTACACATAATCTTCTACGGATATCATATATGTTGGTTATTTATTCACTGGACCATATATGTTTTATTAGCTCTTTTGGGATTTTGATGCATATGGTATGGATATTATCTGGCTTTTATATTATTTTATCAGTGAAATGGAAGAGTTTTAAGGTATGTGACTAAAATACCATTTTATTTTAATCGCGCATGCTTACATGCAAATGGCTTGGTAAATGACATTTATATATTTGTGTCAATGTGGGGGTTCTGTGTAACTCATATATTTGTGTGATAAATTAGACCAAGTTATGAGAATTAAAAGCATGAGATGTGTAGAGAAAACTGAAATAGAATATAAATGGATTCCATTTATGATCATTTATAAGTAGAGATTTATTTATGAAAAATAAATGCCATGCATTTATTCATGGAATAATTTGTGAATTCATATTAATGTGGGGGTTATAAATATGACTAAGTTATGAGAATTTAAATTAGGGCAGTGATAGTCCCACTACCCTACTTAACTTTCCCACCACCTCTAATTACAAAAATGCCATTATTTTTTTAATTTTTTGTCTCCCTTTCCCAATACCCAGTTCGACAGCGTTCAGTCGAAGTGTTCTTCACTGACACAACAGAGGTCCGTCGAACTATCTGAATAAGTGTCGACAGAGGCCTAGTCGAAGTGTGTTTCACTAGGACGACAGAGACCCGTCGAAGTGTGTTTGCAAGTGTCGACATGGATGTGTCGAACCCTTCAAAACAATAACTTTATTCTAATAATCAATTATTTATACAATCATTTAAGTCCTTATGAAAAACAAAAATGTTATTTAAGTTATTTAAGTCTTTTTTAAAATCATTCACATATATATTTATTTAAGTATAAGAAACAAAAATATCAAACAAAGAGTTATTTGAACCAAATAAACAGTAAACATTTTATATAGAAAAAACATTATTTTCTTTTCTAAATAAGTGGAGTTTGTTTATAAAAGACTCCACTTGTTTAAAAAATAAAATAATGTTTTTTGTCTATATGAAATGTTTACTGTTTATTTGATTCAAATAACTATTTGTTTGATATTTTTGTTTCTTATACTTATATATATATATATATATATATGAATGATTTTCAAAAAGACTTAAATAACTTAAATGACATTTTTGTTTTTCATAAGAACTTAAATAATTGTATAATTGATTGATTCTTAGAAAGAAAGTTATTGTTTTGAAGGGTTCGACACATCCATGTCGACACTTGCAAACACACTTCGACGGGTCTCTGTCGTCCTAGTGAAACACATTTCGACTAGGCCTCTGTCGACACTTATTCAGACAGTTCGACGGACCTCTGTCGTCCCAGTGAAGAACACTTCGACTGTACACTGTCGAACTGGGTGGTGGGAAAGGGAAACGAAAAAATAAAATAAATAATGGCATTTTTGTAATTAGAGGTGGTGGGAAATAGTAACTCGGATAGTGGGAATAGCTTTGCCCTTTAAATTATGTCATTTATGGAGTAAACTTAGCATATAAGATTCTTGTCATATATGTTCATTTTTTATTAAAGATATTTGTTTCATTATTATTTCAAATTGTGAATTTGATGAATATATTCATGAAATAATATGTGAGGGACATATTTGAATATATGAAATAAATGAGCATGATGTTTTCATCTTATAACTAGCATGTTAATCAAGTCAAAAAATTATGAGTATTAGAAAATGGCTTGACATATATATTATAATTATATATTCATTGATGAATATTGTACTTCATGAGGCATGCTATATTATGAGTTGTGAGGGTTGTGAATTAACTCACATATAACCTTAATTATTATACTAGCGAGTAGGCTGGCTTAATTTTTCATCGAGGGAGATGGATACCCACCAATGAGTCACCTCAATTATGTACCCAACTTCTGTGATTGGAGATCCCATGAAAAAAATTCAATGTGGATTACAAATTGGCGAGTGACTGGAGGAACACTGAATTTAAAGATTATTCTCTTAGTCCTTCCCTATGATGATCAATGTTCAACTGTAATGGCGCAGATTGAGTTTATACTTTTAATGGGATCAATGCCTAGAGTTATATACTCGGAGACAAGGTATGTTTGGTTACAGGTACCCTTTAAGACCCACCTATGTGAGTTGTGATCGTAGGACCACGATCTATAGGAATCAGGGTGATCCCTAGCGCACTCATGAAACGAGATACCAGCGCACGGCCTATAGTGCTATCTTTAAGAACTGAATCCTTAAGTCGTGTTATGTTGTGTGATTAGTGGGAGAGTGAGCTACAATGGCTTAGTTCAAGGTGAAATATCCACTACGGTCCATTTCATTCTAAGACTAATTTACAATATGTGGAAGTTCAAGTCTGAAAGACACTTCTACTTAAAACATAGTATATGTTTGTTAAAACTTATAAGTTGCATATTATAGCTTTTAGCTTAAAATAAGCAATTGTTGCATGTTTGTTTAAACTTATTTAAGCTAAAAACAACTTAAAAAGTCATAATCTCTAAGTTGGGTTAAAGGTACTTTTCAAATTACAACTTATGGATTAATGTTTAAAAAAAATCTGTTGGACATTTAATACCCTTCACTTATTTAACAAGGACAAGTCTTTTCATCTTCTCTAAATATTCATTTCATCTACTAAAAATTTGAAATAACTCATATAAGACATTTTTTTTGAAACTTAACTCATGTAAGATTAAAACTTTGTATTGTAATTTTTTTTAATAAAATAAAATTTAGATTACAGCTAGAATATTGTAGTTGTGTTTTTTTATTAATAGAAATAAAATTCTATGTTTTTGTCTCTCAAGTTTTACTTTTTTAATTAATGTGGAATCCAATATTTCATTAATTTTTTTACATTTTATTTAATGTTAATGGACGATGAGTGAGTCATCATCATTTTATAAGTAAAATCACATTCTTTTATTAAAGAGAAATTAAATTTAACTTATACACATGGAAGGGGTATTTTTGACAATTACACCGCAAAAGCTATTTGACAGCTTATTCTAACAAACATCCATAACTGCTTATTCTCTGCTTTTCAACAGCTACAACAAACATGTTAACTGCTTATCAAAAAAGTTATAATCTATAATTTATAAGTTATAATCTATAATTTGTAAATTTAAGATACAACAAAATAGTATAATTGTCCAAATATCATCTCATTCCTCTATCTATTTCATTTTGTGTTTTATGCATTTTCGGTCAGTGGGGGATTGTTGGAATTAAGTGACCAAAAATGCTAACCTATGTATATAAACAATTTTCCAGTGGACCAGTGCATGAATTTAGTGTCTATTGCATATGTTTCAAATTATGCATGCATGAATGGAAATCAATGCATGAATTACTAATGAATGATGAGTTTCAAATAGATCAATTATCACCGAAACGTTTTTGCATTATTGCGTGTTTTAAATGTGTGAACTTTTCATCCTTGCTTCTCTCCTATTTAAGCAAGAGTTTTTGTTCTCTCTAACATAGGAAAAAAGAGAAATAAAATGGAGCACTTATTCCATATACTCTAAAATACTTTTTATCTATTAATCTTGATCAAGCCTTATCAATCTCGCGGATCGAGTTGTATCTCGAGAACGTTTTGTCGATGAGACTCCGTGCATATGGAGGATATATTCATTTCAATGATAACATCTCCTATGTGTCTCTCGACCAGGCGATTCCAACCATATTTCTTTTGATCTTATTATTTTTATATTATCAATAATATTATATATATGAGCTCGTCATATTAATTACTCATTAAGATACAACATTTTTTTATGATTTTTGAGAATTAGTTCTAAAAGTTACTCCAAACTCTTTTTCAAACCAGTGGCCACAATTTTTGAAAAAAATGAAGATTAACTTTTAATTATAAAAAATACTTTTTAAAAATATGACAAAAGTGCGCTTCCTGCTTCTTCTTGATTTTGAAACTCGATTTCGAGCCCTAATCAAAGTTCCAATCACTCCATTTCAATGAAATATATACATTAAAAAAAAACTCAAATGTCGGTGCTCTCAAAACCACCAAAATCATAGCCTTCCTTTACCTCAAATCTTAACTATTTATTTATGGGTTTTATAGTTTTCAAGTCCATGTAAACATATCTATTTGGAGATCGATTCCTCACTTCTTCATATTTTGATTTTAATATTCAGATTTAAAGAATATGTTTCTTTTTAGTCCCTCCCAAATACTAAAAAGAAAACCAAATATAGGGATAGGTCCCTCCCAGGGATTAAAATGAAATATATCATTTAAATCTGAGGATTAAAACCAAAATATGAAGAAGTGAGGGATCGAACACTAAATCTTATGGTTTATGAGGAGTTAAAATAAAAAACCCTTTATTTATTTATTCTTTTAAACAAACTATTATTTTTATAATTTATATATTAGGGTAAAGTTCAAATAATCCCTTGTAAACTATCTGGAATCCATATAGCCCTCTTACTTTTCCTGAAATCTATATGACCCCCTGAAAACACCTATGTAAATCTAAATAACCTCATTACTTATACTTTCATTGCCAGATGATTAATATTTTGTGAAAATTCAATTTGATTAATCCTATATGAAAACACAATATACCAAAATTCTATTACAACGTATTAAAAATGTAAAATCATTTATAAATGATGATTTTATCCCCGTGAATAAATTATAAAACCTTATCCGAAGAGTAAAATCATCATTTACAGAAAATTTTCATATTTTTAACACAGTGTATGGGGTTTTTGGTATGCTGTGTATTTTCGACCAAAGTTAACCAAACATAATATTTATTATCTGTCAATGAAAATTTAACTCATGAGGTTATTTAAATTTATATAGGTGTTTTCTAGGGTTACATGGACTTCAGAAAAAGCAAAGGATTATATGGATTTTGGGCAATTTATAGGGTGTTATATGAATTTTTTCTTATGTATTAATAACAAGAAAGGTACGTGCCAAGGGATGGTGTGTATCATTTTTTATTTGATAATTGTTAGATGTAGTCCCTGACAATTTCATAGTCAGTCTACATATTTTTTTAATTTTTTAAATAATAAATTTTATATCGTTTTGATTATTTTTTATAAATAAATAAATAAATATTATATATATATATACCCGAGTGATAGCGTGCGGCGTGCGGTCGGGTGCGGATTCGACGTGAGTCGTCCGATCGCGGGTCCATCGCATCCGACGGTCGATGTGAATCGCACCCGACCGTTCGATGCGATGGACCCGTGATCGACGGCCCGTGATCGACGCCGCACTCGACCGCACGCCGCACCTCATCACTCACACACACACACACACACACACACACACATATATATACTCGTGATTACGTGCGGATTGCGGTCGGTGCGGATTCGATTACGGGCCGTCGATCACGGGGTCCATCGCATCGGACGGTCGGGTGCGATTCACTTCGACCGTCGGATGCGATGGACCTGTGATCGACGGTCCGTAGTCGAATCCGCACCGTGCGGACGACCGCACGCTATCACTCGACTATATATATATATATATATATATATATATATTGTTTTTTTGATTGTTATGGAGGTACATAAACTATCCACACATTATGCTGTAACAAGTGGATCTATTTTATTTAAGAATAGATGATTGTTTTATTTTATTAAAGGATTAGAGTTAGTTTAGATGTCAAATTTTAGATTTAATACTCCTGTACGGACAGTTCCATGCACGTGTGATAAAAGATGGACGGGGGGGGGGGGGGTTTGAGAATCATAAAGAAAATTTTAAACCCATGCAATTGAAAAATTTTGGTTGGATTTTGAGAATTATTATGGCTTAATGATAGTTATACCCATCCATAATAACATTATTTTAAAAATTAAAATTTATATCCCTAATTAAATAAAACAATTTCTTGTCCTCTTTTTCTCTCTCATTCGGTTCTACCTCTCATTTTTCATAAACAAATAACATTTTGTAAACAATTAAATGTCTTAAATCGTTATAATTTATTATAGATTTTTTTTATGGAAAGGTAGGCATTAGCTTTAATTTATTAAGATCAAGACTATAACATGCCCAAAGCAGTAAAAAGTAGAGAAGAAGTCTACTAATAAAAGTAAAAAAATTACAAAGCTACTTCTCCACCACATATTTTTCCCCAATCAACAACACCTTCCTTGCCCCCGCACACGCAATACCTCAACGTTTGATGAAGTACACCACCGACTCCCATAAGTTTTCAAAGTATATGCTCGTGTTACGAAAGATTCGGTGGGTGCGGGCTAACCACATCGTCCATAGTACTGCCAGAACAAAAGATTGTGAAATTTTGCCCATCACGCTCTGGTCTCCCCTCCGCTTTAGCCTTCTGCCCGCCTCCCAAAGGCCATCCAGGGTGTCAAACTGGTCAAATATCCCTGTCGCCTCCTTCAAGCGCCTCCATAGTAACCTCACCAGGGGACATTCTAGAAATAAATGGGGCACGTTCTCCTCCGCCATCACACATAAAGAGCAGTAAATGTCGTCATTTGGGGCTCATTTGGCTCGGTAAGCTTTTGTCATAAGCCTTTCTTGATACAACTACCACATAAGTGAACGAACCTTGAGGGGGATCTTTGGGTGCCATATCTCCTGAGCCTTCGAAGCCATGGAGACCACATGATGCCGCTCCCTTCGCCACCAATCGTAGCGGCCCCGTACTTTGAAAGAGATGCGAGCCTATGGCCTCCAACACACTGAGTCTGACATCCTTGCAGAAAGGGAGATCGGATACAACTCTCTCAGCCAATCCGTTAGCATAGATGCCGCCTCTCCCCTGCTCGGATAACGCTGCAACCTGACATCCCAATGCCCACCTGATCCCTCCTACCGCCAGAAACTGTCCACTGTACCATCCCTGTTTCAAGACAGCCTGTAAGGTTCAGCAAAACGCTCTTTCAAAGCACTGTCTCCAATCTAAACCTTGTTCCAGAAACTGATGGATTGCCCATTGCCCACTTTCTAGCATATCATCTCCATGAACCCTTCCATTGAGGATAGGATGTATCTCCAGGTGGGTGAGATGTGAGGTGAGATTTTCGGGAACCGGGTTCTGTGATCGCCGCAATCATACCGAGCTTCCAATAAACGACACCATAAGAGTTCGCAGTTAGCAAGCCACTGCCATCGCCACTTGCTCAAAAGCGCCTTATTCAAATCACCAAGGTTTAGGACCCCTGCCCCGCCCCACCTCTTCAATCACATCCCACCGAACCAAGTGAGCCTTCCTCCCCTCTTCATAGGATTCGTTCCAATAGAATCTCCTGCGAATATTCTCAAGTTTGCGGAGGACACCCTCCAGAATCTTGAAAATGGAAAGGAAAAATACCGGGAGATTTGACAAGACCGCTTGGATAAGAATTAACAGGCCTCCCGAGCTCAAGAATTTCCCTTTCCACCCTTCCAACCTCATTTCAAATTTATCTATTAAAGGGTTCCAATCTTCTTTACGAAGCTTACCCAACTGAAGTGGAAGCCCGAGTAGTGTAGTTGGAAAAATTGCACCTGACACCCAAAGATACTTGAAAAGGAGTCCAACTCTCCATCTAACAAATGAATTCCCAACATGGAACTTTTCAAGAAGTTGATGCGCAGCCCCGATAAGAATTCGAAGCATTTGCAAACAAATTTTACTCCTCTGATAGAAAGCGAGTTGGCTGCGCAAAGAATGACCGTGACATTTGCGTATTGGACATGGGAGGTAGAAGGTCCCCCAAGGCCAATAGATAAACTTTCAATCCACCCGTCTGCCTCTGCCATCTTCATCATACTTTGTGCATAAAAACAATATTACCCAGGAAATTTGGGACTGTTTTGACGTGCTAAAAAAATTGATGGGTCTAACACTGAAACACTCAATTAGTTTTGCAACTTAATTTGCAATTCGGAGATGATTTTTCAATCATCTATACCCAACACGAGTGCAATGTATGAAAAATTAATTTTTTTCATGTTTCAAAAAAAAAAAAAAAACTTATTTATCTAAACATATATTCACACATATATAACTTAAGAAAAAAATGAAACGGTTGAGGGTCTATACACGGGTTACAAGTATATATCTCATTAACATTTTTTTCATATTTTCAATAGATTCCTACAATTCATTAAAATGCACGCTTCATTTTTTTTAAAGTTAAAACTCGTCCCTTATCAAATGTTGTATAATATTTTAAAAAAATCATAATGCGTGTAGACTAAAAATAGGATTGAAAAAAATTTACGTAGCATTTTCCTTTTATGAAAGAGCCATGTTATACTCAATCTTTTTTACATCTCAAAATGCAGTTCTATATATTTTATTAGCCCTCTTCACTAACTGTATTGAGATATATATACTTCGTTGAATTTTTTTATATCTTCTATGAATCATATCATTTAATTCATTGTAGTATATATTTCGTCTTTTATAAAAAAAAATGAATCACTCATTAGATGAAATATATAATTTTAAAGAAATGAAAACATTGCAACTTGCATTTTAGACTGTAAAATAGGAGTTTGGATCCGATCAAGTTTAATTTCGATTAGTTCATCGGTATTGAACTGCACAATAAATGATTGAGTACACGTGTCACTCTTCTACTGGATGTTGATGGTATTGATCAAACTCAGATTTGTCATTCATAGACCGTGATTAGATCTGGACCATAAAATAGAATGTGTGTCACATTTTCCTTTTCAAAAATATATATAGGGAAAAATATATATATATACTTGAATTATAATTATAAATCCCAAAAAAGAGACCCAACGTTTTGTGGGGTGGGAAACGGAGGTTGTCAACGACTGGATGGTTGGCTTTTATTTCCTCACCTTGTTTTTATTTGTGGAGAGGATCCTCTGCTCCCTCTCTCAAACCCTTCTCTCTCTCATCCCCTTCTCTTCTGATGATCACTCTCCGTCTCTTCATCCTTTCATTCTTTGCCCTCTGATGGCGTCCCATCCTCTATCGCCTTCGACGCCGGATCAAGGTTCGCTCTTCCTCCACCGGCGTCCATGACTGACTCATCCCCGCCTCCGCCACCTCTTCATGAAGGTCTGTTCTTCTCCTCCTCTCTCTCTCTCTCTAGGGTTCCAGCTCTGCTTGTATCTCTGCTTTCCTCTTCCATTTTGGGGAATTCATTGATCATGATTGATTTGGGTGATTTTGGGTTGAGGTTGATGAGGAATCGTGTTCTTTGTCTTCTTTCATTCCGATTCGAGGCTATGCTGGTTGATGATTTTTTTTTAGTGTTGTTGTTTGGTTTTGGAAGTGTCGGTGAATTTCATATTTTCATTGAATTCGTTTTTTTTTTTGTGGTTTCAGCGTCGATTTCTGGCATTCGTTAGTGGAATCACTCTTCTTTTGTCATGAAGAAACATTTTTTAATGATCGCTTTTTTTAAATTTTTTTGGTTTTTTGGCCCTAGAAAAACTTTAGGGAGATTTTGATCTCTGTTTGTCATTTTATTGAATTTGGTATTTGTTCCTTTTGATCCGCAGTGTGGTTTGCATTATCTCATCTGTTTTGAGTTGTATCACATGCGCGATTCTTGTTTGCTTTTTTTTTTCAGAGGCAATGTGGGGAATGAACTTTAGAATGAGTGAGGATATGGAAGCGGGGCCCTATCCCGAGCGTCCGGGAGAGCTGGACTGTGCTTATTACCTCAGGACCGGCCTCTGTAGGTTTGGGATGTCATGCAGTTTAATCACCCTCCCAATCGGAAGCTGGTAAAGTGCTAACTCGTTTCTCTGGCTGGCATGATTGCTTATCTTAGCGATCATTTAATAGAGGGTGTTGATACACTCAATCCTTTTTGTAAACACTTTGCATATGCCACGCCATTAATGTAGTATATGAAATCAATTACATTGTATATACTCCATTATGTCAGTGTGTACTCTATTACGGAAAACATAAAAATATGTACATTTAATTCATATCAGCATGTGCTTCATTTTTTTTATTATTATGAAAGAATGTACTTTATTAACCAATTATATACTTCAAAATAAAATAAAATAAAATAATAAAATAATGTGTGCGGTCTGCAAAAGTGACTACAAAGAGAATTGAGTGCAACATTTCCCTTTAGTAGATAGAATTTAAAAATAACAAGGGCTAGGCCTCTTGCTTTATGACAAATTAATGAAAGATCTTTGCTTTATGGTGATTCACTCATACCAGCTTGATGTCAACCTCTATAGATTTTGCCAAATTCATAAAAGGATAGTTATTGGCGAAGCAGATTCTTTCAAAAAATTCATTGGCCAGTCCAATTCATGGGTGCCGCGGCCTAGTATATTGATTGCATATTTGAAGCTTTGCAACTAGGGGTAATTTTTTAAGTTCCTTAAACATTGTTTAAACGAGGAGGTGAGAAGGTACATTTTATTTATGTTCTGCATTCATCCTTGAAAACCACCACCAAAAAAGCCAATTTATCTCCCCAGCCTGAACTTGGATTTCCACTTTTGTTCAATCATTTACACATGCACATCAGGGTCGGGATATAGAGAGGGAAAATTGTGGTGCCTATGCATCATCCACTGGGCTTACCATTAGCGACCCACTCATCTAGTCTGTTTCTTTTCAGACCCTGGTGTTTGATGGGATATACTTAGCCAGAGAACAAGAATTGATCAAATATTCAGTTTATAGTCTTTTCTTTTTAGGATATTATTGCATATATACAACTTTGTGTAATTTAGACATAACATTGTGATCCAATAGGTGAGGCAAGAAGCTCATTTATGGTATCGCCTTAGCAGTTAGTTGGGTGATTGATAACGTGTCATGAAAACATCAGATAATTAGAAGATAGAAGCAGAGGTATGTTGAGAACTTTTGGAATGACATTGTTGAAAACTTGTGTACATGGAGCAAAAGTAACTTGAGATGGGTATTTTTTCGTGGAGTAAGACAAGGGGTACAGTTTGATATTGGGATAGTGTTTGTAATGCTTTTTTAAGTCTCGCATGTTATCTGTGGAAGCTTATCGTTTTTAGAAATCTTGCAACAACCCTCCTTTTCCTCAAAAGTATTATAGGGTACATCAATTGGCTGTCATTGTCTGTTCAATAGATGGTTGTAATAATCAGATTTGCAATTTTGATATTTTTTTATTGAAAGAGAAAAAATAAGTTTGCA
Source organism: Acorus calamus (assembly GCA_030737845.1). Lineage (NCBI taxonomy): Eukaryota > Viridiplantae > Streptophyta > Magnoliopsida > Acorales > Acoraceae > Acorus > Acorus calamus. The sequence goes on along the minus strand of CM060867.1, from coordinate 21,309,025 downwards.
GTCTCATCAGAATAGCTTTTCCCTGGGGAAATGCCACAAGAATACTCATACATGCAAAAAATGCATCATGTACTGAGAAGATCATCACCTCATCCAGTTTTATCAAGTAAGAGAAACTATCCAACTAATGGCCAACCAAGATGATATTTTCTTTATGATAGGTGACTGAATAAAATGTTCATCTCTTTGATCATCTCAAGCAGGTGAACCTGCTCCGGGTGACAAATTTTCTAGAAATACTTTAATTTGTTGACAAATAAGAGTACAAGATGTATGACAAATAAGAGTACAAGCGGGATAAATTGATCACTTTTTAACAATAAAAATAAAAATATAATATAATATTAAAAATAAAAAATAAAATAAAATAGGGAAGAAGTCAAGAAAATGGAAAAAAAATCAGATTAATTAGATTAAACTGTACTTAATCCCTGCTTAATTCTCACCTAGCTACTTAATCCTTGTTTAATCCCCGCTCAAGGGCATTTAATCCCCTAGATGAGGCAGGCTAGGCCCGATTCTGCCTAGGTGCTCGGTCAATCCCTACTTAATCCATCTTATAGAATAGAATACTGGTTCTTTTTGGGGCCTTCGGGACTCGTGCAATTGTGCTTACATGTTGGATTTATTTATAATTTATGACTTTGATTACATTTTCTTAAATGCCAGGCTGTTGCTGCCGCAAGGATGAAGGGAGGATATCCTGAAAGAGTAGGGCAACCTGAATGTCAAGTAAGTGTTTTGTCTTTCCTTAACAGATGTTGCATTTATGTTTTTGTTTATCTCTTATGTTCCTAATATGAAGAACTGTGGTCCTTAAATATTATAATTAAGTTGTCCTTTCTGCATTCAGTCAGTGGAAAGTGATGCCTCCCTTATGGGAGGGTGGGGGGTTGCATCTCATCCACGGAATGTGATGAGAATTCTCCCCCAAAAATTCTCACCTATCCCAAAAAATGTTGTCCAAACAATTCTTGAATTATTGATTGAAGCATATTCAGTCACAAAGTTCAAAATGGATATCTCGTTCAAGAGTACAGGCGTTCTTCCCTTTTATTCTCTGTTTAAGGGAGATAGAAACTAGATGAGCCTTCTGATGTGTGGTCTCTAAATCTTATACATATTGTCAGGTTCAAAGGCTAATAGAATATAATACAATAGCAGTAATGCACTGCATAATACTACATCAGAAGCCACATTTAAAGAATTTGCAAACTCTAGGGGTACTAATTCTTCAAATTTTTTATTTTTCTAATGTTAAGAAAATAGAAGGGATTTTCTGCTAAATATGAAAGATCTGATTTTAGAAATATACGAATGCTTTTCAACCATTTGCATGTTTCTCTTTAGAATGCTACTTCCAACATATAAAATCACAGAATATAGTTTTCTCTGAATTCATCTTAAAACATTTGAACACCCTTCCCACAACGAAATCACAAAAAATATGGGTTTCCATAGAGTTCTCCATAAACCTTTGAATGTCCTTCCAACTTTTAAAAATTACAATTTTAAACACAAACCAATAGTTTTTTAGATTTTCTCAAAAACTTTTAAATTTTTCATAAAAAATTGAAAAGATACAAAGGCTAGATTTCTTCGAGAAACAACCAAAATTTCAACCTTTCGAATGTTTTAAACGAAAATTGGTTTCTCATAAATAGATTTGGAAAAGACTTTTGAAAGTTGAAACCTGAAAACTAAAAGTGCCTACTGCCTAAGGTGTTCTAGGTGGTTACTAGATTACCTCGTGTGTGGAGATGCATTCTTCAATTTCATCAGCAGGTCTTCACTTTTTCTTTTTTCTTTTTGAATTTCTGAATAAAGGTAGACATTCTACCTCGAATATATTAAGATGATGGTAGTACAAATGTCCAACATAAGAGGGAATGAAGGGAAGCAGGATGGACCTGAACATAAAATTCTTCACCTCAGACTGAACAGCTGTGGCAGCAGCCTATTCAATGCAAAAATAAACCTGGTATCCATTGAAAAGATATCTATGTGCCCCACAGGCTTAATCCTCGATCAAGAATTCAACCCCCCACCCCAACCCAAAGCTCAACCTTACTTGTCCCATGCAGCAGGTCCTCACTTGATTGTTCTTTAACAAAGTGACCAACACATTGTAGACTCAAATTCTATAATACACTGATCTTATTTGTTTTGTCAATGCAAGCCAATACAACGTTTGGACATACATGTTTTGCCTAGTTTTTTTTCTTTCTCTTGGGTCGGGTTGGCATCTTTGGGACTAGTTTATGGGGTTCGCTCTACATCATTGTTCTTTAGTCTGCCAAACTTTCATATGCTTGGCATCACACATGGGGGGAAGCATACTCTCTGCCCCTTTAGTCATGTGAGTTTAAGCTCGTTGCAACAACCACATATACTTGGTCTAAATACCTGAGACCTTATTCTTTTTTAAGAAATGGTTGCATATATTACTTTTTCTTGGTATGTGTCCCTTTTTGGTCTCTTCAGGTTTCTTACAATTACCACAATATTAGTAAATGATGTGATATTTTTCTAATTCTTATGGAGGGTCCTGTTTTTGTCATTAAGATATTAGTTCTTTATTGACATGAGGTATGAAGGCTAACTGTTTTGCTAAACTGTTTTTTTTCCAGTACTACTTAAAGACAGGAACATGCAAATTCGGTGCCACTTGTAAATTTCACCATCCAAGAGATAAGGCTGGAATAGCTGGAATGGTTCAATTAAATATTATAGGATATCCACTCCGTCCAGTAAGTTTAGAAATATAATCCTCCTCCCTCTCATTTTGTTAAGTCTAACTGCTCATCACATAATTATGATAATAATATATTTTCCATTGGACCCTGATATTGTTTTTACTTTCTTTATGCAGAACGAGAAGGAGTGTGCTTATTATTTAAGGACGGGACAATGTAAGTTTGGAAATACTTGTAAATTCCATCATCCTCAGCCATCCAGTGGGATGGTTTCTGTGCATGGTTCTCCTGTTTATCCTACTGTACAGTCTCCAACTACTCCTGGCCAACAATCATATCCAGGAGGATTGACAAATTGGCCCATGTCCAGAGCTTCTTTCATTGCAAGCCCACGGTGGCAAGGTCCATCAAGCTACACTCAACTGATTCTTCCTCAGGCAGTAGTGCCAGTTACTAGCTGGAACACATATCCTGTAAGTCTTGCATTGCATTTTGCTTGTATCATTATTTTTTCCGGTGTTTTTCTATCTTTGAGATCCTTTTTCTATTTACATTTTTTTTTTATCACGTGAGTTCATTGTCATCTAAAGAGGTAGATCACCATGCCACCGTAATCTTCATGCTACTGCATTATGCAGAATTCAAATTTTATGTTCTTATTGTATGTATTATGTCTCAAAAAAATGTTCTTGCTGTATGTGGGAAAATATGATTGCAGGTGGGAATATGAGGATGATTAATTAGTCTGGAGACTGGACTTTTATATGCCTTGTGTATGTTACATGCTAAATATGTGTATTTCAATTTTTGGGCAAATATTAGCAGAGAGTGTATGTTTGGGTATCTTATATCAATCATTGATGAGTATGATGGAAATTACAAAGAGTGATGGTAATTCATAGGATTGTCCATAAACTATGAGAATATAGTGAGGTTATAAATGCCATACAAAGATGTTGTAATTCTTGTTACCACCTGAATGATTTTAAAGGTTATAGATTTTTCTTTTTCCGCGGGGGGGGGGGGGGGTAAGGATACATAGGCTGGTGCAAGAAAGTAAAGTTTTTGAAGCAAATTTTCAAAGCTAAGCTATGGTGAGGGTTGAATGAAGCATTTTGGGTTGCAACTATGGAGCTCATAGTTCCAAGGCCTTATTCTACATGCGATGTGTTGGGTCATTTGGGTTGCTCGTAATGAGTACACCTTCCAAGGGAAATGACCGTATGAGGGAAATATTTGGGCAGTCATTGTGGCGTCATTAAGAGCATGGGTTATGGTTCTTATAGGTGCAAGGAAATTTCGGAAGTGATGGGGGTTACATGGAGAGGGTGATTGGATCTTGATAACTCGTTTGTTTCCTTTGATTTTCATTTGAATTTTCTTTATTTTTGGAGATCACTTGTCTCCTTCGTTGGAGGGGCCCCATTTTAATATGATTTCCAATCTTTGTAAAACAATTATACTATATGCTCATAGTATTGCTTATCCTGCACTATATCCTCTGTTTTTGTGGGTAAACAATGAAAATCTCTTCAGCTTTGGCTGTATCCTCCATGTATTGGTTTCAGATTGCTGCAGGACTTGAAATTTTTTATGTGGACCAAGAGGCATGCTGATATGCATGCATTCATGTGTATGCCCGTGAATAATAGCAAACATCATTCACATCTATGTTATGCATCATATATTGAAGAGCACGAGATTCTGGAAAAAGATTAAAATTCACTTCCTAATCTCAATTCATTATCTTAACCTACGGTCAAGGTTAACCACGCCTTAGTTGCTTCAGAAGCCAAAACAATCAAATTTGATTTACCTTGAACTTAAACTTGCTCACGTTTCATTAAGAGATTTACAAACTCACTCTGGCAAAGAAATTATAAGAATATCTATTTTTAGATGCAGACTATTCATAGCATTGTTAAAAGGCACAAACAAAGAAAATATATATTGCCAAGGATACTCGAAGGTACCTTGAGTATGCATGCTATTTTACATAAAGGAGTTTGAAGTATTGGCTGATATCCTACTATGTCTAATACATACAAATTGTTTCACTTCATGGACATGTTACATATCAATATGGTATATAAGTTTTCTTCTTTGCGATCCTTTTGTTTCTGCTTTTTCTTCCAATTTTGTGTTTCAAAAATATAGAATATAAATCCCCAGACTATATGAATTATAAAGAGAGTTTTAGGTCTCCTTGGAGTTTTTTTATAGGGTGGCTACAATATGAGTGGGCCAAGTAAAGACTAGGTATTGGGTGTGTCTGATAGTATCTCATGTCTGATACCTAAAAAAAAGTCTTGTTTTAGTACGGAATAAATGCACTTCTAAGATACTCTTTGATTTATCAAGAATTTTAAAGACTGAATACTTTTAAAGATTATAAAAGATCCGAACTCAATTATCTAACACCATAGATTGAAGAGCGGATCGAGATGGCATGTGGATGACATCAATCATAAATGAATGAGTCATATATTAAAGAAAAATAAATTACTCTCGACTAGTTCGGTGGGTATTTATTGTGGGTGGTTGGCGGTGTTCTGTTATTGTACATGTTTTTGGATGCCTAGGATGATCTCTTTCTGCGGGAGTGCTGCTGACTTGCATGATCGTTGTGAGCTAAGAGAGACCATGGGATTCATGGTTCAAATGACCTGAACTGATGGTTTTTTTTTTCTTCATCTCGATTTTTGAAAGTGAACCAAATTTACTGTGGTGTATATTACTGTCGACAATTTGTTTTTTGTTCCGGGGAAACACAGAATTGAATGGATCAATAAGGGGAATGGAAACAGAAAATAGAGCCAACATTGGATTATTTCTTTCAAAAAATTCACAAATAGATTGTTCACACGGGAGTGGGACATGTTGAGAGCAGAAGCTCTCAGAATACTGGGTTCTTTTTTTGAGTTGTCCCACCTGTTTACATGTGTAATTGGGCTGTCTGATTCACGGTTAATAGTTTGTGAAACAAACATGACTTGAGATGGGGACATGTGGTACAGAGACATAAATATGGCCAAATAGTTCAGAAAAACTTGAAACAAGGAAGTGGCTTATAATAGAATGGCAACTTACTCAAGATGGGGAAGCCCACAAGAATCTACATGGAAATTTGGGGGAAGCAACAAAGAAACTAACTGGAAAAGTACATGTATCATAAATGGGATAGTTGGATAGTATCTTAAAAATGTTTGTGTATTTTGTGTGCTACATATGGTTGTGCATCTAATCTAAATGTTGTATCTCCATTTATTCACTACAAAAAAATAAATTACCACAGTAGATCAACTATATCTGAATGCAATTCTGCATCAGATCCATCTTTTTCTTATTAATTACCCAAATGACTTGGAATCGAAGGTTTCCTATTTTGATAAGACCAAGAGTTATTTTAGGTATAACATATGGGATTGTTTTGGATAGTGCTATTTCTCATCTTTTTGGACTTTTTGCGAGACGAATGAAAAGAAAAACATCTAGAAAACAAGAGATTACATGGATATTGTTACCCAAAATCCCCTAACCTGTCAGATTTCAACGCATTGCCTTTGCAGACCTTTGATGAAAATGGATGTCATTGATGTGGTGCAGGTCCTCTCTTGAGGAGCCACCTTCACCATCAATAAAAATGGAAAGGATGAAAGATATTTTTTGGATGAAGATGAGAGACGCATAGGAAAGCATTTATTAATGAAAGGGTGATAATTTGGCGGGAAAGTGGAAAAATTTGGAGGGAATTTCCAAAAAATGAGGGACAATGAATGATCAAAAGGTTCATTGGTCGGATGGTGAAATGAACAATCTATAATTTTATTGTTTTTCAAAGGTTATTATAGGCTTTCAATTCCGTGTTTTTCATGTTCCTCCTCTTCCATTATTCTCACTCTTATCCACACCATCCTATGGTTAACTCAACTTCATACAAACTGTACGAAAGTTTCTATTTTCACCTATAATAACCTCTCTTTTTTCTAGATGTAGCCGAAGTATAACCTTCTGAAAAAAGTATCGTATCCTTGTCGTACCTGTATCCTTGGATGTTTAAACTTAGAGTATCACTGTACCAATTCCTCCCTGTAACTGATCCTCGTTCCCACATCCGAGGAACATAACTGTGGGTATATCTAATGTATGTCCATAATTTCAAGGTGTTTCTGTCCTGGGACATGATTCACCCTTGATGATAGATCAATTACTAAAGAAAATCCATTATTCTAGTTATTCGATCATCTAACATAGCCGAAAAAAAAATGATAATCCAACTGTTAAATGAACTGACTAATGGGATTTTATATTTATGTGCTTCGTGTATGTATTTAACAAATTGCTAGTTCTGAGTTATATTGCCTCACAATATAATGTTATTAGTAAACTTGCTTTTATCTTGGAGTTGCTCTTCTAATGAATTTTGCAAAATGATTTTTGTCAATGTTTAGTATAATATGTTATAAGCACAACATATGAAAAGAGTGCTGCTATGTATTGTCCATCTTATCGCCCAAAATGTCACCTGAGCAGTGTATATACGCTGATGGGGAGTGTATATGCATTCACACAGCTTGGGAAATATTTTGGGCATGTTTTTTTGGGTAGCCTCTTGCATTTCCCATGAAAATATTGACATCTTTGAGCAACCGGTAGGGTCAGTTGGCATCTGGTTCATTTTCAGAGAGCCAGCAACAAACACGGGGAAATGGTCAATATTACGGGACTTCACGCCAAAGTGAAGCAGGCAGCGACGGATTGCAAGGGACGTTCCCCTCCTACCGCTCCGGTACTTCCCAGATGGGGCTGTATAGTGTGCAGAGGGATACTGTATTTCCAGAGAGGCCTGACCAACCTGAATGCCAGTTTTACATGAAGACTGGAGACTGCAAATTTGGTGCAGTGTGCAGGTTCCATCATCCCAGAGAAAGAATTATTCCTATTCCAAATTGTGTATTGAGTCCTCTGGGTCTTCCATTGCGTCCGGTAAGTTCTTGTACCTGGTTTTCTTGGTATAGGGTCTTTTGTACAAGATATAAGTCAAATTGCTGATTTTTATTTCATATCTTGGCTGAAAGGAAATCTTGAATCTATCAGATAAAAAATATTTGTGTGAAAATTTTATCTGATATCTATAACCAACATATGCTAGTGTCTGTTAATCAGGCATGCATTTTTTTGTATAATTTTCATTCTGAACACATATCCTGATCAGAGGATTTGGGATTTATCTTGTTGTCGTATTTCTACACTCTGCACTGCAAGAACATGATTTAAATGTGCAGTAGCTTATTGCTGTTCTGCATCACTGATTAGTGTTGTAGCTTAACCTAAATAAATTCAACAGGTTCTTTGAACATCTGTCTGGATGGCTGATACAGATTTGGACTTGCTGTGCGTTATCTATTTTGTTTAGCAATAATTTCCTTGCTGCGCTTTCCATTGTTATTAGTTTCTGCAGTCTTAAGCTTCCATCTTCTTGACCCATAATAATTTTTTGTAAGTTGCCGAAGCCCCAAAAGAACTTGCTATCAAAGATGATGACACTAATCATATTTTTATTTTGGTGAGCTTTTTTTTATAGCAAAACCATTAATGTTGGCAGTGTGGTCATCAGAAATTTCTATACTGAACTTGGTCTTCAATTATTCTGCACAAAAATGTACATTCTATGGACAAGTATATTGGTGTGGAACTTTAGTCGAGTTAGCCAATAAACTGATGAACTTTCTTTTTTTGGGCAGGGTGAACCCTTGTGCGTATTTTATTCTCGTTATGGTATATGCAAGTTTGGCCCAAATTGCAAATTCGATCATCCTGTGGGAACCTTTACATATGATCTTTCGACATCCCCTTCAGCTGATGTTCCAGTTGTTAGTCGTTTGTTAGGATCTTCATCTGGAACTGCTGCCCTTCCTATGTCATCAGAAGGGTCTATTGAAGTAGGCTCAAGAAAGCCAAGGCAACTTACTCAGGCACGCCAAATGTCTTCTGGTGATGAAAACATCGAGGCCGAATAACTTCATCCCACTTCAAGAAATGGGCCAGTTTCTTCCTTTCTTAACCCATTTGAGGAGGAAAAAAATCATTTGTTAATTGAGTTCTTAGGGATGAAGGTGTACAGGTTTTAATGATGAGTTGAATCTGTTCATCTGGAGATTCATGTTACTTGAGAGAAAACTCAAGTCTTCTGAAGTCAATTTTTTGTATATCTTCACATAATATCATGCTTGGAAAGAGCCAATAGGAAACTTCTCATCAGCTCTGAAGCCATCTGTTTTCTTTACTCCTTGAGCAGCACATAAAAAATGTCTCTTTTCAGCAGGATATGCAAAAACTTTTACCTCCTGTAGCACCATTATTCCATACCAAAATAACGGGATGACATCTTTTCTTTCCTATTGTTAATCCATTCTCTCTCTTTTTTTTTGTGGTAAACTCTGTTCTTGTTGATGTTGAACGTATCTTCTTTTCTACAATTTTTTGTAACATCAAGTATTTTTTTTCACCCAATATCCCATAGTATTTTTTCATCCTCCTTTATTGTTAATCATTGTCTGCAGAGTTTTACATGAACCTTTTCAGGTTGACTCTATGTTAAAGATCGCGCAACTGGGATGACAGACTGGAGGAACAAAGAGGTCCATCAAATCCTCAATTACTCGAAGGTATGCTTTAATACTTTCCAAAAGAAAGAAAGAAACTGTCCTTTTAAGTTTTTATTCTGTCTCTAGTCAACCACGTCTCCTATGTCATTAAAAAACTTCTTTTTTGCTCATATAAATGATGGTCATACATGATGTCTAAGATTTTCAATATGTTTTTTTTTCTTGCTTGATCAAATAGGTTAGAATTAGAACGCTGATTAAAATATTTCTGTTGATTAGAATTAGTCAACAGAGCAATGGTAAACTTTTTGGTCTTTTTGTTTTTCTCTTTGCTCGTCTCCTTTTGTTCGAGGGGCCACATATTACAAATGAAGCTCCTACCTTTTCCTCTAGGGAAAAAAAGAAATGGCTTACTGCCTTTACTGATTAATAAAAATTGCTGCTGCTGACCCCTTCAGTTGCAACACTACTGTGGTGGAGCATGGTATTAGGTTCAGAGTTTTTATCACAACACAGTATATTTCACAGGAATTATTTTTCTTCATAGCACACTTTCTAATTGGAATTTTAGTATACATACATACATATACATATACATATACATATATATAGGTTGGGGGATGACTGAAATAATCTCCCAAATATCTTAAATACTCAAGTAAAACTCCTCTGATAAAACATACCCAATGAAGTCTCATTTCACACTTCTTATGTCCAACATGACCAATATCTCTTTTTTAAATGTTACAACTTGTAATGTTAGCTGCATGAACCATCTGTCTTCTATCCCCTGTTCATCTCCATGTTCTCGCTATTCCTCCTCTTCTTCTTGATCACTGTCATCATTCTCATCATCTTTACCATCTCTTCTGCCGCTTCCGTTGTCGTGAAAATTGGAGAAGACAAATCCTGTGTAGAAGAACTGAATTGACCCGAAAGCTTAGGATCGGAAGTGTGAAGATCAAGCTTGATTGACACTGCCAGACTTTGGCAAATAAAATAAATGGGGGCCTAATTTCTGAGGAACATAGAGTCATCAAATGATTCATAATGATGCCATGGTTTTTTTTTTTTAAAATAAGCTGATTTGGGTCTAGTAAGCCTCAATACTTCGAGTTCAATTATGAATTGCCTTTGCTTACCTGAATAAAAAAAGCTATGATTTGCCTTGCACATTATAGTAATGGTTCTTGACATATAAGGGGAAGCTGACACACATTACTAATCAAATTTGTTGTGTAAGATTTTTATGTAGATTTTCATGGGCTGAACATTTTAGTTCTCTTTTAATAATCGTTCACGGTTTCAGTGGATGTTATTGTAGGTTTTTTTTTATCTTTTTTTAGAAATGGCTTCAAATAACCTTAATTGCTTTGATTATTTTGTTTATATAGTCAAAACAATGTACAACAATAGTATTTCACCAAATCATTTCTTAAGCATATTTACATTTATGGACTTTTCGGCCTGTCACTCTCGAAATAATGTGTAGGATGAGCTAGGACTATTTACATTAGGCCACATAGAGAAAGTATCTGAATTTATTTATTGGTTTTCAGTATTTTTGCTTCAATGAAGGTGTCCAAAACTGCATCTTTTCAGGTAGGGCGTTGATCATACTCTTAGCCCCCATTTGGATCCAGTATAAAAGCCCGGATAAACCCGGATAACAAAAATTGTGTGTTTGTTTACCCCAGATAACCTCGAATAAAGTATGTCAGAATAAACCCTGATAAAATGGTATATGAATTCCAATCAACCTCTAGAATTAAAGTTATTCCACCCAAAGAATATATGGGTTCATTGTCAAATCAACTGTTATCACTTCTTATAAATCATTTATCAAATAAACTATCATTATTTTTTTATTTTTTATAAATCTTTATCCATAATTTATTCACATTTTACTTAAACAATAAAACATTTATTTTTACGTTTACCAACGAGAATAATTTAAAACACAACTAAATACAAAATTATTTTATCTCTATTTATACTCATTTATGTTTGGATAAATCTATATCCTAGAATAAAACATATCTTCATTCCAAACAGGGGTTTAAGTCATTCTTGTAGTCCTATCTGTGTATATGAAATTTTAATATACTCCATTGCGGAAAATGTAAGAAGGTATGCCTTTAATTATTCAAGTATATATATATATATATATATATATTATATATATATATATATATATATGGTCGCGATTACGTGCGGTATGCGGTCGGTGCGGTTTACGACGTGGATCGTCCGATCGCGGGTCCATCGCATCCAACGGTCGACGTGAATCGCACCCGACCGTCCGATGCGATGGACCCGTGATCGACGGCCCGTGATCGCGCACCGCACCGACCGTAAACCGCACCTAATCGGCTCCCTATATATATATATATATATATATATATATATATGGGAAGTGATTACGTGCGGTCGTGCGGTCGGTGCGTCCGCGATCACGGGCCGTCGATCACGGGTCCATCGCATCGGACGGTCGGGTGCGAATCACGTCGACCGTTGGATGCGATGGACCCGCGATCGGACGGCCCACGACCGCGACCGCACGACCGCACGACCGCACCTCATCGGTCGCGTATATATATATATATAAGTATTCATTCCAAATTTTTTTTCAAAACTTACTGGCATTGCAAAAGTGACAACAGTGAGTAGTTAGTGGTTGCTGCTTTTATTTTCATTTGCTTTCCCAATAATTGAATTATTTTATATATTAAAAAAACTACATCTCTGTTCTGTGCATTAGACTTGGGACACTGGGCTCCAGTACTAGGGCAACTTTTGTGTCACAAAGGCCTAGACACACATGACATCATCTTTTGAACACTCACCTGTTTTTATTTTGGATGAGTATTGTCACACCATTTTATTTTTAGTCTCAATTTCAATCTCATACGGAGATAGAAAATCATCGGATCATATAAAAGCATCTACAATCCTATATCTAAACTTTTATTTCAATTTAAATTTGAGTAAAAGTCTTTCAAAACATTTTTCAACCGTTTACGCATACATACTCATACCAAATCAAATCAAGTTTTTATTTAAATATTTATCAAAATCAAGTTGGACTTAAATTTTTACTCAAATTTTCAACATCTTTTTTTTTTCTTTTATCTCCACGTTTTCTTTCAATGTGTCATTTTTTCTTCTTCTTTTAACTCTACTTTTAGTTGAATGATATTGGATATCTTCTCACCTCTTTAAAATTTTCACCATCTCTTGAAATAAAAAAATGATTCTTTCTTAAATCTTTCTCTTTTTTTTAGCTTCTTATTTTTACTCCAATAAAAAAATATTATTTTCACTTTTTTCCCCCCAAAAAATTGGATGATTATAATTTTTATATTTGAATTTCTTGAAGAGAATAAAAATTTAGTAAAATTTTTTAGGAAAAGAACTTTGAAAATGTTTATAAGAAATAACTAGAAGAAAATGTGAATTTTTAAAAGATTTAAGTAAAACACAAAATGATGGTTGGTGACACATTATATCAAATTAAACTTTTACTCAAATTTTAAGTGAAATTTGAGTATAAGTTTAAATAAGGGCTGGAGATGATCTAATCACATTAATGAGATATATGTTTCAGTAGAAATTTTTCACATTTTTTATAAATACACCCATGCAATTAATTGAAGTATGTTTTATTTTTTTATAAAAGCATGTATCTCATTAAATGGGATATATTATTTTTTAAAACAGTGATGATACTCAGACCTCAATTCATAAGTTCCACTCACAGGTCATATGAGGTGTCATCATCACCTTATTGGTTAGCTTGTTGATTTTTGATATACTCCATTAGGAAAAATGTAAGAAGGTATCCATTTAATTATTCAAGTATATATTTTATTTTTTTGTCGAAAGTATTCATTCCAATTTTTTTTTTCAAAACTCACTGGCATTGCAAAAGTGACAACAGTGAGTAGTTAGTGGTTGCTGCTTTTATTTTCATTTGCTTTCCCAATAATTGAATTATTTTATACATTAAAAAAACATCTCTGTTCTGTGCAATAGACTTGGGACACTGGGCTCCAGTACTAGGCAACTTTTGTGTCACAAAGGCCTAGACACACGACATCATCTTTTGAACACTCTCACCTGTGTTTATTTTGGATAAGTATTGTCACACAATTTTATTTTTAGCCCCAATTCATATCTCACACGGAGATAAAAAAATCACTTGATCATATAACTGGATCATATAAGAGCATCTCTAATCCCATGTTTAAACTTTTATTCAAATTTAAATTTGAGTAAAAGTCTTTCAAAACATTCTCCAATCATTTATCTCTACTCGTACCAAATCAAGTTTTTACTTAAATATTTATCCAAATCAAGTTAGATTTAAATCTTTACTCAAATTTTCAACATCTCTTTTTTTCCTTTTATCTCCACATTTTCTTTCAATGTGATTTTTTTTAACTCCACATTTAGTTTAATTATATTAGATGTCTTCTCACCCTTCTAAAATTTTCATTATCTCTTGAAACCTTAAAAAAAAAGGGTTTTCTTTCTTAAATCTTCATTTTTTTAGCTTCTTATTTTTACTTCAATAAAAAATATTATTTTTACGTTTTGTTTTCCAAAAAATTGGATAATTATAATTTTTCTATTTGAATATCTTGAAGGGAAGAAAATTGAGTAGTAAATTTTTTTGGGAAAAGAATTTTGAAAATGTTTATAAGAAATAACTAGAAGAAAATGTGAATTTTTAAGAGATTTGAGTACAACATAAAATGATGATTGGATACACTTCATATCAAATTAAGCTTACTCTCAAATTTTAAGTGAAATTTGGATATAGGTTTGAGTAAGGGCTGGAGATGACCTAATCACATTAATGAGATGCATGTTTCGATATAAAGTTTTCATATTTTCTATAAATGCATCCATGCAATTAATTGAAGTATGTTTTATTTTTTATAAAAACATGTACCTCATTAAATGAAATATGCTATTTTTGAAAATTTCAAACTCATGTAGACTAGAAATGGTGGGGTTGAAAAAGAGCTATACATAATATTATTCTTCTGAATTTTATTTCCTTACATTTCTACGTACAGTTTTTATTTCTTGTGTGAGTGTATATAATTCATTGAGTATATATTTGATTTTTTTTTATTTCCTTACATTTCTACGTACAGTTTTTATTTCTTGTGTATATAATTCATTGAGTATATATTTGATTTTTTTTTATAAGAGTACAAATGTACAATGATACAATCTACGCATGAAATGTACATTTTAAAAAAAATCGAAGTAGTGGGGGCTGCACATGGGCTGTATGTAACATTATTTTATGCAGATGAGCACTGATACGCAGTCTGTTTTGCAGTCTCGTCTACTGTTTAAAAGTGATCCGAGCTATAATTTTCCTATGCATATCATTGTGCGGACTCGTATATGATTGGATGTTTACTATTTTAATTCAAACGCTCAACTTATGTGTGATGTGTCCCCATTTATTGGTTTTAATAATGGACAAATAACTGAAAGGAGAACAGAATAACTATTCCAATATTATTCTAATTGAATACGTTTACCCACAATCTTGATCCTATTTTGGCACGCTTGAAAATGTGAGGACAGTCATTCCTTTGAATTTTATAATGAGGATATATATTGTTTTTATAATAAAATACATACATTCACAAAAAATTCACAAAAATTTAAGTGATGTTTATTTTTTTATTTTTTTTTCTAATCAGTTATATGTTTTTTTTTGGTAAAATTTTTTTTGTATTACTGTGGTTAGTGCTATATCTAAAAAGTTTTACAGGCTAAGAGCCCGGATTACATAGTAACAATAAAATATTAGAAGTTAGGGACTGCTCCAATGAAATCAAAGAAACAGGCAGTTGCTTATGACCCCAACGGAAGGCTGGATTAAATCCACCTCTGATGGCTCTCTCTCGAGTGACCGTGCAGGGTACGGGGCAATTCTGCGGAATTGCAAGGGGAACTTACTCCGGGCTGTTGCGGTCCAAGATGTAGAGCTCCGCTCCATTAATGTTTTATAGAGTATAAGGCCATCCTGAGGGATTGCGTTTGTCTCATGAGATGGGTCTTCAATATATTCATTTGGAGAGCGACTCGTCCACTGCTGTTGCTTGGATCACTAGAAAGGGCAGTCTGCCATGGCAACTTATCCAAGCTCGTGAAGAGGTCCGAGCTCTTTTGAACACCTTCACGGGGTGGAAGATTACACACACTTACAGAGAGGAAAATCAAGCAGTAGATTATCTGGCATCTTGGTGGTCTATACCCGGAATATCTTACTTCTCACACAGCACGCTGGATGATAAACTCAAAGACATTGTTGCTAGTGACGCTGCAGGAACAGTGTTCATTCAAAGCTTAAGAAAATCAGTTATATGTTGTATATGCTTCATGAACTGAGTATATGCAATGACTGACGCGGACAGTTCACACATTTAAAAAAAAAAAATTAAATAAACCTTCTCGAATAAGTTATATCTTTTTATGAAAAATATATTAATTCCATGATGTATTGCATAGATCCATTAGATTAAAAACATGAAAAATTGCTAAATGTTGTAAAATATTGTAAATATGGATGACCACTATCAATATTCTCTTTGATTCTTTGTAACCTCCCATCCTCATTTTAAGGGATTGATAAAATCAAATCCCCTTCATTATGTATTGTAATATTATGTTTGTTGCCTATAAATAGAGGCATCCATTGTAATCTAGAGATACAGAAGAAATACAAAGAATAGCCATTACTTCTCTCTCATCTTTCTCTTTTGGTTGATCTTCTCTTTTGATTGGTATTTTGAGTCTTATTCTTTTATTTAGATTTATAACACGTTATCGGCACGATGTTCTTTATTTTTCTCATAACATGTTATATTATGGATTCTGAATTTTTTTTTAGTACACAATGCATATATTCACGTTAATATATGATTGAATTTTTTTCCCACTAAATATGCATAGATGATGTTCTGATTATGATTAAATATATATATCCATGCAATATTTCTTTTTCATGCAATATATCCATGAAAAGATCCATGTACGTGTGTGTTATATTCATGAAAAAAAAAATTCTATGCAACCTTGTGACCGTATGCAATTTTTTTCCCATGCAACCCGTATACAATATGTATATACATCATTCATGCAATAATCATGCAATCTTACAACCCGTATGAATTTTCTTTCATGCAATTTTTTATTGATGAAATAATTCTCTTATTGTTATCTATTATTATTGAAATTCGAAATTCATTGGATATTAATATTTATATATTACAAATCAAAATCGAACTTGAAGTTCAATAATTTTATGTGTAGAACCAGAAGTTCTCACAAATAAATTATAGTTCTAATTTTTTGTGTAGAACCACAAGTTCTTACAAAATATTCTTACAAAATAATTACAGAATCAAAAGTTCTTACAAAATAATAATAAAACCAGAAGTTCTAATCTTATATGAAGAACCAGAAGCTCTTACAAAATAATAATAGAACCAGAAGTTATAATCTTATATGAAGAACCAGAAGTTCTTACAAAATAATTATAGAACCAAAAGTTCTTACAAAATAATAATAGAACTAGAAGTTCTAATCTTATATGAAGAACCAGAAGTTCTTACAAAATAATTATAGAACCAGAAGTTCTAACTTTATATATTGAACCAGGAGTTCTTATATTATGTATAGAACTAGAAGTTTTAATTAATTTTATATATAAAACCAGAAGTTCTAACTTTATAAATAGAACAAGAAGTTCTTATTTTATACATAGAACCAGAAGTTCTTACTATATATATATAACCAGAAGTTCTTATTTTATATACAGAATCAGAAGTTCAATAACTTTATGTGTAGAACCTGAAGTTCTCACAAGCAAATGACAGAATATACATTTCATATTAATGATGATTTATGTTTAGATCACGTTTGCAAATAATTGTTTAGATCATGTATGTTTGATGATCATTATGATAGCTCAAAATAATTGTAAATATTTTTGAGTTTATTTCTCTAGTTTTCGGATTTAATGTTTTGAATTTTCTTTTGTATATAAATTCATTAATGTATGTGAATGATATTAATCTGAAATACAAAAATTAATCAATGATAGATATCATTCTGATAGAATTGTTATAAATGATTTTATGGTTTTGTTTTCATCTATTTCGGTTAAAGATGAAATCTCACAAATATATTAATCCCGTAGGATATATTGGTTTTATCCGGTAATGTTTTGATAACGAAGATTTGATATTATCCACATGCATGCAAATATGATTTCCATATCATATGATCTGTTTTTTTATATATAGCCCATGCAACACGTATAGACAAATTAAATAGCAAATATATATATGGATGATACTGAGGATGGCAGTGATGTAATTTTATGGATTGTAATCTTGCATGTATTTTTTTTTATGGATTGAAAGTTTTATTGAAATGAGCATCATTATTCGTCAATGTATTGTATAATTTGTGGGCATTAATATAATCGGGTTGTATAATCTTTTATTAATATGTTATATTTTAACAACCCATAAAGCTTGATGTTTATCAATGTTTGGATCAAGTACTCCTATTAATGTTTTTGGGTTACATAAAGCCCATATATAAAATTAAAGGCTCATTAAGTTATTTTTTGTTTTTATTATGAAGACATGTTTATAAATGACTTTTATTATAGAGGTCTTAAAGTAAACAGAAATTTGTGAAATCTATTATCCATTTTAATGGTATGGATTAGGAAGTTAGAGCAAATATTGACATTTGTCTGGTAAATAGTGCAATAACTCATACCATTCAGAAAAATCAGAAGTTTTTATCTGATTTGGTATGCAATACAGCTAAGGTGTCCACCATTGCTGGACCAGTTAATATTATTGAAGGCTCCAGAAGAGTCCATGAGATATTACCAAATGGTACCCACCTATTCATCCAGAATGCACTATATTCAAGCAATTATAAAAGAAGTTTGCTTATAGTGTTGGAAGCCTGAAGCTTACACTAGAAAAACTCTCTGCAAGGGGTTATACCATACAACACCTAGTGTTGTGGAAGAACTGAGTAAGAATCGATTATTTACGAACATTTTTTCTATCAAAGTCCTCGTATGATTTTGGTATAATATATTTTCATATGCATTAATATACGCGTTGGAATGAATTGAGTACAATATTTCATTGATATATTTTCATATACTACTGTGTGTTTCTGATTTCTGATTTCATTCTTTATTCATGTGATAGCTTATTATAATTAGGATTATGGTTGAAATCATTATTGAATTCAGACATGAAGCAGAGGACAGTTTCATTATAACAATGATGGTTTTGAATTCATTTTGTTATTATTTGGTTAACATAGATGTGTTAACATTATATAGTTTTTTTATATATTTAATTTGATGAAATTCAAATATGTCATATTTTATCTTTCAGTAAAAATTATCTTTCATAAATACTTGATTCACTTTGATGTTTCACATAAAATCATATTCTGTATGACAATGAAAAATTATGATTACATGAATCCCCGAAGGATCATGTAAAAGTGTCCCTGAAAAACCATGTAATTTTTTTATCCATGAAAGATTATACAAAAATTATGGTTACTCATGTCTGTAGGAATATACAAAAACTTATAATATTTCTTTTTGATCCCTGAAGGATCTAAAAAAAAGAAGGAAGGATTCATGTATCCCTGCAGGAACATGTAAAAATTATGATTAGTTGATTTTACCATCATAAAGAGGATTTAAAAGATAAATACCTCGTTAACAATGGTTTATCGACCATTATGCCTCAAATATGCTCCAGTAGTAGCAATATCGAGAGTCAATTGAATGAAAGTAAGGAAAATGTTTGCATAACAAACCCCTAAAAATGCAAAGGAAAATTATTGTAATTTATGTGGTATTGAATAACATAATTTTGGTTACGTACCTAAAGTACGCCCAAATCTTTAAATTGGTTACGTACCTGAAGTACGCTTAAACTCTTGATCGATCATGTACCTGATGTACGACTAAACCTTTATCGATTTTATATTTATGTCTTTATTTTCTTTACTATATGAAATGCAATTTACATTTCTGGATTTATCTTATTCTTCTCATATCTTTTGTAGAATAAAGTATGAATTCAAAGATTCTTCTCATGATCATAAAATTGCTAAATATAAGACACGTTTTGTGGCATAAGATTTCCTGCAGAAACCTGGGATTTGATTATCAAGAAACATATTCGTTAATCATGGATACAATAATGTTCCATTACCCAAAAAGTCTCAAAATTTCTGGAAAACTCGATATGAGACTAATGGCCGTTGAATTTAGATGCTGATATCCCTGAAGGATATAAATTGCCTGAAGCAAAATCAAAGAATATATACTCAATAAAGCCAAGACGTTCATTGTACAGCTTAACACAGTAGGTACAACCGTCTTAGTGAATACTTGATAAAAACAGGATATGAAAACTATCCTATTTGAAAATGTGTCTCTATAAATAAATCCAGTAAGGGATTTGCTATTTTGGAATTTTATGTTGATAACATAAATTCAATTCGGACTCCTGAAAAGCTCAATAAAATTACAGAACATTATATGAATGAATTCGAAATGAAACACTTTGAAAAAACTAAATAGTATATCGACCGGCAGATCGAGCGGAATTTGGTGGAATATTGATCCACCAATCAAAGTGTATAGAAAAGGTCCTACAATGTTTTAACATGGATAAAGCACATTCTCTAAGTACACCCATAGTCGTTCTTGGTCCAGAAGTACCATATTTGAGTGTTATAGGTGCACTGTTATACTTTGCTCAATACATGAGATATAGTTCTGCACCAACTTGCAGGTATTAGAATGGTATCAAACATATTATGAGATACCTATGTGGAACTACTGATTTGAAATTATTTTATTCAAATAATAAATCTAATAATTTGCATCTAGTTAGTTGTGCAGATACAGGTTATCTTTCCGATCCTCACGAAGATCGATCACAGATAGGTTATGTATATATTAGAAACGATGTCATCATCTTGTGGAGATCTACAAAGCAAACATTGATGACTACCTCATCCAATTATGCGTGAAATTAGTATTCGTTGACTCAATCATCAGACAGTTTGAGATTTACTAAAATCAGGGGGAGTAACTAATAAAGAAGATTATATTCAACTATGGACATCTTTTGCGTACTGTACTCTTTTTCCTTCGTCTAGGTTTTGTCCCACTAGGTTTTCCTAGCAAGGTTTTAATGAGGCAGTACTAAACACGTCCAACATTACTAAGACCAAGTAATTGTACTCTTTTTCCTTCGCTTTGATTTTTTCCCAATGAGGTTTTCCAAGCAAGGTTTTAACGAGACAATTACCTTAATATAATGGTTGATAGTCATCCAGGGGGAGTGTTGGAAAATATTGTAAATATGGATGACCACTATGAATATTCTCTTTGATTCTTCGTAACCTCCCATCCTAATTTTAAGGGATTGATAAAATCAAATCCCCTTCATTATGTATTGTAATATTGTGTTTGTTACCTATAAATAGAGGCATCCATTGTAGTCTAGAGATACAGAAGAAATACAAAGAATAGCCATAACTTTTCTCACATCTTTCTCTTTTGGTTAATCTTCTCTTTTGGTTGGTACTTTGAGTCTTATTCTTTTATTTAGATTTATAACACTAAAGAGTTAAATATTTCATCTAAGGCGCTGACTATGTAAAAGGAAATTATTCAGTTAAGTTATTTTTACAGTTTAAAACTCAAATCACACATGTTATTATTATTATTTTTAAATAGTAAATATCATCTAATGATGTGTATATTACTTCATTTCGAATTGAGTAAATCCATTTTTTAGTAAATATGATAAATAATTTAACGATGTATATGCTTCATTGGATTTCTAACAGACATATAAGATTGTATTTTAGATCTTAAAAAAAATTGAGTGTAACAACACCTTTATTCTTTTTAAAAAAAACGCCTTTATTAAAATATCTGGCCAGAAATTGGCCAATCTGGGCTCAGTCAGTGACAGCCTGAGAGGCCCATCCGAGTTTCTACCCTTCAGTCTTTTGCAATCACTCTCATATAGATTAGACCTGTCAACGGGTCGGGTCCGGGTCGGGTCGGGGTGGACCCAGACCCGACCCGTTTGAGTGTCAAGTCCTTCAGGTCGGATCCATATCGGGTCTCGGGTGGGGTCGACCCATTAACAAGCTTATGCAAGACGAAGAGAAGTTGAAAAACTTCTTAGGGGCTTATAATGATTTCATTTTTTTTTATTTTATATTGTATATTTTATTATAAATCGCTCTTCACTATTTTGATTTTTAAATATTTTATGAGGAAACATTTGGAATACAGTTTGAATTATTATACTTTTGCGTGAAGTCAAAATGTTGTAAAAATATTGTAAATGTTTAAAATTTTAAATGATTATTCAATATTTAGTTATAAATGTTTGGTTGAATCATGAGTGTTAGGTTGGATCATAAATAAAAAAATCATATAATATTTGGATTGAGTCAATCGGGTCCATAGGATCGGGTCGGGGTGGACCTAGTCCTGACCCGTTTTGATTGTCGGGTCCACCGGGTCGGGTATTTATGTCTTTTATCGGGTCGGGTCCGGGTTGACCCGTCACCCGTTGACAGGCCTAATGTAGATGGCATAATTTCTTTTTTTTAAAATATATACTAGTTACTATGCATGTGCTAAAGCACGTAGTATAACATTCTCAATTAAATATAAATAAATAATTAAATAATGATAATTATATAAAAATTAAATATTCATTAAATAAAAAATATAAACTTGTGTGTGTATATACAATACTATAAAGAATGTGCTACTATAATACAAAAATAATACGTATATATCTCTGAAATATCAATCACAAGTTTTCTTAAAAAGAAAAACAAAAAGATATATTAATGGTTCAACCACTAATAAACGAAAATTCATCAATATTTTTAATATAAAAAAATAAAAAGTTATCCAAAGATTCTCATAACATTATTTTATGGTTGAAAGTTATTTTATAAATTATTTTTTTAAATGATTATTTAATTAAAAAAAACTTAAGGACATCAACTCTATTTTTGACTACATTAATTAATTAGATTATGAAAATAAAATTAAAATATGAAAAAGAACAACTTACTCTTCTTGTGTGTTGAACTCTTGTGTATGCATTGATCAATTTTCTTGAAAAAATTCAATAAAAAAAAATAGTTAGAACTTTTTCTCATTGTTAAGCAATCCCAATAAAAATATTAAAGATATTCAAAACAAAACACATTCATCATTCTTATAAAAGTCATCTTCAAATAAATACAAAACCTAATTTTTAATCTAATAATTAGTAAAACATAAGCAAACATAAATCATATAACATAAAATTAAAAAAATAAATTCTTTTCTAAATAGACAAAAACCCAAAAAAAATACATAGAATGAATTGTAGAAGAGGCATGTCATTTATAGATTTTTTGAGGTGGATTTTTTTAGTGTGGATTAGAGTATATATCCTAAAATAAAAAAAACTAATCATTGTATTTATCAAAAATTTAAAATTAAATTTAAAAACATTAATTTTTGTTTTTATATATTTCTTTTCATACATTTTTATCAATCATGGAATTTAAATTTAAATTTAAAAATAAAAATTGATTTCATATCTAGTATTTATCTAATATTAAATCATCTATAAGAATTTTTTTAATTGAATAATTATCAGTTTTTTTTTAAATCCCCATAAATTAGGGATGAAATAAACTATCAAACACAAAGAAAATATGGATAAGATTCCAAAAAAAATCATAAATCGATTATTAAATAAGAATGCCAACAAAATAGGGAGTTAAAAAGTAGAAAATAAAAGAAGTTAAAATAAATTGGAATGGAATAACAAAAAACGAAAATAAATAAGACAACATGTGACTAAAAAGGAAAAACAAAGAGTCAAATGTCGATATATAATTTTTAAAAATAAAAAATAATCCAAAAAAATGGGGAATAAAAATTTGAAAACAATCAAATAAAGAAAGACAAAACATACAAAATACTTAAAATATATGGAATATATAACTTGTAAATTGATTTTATTCTTTATTCTTTATCAAAATATAAATCAAGAACAGATGATTAGATGATAATATTTAATATTACTGATATTGTAAAGATTAAGTTGTTATTAGAAATATTAAATTCAGTTTATTTGTTGTCATTAGCTATAAAGTAACTCATTATGAAATTTGCAAAATGGCACATATTTACAATGATATAAATTAAATTATATATATAAACTACTTGGATTAAAACACAAATCAAAGAATATAAGCTGACATTATTTCTATTGATTAAAATTTGATCAATTTTTAGATCACATATTTCCTTTTCGAAAAGATGATTAATTTTCATGGCTACTGAGAATTTAAATTAAGAAAATTTTGATGTTGGGTCTATATTCTACTCTTGACTAAAATAATTAATTAGATAACAAAAATAAAATCAACATATTGAAAAGAACAACTTACTCTTTTTGTGTATCAAACTCCTGTATGCATTAATCAATTCTCCTGTGATATAAAAACATCAACCAAGCAAAGGATCAGAACTTATTTTTATCATTAATCATTCCCCAACAAAAATATTAAAAATTATAAAAACAAATCACATTCATCATCCCTTAAATAGTAATCTAAAAATAAATTAAAAAAAACTAATTTTTTAATCAAACTATCACTGAAGCATAACTAATAAATCATAAATCATAAAATATAAAAAAGTACAATAATTTTCTAAATAGATAAAGACCTAAAAACGAAACAAAAAAACACAATGAAACAAATAGGATAGGTGGGGCATTTATAAGATTTTTTTAGATGGATTTTATCCTAAAATCACTCAATACTGGATTAGAGTATTTATCCTAAAATAAAACCTGATTATGATACTTATCATTTATTTAAATTTAAAATTAAAAACATTAAAAATGATTTCTCATCAACATGATTTATTCAAATCTGACTTTGATTTGAAATTTTAATATATATTTATGATTTATCCAAACATAATTTAAATCTAAATTTTGAATAAATATATATTAGCAATTAGTCAACTGTTTAAAGGATAAAAACTAAAATGAAAATACTTAATCAAAATAATTTTAATAAGTAATAGATAATAGATAGATATATAGATTTATAAAGTATATTATATTCACATTCATATGTATATCTTATATTATTTATTTTAGTTCATAAGGGTTTTTTCATTCTATTACAAAAAAAACACATTCATGGAAATAAAATTTAATGGATATATATGGTGAATATATATTTAATTTCAAAATTAAAAAATTTGAATATATAGATATGATTTATTGATTTAAAATAAATATATATTTATATGATTTAATAAAATCTGATTTTCATATCTTAAATTTTATGATTTATTTAAATTTGATAAAAATAGATTAGTAATTAAACAAATCTAGATTAGATGATATC
Organism: Acorus calamus; assembly: GCA_030737845.1. Lineage (NCBI taxonomy): Eukaryota > Viridiplantae > Streptophyta > Magnoliopsida > Acorales > Acoraceae > Acorus > Acorus calamus. The sequence goes on along the minus strand of CM060867.1, from coordinate 21,284,160 downwards.
ATTTAATGATTTAAAAATTTAAAAATTTAAATAAATCTACTACTATTAGTGATTAAAAAATTAATTAAAGGATAAAAATAGAAATGAAAATATTGGGTCACATAATTCTTTTAATAAGTAAGTAATAAATGTATTTTGACTAATGTTTTTTATAAAATAAAAAATATACACTCAAAGTATATATTTAATAAAACTTTATTCGATATTCAAATATACGTGCGGATACCTGATCTGAAAAATATATGAATCTAACACACACACACACACACACATATATATATATATATATATATATATTTCATGATATTTGATCTTTAGTCATTATATTAATCACCATCCACGATGGACTTGTAATTTTAATTTCACTTTAGAATATAAGTGGTAGATGACAAAATCTATTTTTTCTTTTAAAAAAAAAAAAAATTCTAAAGGGTAACATGTGTTTGTACCCTTTAAAGTCTTTAAAACCTACAAAAACACCCCATGAAATTCAAAAAATGCTCTTATATATACTTTCAGCTATTAGATTTTTCATTAAGATATGATAAAAATACAATTGTATCCCTTTAATTAATTCATTATCATGCTTTCACTTTTTAATTAGTTGTTGTGTAAGTTAATTCTCACAAAAAATACAAAGTCAATTCATTGACTTTTTTTTGAATATTTACAAAATTAAGTAAACGGTAAAATAATAATTTTAAAGTAATTTTATCCCATCAAAAAGGAAAATCTAAATAGTAAAGGGTGTAAATGCATGTTTTTTAATTTGAGAGGGTGTTTCTATAGGTTTCAAAAATTTCAATGAGAGCAAATGCATTTTACCTAATTCTAAAATAATGGATCGGTATTCGGTAACACAATCTCTATTTTAATTCGTGTCAAATTTTTAAGGGAAAATTAATTAAGGGTCTATGTGATCACCCATCTATTATTTGTAGTTCCTTAGAATTTTTAATTTTTTTTAGATCCCTAAGATGGTAAAAAATTATCTTTAGGTCTCGTCAGCTGAATGTTTTTTAAAATACTGAAAATGCCCCCTACACAATTATTTTAGTACATTGTAAACACTTTCCAGTATTAAGTATCTTAAGTACACTATTAGCACTTCTTAGTAATTGTTAATTTTTGCATAATTAGACGAGAGTATTTTCGATATTTTTGAACAAAATCAGATTGGAGAGATTTAGAGATAATTTTTTAGTGCCTTGAGGATCTAAAAAAAGCTTAAAGATTTAGGGACCTAACAATAATAGATGAGTGATCACGATGACCCCTAATTAACTTCCCAATGACATTTTAGATATCTCATCTGCAAAATTACTGCAGAAAGCACCGAGGATGTCATTTTTACATATTTTTTGAACTCGCGAAAATTGGAATTTTGATTTCGGATTCGATTCGATCGAGAGAGTGAGAGGGACCGAACAATCGATGGCCGACATTCGCCGTCGCCGGAACAATGGAGCCGCCGATTACAGAGATGGAGACTGGGCCGGCGGTCAGGACCGAGCGTCGGCGTTGACCCGGGCTGTCGACGCCGTCTTCGCCTTCGTGAGGTTGGCGGAGTTCGAGATCCTCTTTTTCCTCTTCTTCTTCATCGCCTTCATCATGTTCAAACACCTTGTGAGTCTCTCTCTCTCTCTCTGTGGCTTTATATTGATCGGTCGGTGAATCTGAAGTGGAAAAAAATAGGGTTTGTTTGATAAAACTGTTGTTTGGAGATGTTGAATCGTGAAAAGAAAGGCCTGAAATAGATTCATTTTTAACAAAGAAAAAATCTTTTGTGGGAAAATATTAGGGTTTGCTTGGTTAAATTAATTCATTATTTGGTCAATTGGGGCTTTTTAAGGAATTTTTATCAATTGTTAGACTGGTGTTGGGTTTATATTTTGGTATCTCTCTTTTATTGATGAACAAATTTCTGATCACTTAAAAGACCTATTGCTTGGTTAAATTCTGATCACTTGGTCAAATTGCTTATTTTGATGGGGATTAGTTTTCAATGGTTTCATTTTTCTTCCTATGCATTGTCATCAGGTCAAGTAAATTTTAGATGTTTGGAAAGATCCATTAATGGCTGTGAATTCTGAGAATTTGAGATTGACATTTGTGTGTGCAGGGAAAAGGTAGGATATGAGGAATGTATGGTGTGTTTGGATGGAATTAATAGACATGTTAAGGATTTGTTTTGGCTGATTACTGACATCCAGTCAAGTAAATAAGAGATGTTTGGAAAGATATATTATTAGTTGTGAAAACCGGAACAAAGATTTTGAGATCGATGTGTGTGCTTTGGGGAAAAGTAGGATGTCTGGAATGTATAGCATGTTTGGATGGATTTAATAGACATGTTAAGGATGTGTTCTTGCTGATTACTGAACTCAATCAAGTAAATTGGGTCTGTTATTGGTCGTGAATTCGGTAGCGGAGATTTTGTTATCAGTGTTTGTGTGCTTGGGGGAAAAGTAAGATACTAAGATGCGAGGAATGTATGGTATTTAATAGACTTTTTTGTAGATTTAATAGACATTTTAAGAATGCATTTTGGGATTAGCGACACAATTAATGCAATTGTTTCTGTGGTCTGCAAATCTACTTTTTCCTGCGAAAATGACTACTGGTGGGCTCTTTTAAATGATTGGATATGCTAAGCATTGGTGGACTTGGACCACTTAGTACTTATATTTGGAGATCCTGTGTTGAGCTGAACTTCATCCTTCAAGTCTTTGGTTTTCACTTGTGAATGGATTGGTTCTATGATGAATAGAATCAGGGGTGGTGGTGTTAGGCAATTTTTGGCTAGCTGGATAATATATCTCATTGGATTTTTTTTTTTTTTTTTTTGGGAAAATGATAACATCTCATTGGAATAGAGTAGATAATTTGTGAACAATAGGTTGACTTTCCTATTTGACACATTGACACAAAGATCTGTTTTATTGAAGCCAGTAATGGTTAGTTTAAAAGAAATTATTGCATAGAAGTGCCGTTGAGACTGGTGATGGGATGAACATGTTGCGAGCGTGCCGCCTTTACTGTAAGTTTATGGACGTATGATTAGGTGTGGTTACAAAAATATCTGGTTTAGGGTGTTATATATCCGAGGGAGTTAAGCACATTCTACTACTGTTGGCGAATTTAATCTGGTATCACTCATTAAAATTGTTTGGATGCTTGCTGGTCTTGGTCATATATATCATCTCGACTTAATTGTATCGGGGAGGCATCAGATCCCTCATATCTCATTGCAGAAGAAAATTTCCTTCTAGTAACTTTCTTTCAACAAGTTTGGATTTCATGCTCCCCCACTTCTTCCCTCTGTGGACACTCAGAAAAAAAAGGGTTAAATTCGTTCAACAAGTTTGGATTTCATGTGTTCCACTTTATAGAACCTGGAGTCACTGCATTAACATATTGACCTCATAAAATGGATTGACTCTTTTAGAAAGACTACTAAGGCAGCGTATGGATACGGGGTAGGACAACTTTTTGAGGTCTTGCTTTTGACGAAAGCGAAAAACAATTTTTAGTTGTATTAAAAAGCTTTTCAAATATCTGAGTTAATTGTGTTTTTTGGATAGGTATTTTCAAAAGCTTTTTTAAGTGAATTATTTTTTCAAATGCACCCTTAGATAAATAGATTAATAATTAAAAAAAATGGAAGAGTGAATTTAATTATGCGAGTCTTCCTCTTGGGTTTTATGGGCAAAACTGACTGATATGGTCTTGGACGAGTTATAAATAGTTTCATTTGTTTTCCATTAATCATGTGATTGATGAAATTCATCCTGTGTCATATGCAGACATCGCGACCTGAATACAATCAAGTTTTTGTAAAGAAGCCCGGGGGCAATGACTTCTTTCCATGATAGAGGCAAACAAAGAAGAAAAGCTTCCACTGGCATCTAAACCAAGGGTGACACTGCTCTTTTACATGGTCTGTAAAACAAGCATTCTCCATTTTATGGTTACATGGTAATCTGGTATCTGTTTCATTTTGGTATAAGCTGAAGATTACTGTTTGGAGGTGGGAACATCCAATGTAGGACATGCACCACTGTTTTTGGTACATGATTTCTATTCTTTCTACTATAATCAGGTGTTCTTTGTCTTGCATCAAGATGACCTTTACATAGATAGGGCCAAGAAGGGTAGGCTTACAAGACTTTAACACAATATCTAAAAACCCCATACAATGGATTTACATGTGTGTTTTCAGGGGGTTACATGGACTTCAGTAAAAGTCAGGGGGTTTTATGGATTTCGGTCAGTTTATAAGGGTCGCATACTTGTATGGATTTTTCCCTGTGTTTATAACAACAAATTCCTTCATATATTGTGGACAGGCCAGTAGGACTGTCAACTTCAAGCCCACAAGAACTGACCCTGGTCCCCGAAACATGCCATCAACAAGTGGCCTGAACATTGGTCCCCCAAGGTTGAAGGTGTCCCTTCAACCTGGGTGTCCCTTCAACGAGGGATGGTTTCACGTGTAGCTCCATGTGCAGTCGCTAAATGAGTCTAGATCCAATCAGACTTTGCTACTCTCAGTACCATTAATATCGAATTGCACAACTTATGAATTGAACTGCACAGAGAGTGATAATTATACCCAACAATTGGTTTTGCAATTCGATTTATAGGCTGTATAGTTTTGATTCATAAGCTGTCCAGTTTGATATCGATGGTATTGATGGTAGTCATGCCTAATTGGATCTTGACTCTCCAAATATGTATTATTTATATCCCGATGGAATTGATGGTAGTCATGCCTATATGTAAAATGACAATGTTTTTCAATTTATTTGTGTATATAATTTATTTATTTTTTATGAAAAACTGTATTCCATTAAATTAATTTATACCTTCAAAAAAAATGGAAAAATCCATATAACCCCTTGTAAACTTATTGAAATCTATATAACCCCCTGATTTTTCTTAAAATTCATATAACCCCTGAAAATACCTAGTAAATCCAAATAACCCTCTAAATAAAATTTATATTATAGACGATGATTATTTTGTGAATATTATGTTTGGTTAACCCTGATAGAGAACACAGTATATTAAAAAAATAATGTTAAAAATGTAAAAAATCATCTACAAATGATGATTATCCCCTCCGGATAGGGTTTTATAATATATCCATAGAAGGTAAAATTATCATTTTCATATGATTTTTCGCATTTTTAATACATTGTAGCGGTTTTTTTAATATATTATATTTTCAGCCACTGATAACCAAACAAGATATTTATAAAATATTCATCATCTATCAACGAAAATTTTATTTAGCGAGTTATTTGGATTTATTATGTGTTTTCAAGGAGTTATATAGATTTTAAGAAAAGGCAGGGGGTTATATGGATTTCAATCAAATTTTAGGGGTCTGTATGGATTTTTCCCTAAAAAATATATTTTAAAGCATGTCATAATAAGAATGGCAGTCCCCACATTGGTTTCACGTGTAGCTCCATGTGCGTCTCTAAATGAGTCCGGATCCAATCAGACCTGGCTACTGGCTACTATCAGTATTATTAGTATTGAATTACACAGCCTATAAATTGAACTACACAGAGAGTGACACTTGCACCCAACAATTGGTTATGCAATTCGGTTCATAAGCTGTGTAGTTTTGATTTATAAGCTGTGCAGTTCGATACCGATGATATTGATGGTAGACAAGCCTGATTGGATCCAGACACTCTCCAAATACGCGTGATTTTTTTTCCAGAATCCTACATAAATGTTGATAAAAGATGAAAATTATATGTTTCATATAACAAAATATATATAACCACCAAATACTTCCATGCACTTCCAAAAACAAGTGAAAAATCATATATGTTTTGTCAAGTAAAGTAAATACCTCATTGGAGATGCATAATGACAATGTGTTCAATTTATTTATTTGAGTATATAATTTATTTATTTTTTTATGAAAAACTGTATTCCATTAAATTAATTTATACCTTCAAAAAAATATTTTAAAGCATGTCATAACAAGAATGGCAGTCCCAAAAAATTTGATATTTGTAAAGGAATGTGTATATACCTCAATGCACACTTGCTGGAGATATATTAAAATAAATTCAAATGATAAAAAAATCAATAAAGAATGGAGGTGCATATAAAATATTTAAAATAAAATATTAAATCACGCAAAGAATAAAAATAAACTATCTTATATACAGCATAAAAAATATCTTCATATAAGCAACACTAAAACAAATATCACAATCATATAGGATATGAGATACGAACAAAAATGAAAGGAGATGGGAGAAAATTTGGGTATAGGAGGGAAGAAGAAAAAAAGTGGTGAATTTATTAGGGGTATTGTTGTTATTTTAAAAAACTTTTCAATTTATTGATTCATATCATAATTAGATTTGTCGGGTTATCTAAAAAATTAATAATAAATGTAGTTTACCAAGTGCCCTAAGTGCACTAGTAAATAAAATCCTAAAAAAATAAAGCACTAATATTATTCAACTACTATTTATGAACTATCATAATTCAATACACTTTCATAAAAACATAAAGGGCCAATTTTATTCAACTACTATTTACGGACTACCATAATTCAATATACTTCATGTATAAAAGCAAGGTTACATTTAAATAAAGGGTTTATTAGTTTTAAGTCCATGTAAACATGTCTATTTATGGATCAATCCCTCCTTTTTCATTATTTTTTAAAGTCTTCTACTTCACCGCCTATTTCATTTTTAGTCATTTTGTCAAATGTCGGTCCAAATACCATTAGTTTGCGAAAAGTGATTTTTATTTTAAGTCCTTGTAAACTATGTTATTTAGTGATTAATCTCTTTCTTCTTCATATTTCATTTTAAGTTCTCAACCTCATGTCTTTTTTTTTATTACTCCACGAACATAATGTTTATATGATTTGATAAGTATTTTGATTTTTGAAACTTGTATATAAAATGTTAACTGAAATATGAAATATCTAAATCAAAATTGCATTTGCATTACTAGGTGTTTAGTGATGATTTCAGTGTTATTCAACACTGCATATGCCCACCAAATCTAATATTGCATTCTCATACAGTCTTAGGGCCCGTTTGGATATGAGTTTAAGTAGATTCTGAGTTTGAAAAATTAAAAATTTCCAAAACTTAGATCCAAGCATATTTTCATTATTTAGCATTTCAAATCATCATCTTGCTTTTCTAAGCTAGAAAATCTTGCTATTCAAAATCTAATAAAACAACGTTTTTTAAAAGCTCAGTTTGAAACACAAAATTTCAAGAATTTTAGTGTTTTAACCTCACATCAAAATGCAGTATTAGTTGATTAATTATGATTGATTACATAAGTAGGAGAAGAATATATGAGCAAATTTTGAGGATTTTTCATCATTGAATTTTGATTTAAATTTTTTTTCTTGATCGATAATTGTGAAATATTAAATTAGATATTTTGAGTATATTTTGAATTTTAAATTAAAAAAATTGGATGCCATTAAAAAATTTGTATGCGGTGAATAAAAAATTATTTTGTATGGTTCTAAACTTTTATTTTGCGTGAAAAATTAGAACCATGCAAAATAAAAATCATACAGATATTTTGTATACATGTTTCAAATATCAAAATACTTATAAATCATATAAACATTTTATCCACGGACTAATAAGAAAATGACATTTGATGTTGGGGATTTAAAATGAAATATGAAGTAATGACTGATCACTAAATAACATAGTTTACAAGGACTTAACAAGAAAAAAAAATTCACAAACTAATGGGTACATGAACTGACATTTGACAGAGGGACTACAAACGAAATAGATGGTTGAAGCTGGAGATTTAAAAAGAAATACAAAAAAGGTAGGGGATCTCTAAATACGCATGTTTAGATGGATTTAAAACTAAAAATCCCTTAATTCAATTGTTATTTGGTTGCATTGATGACAGAACGTCCAAGAAACAAAAGGCGCGGTTACTTCTACCCCACTATTACTGTTCCCACCCCGTGGTCGGTGCAGGTGGAGGCCGGAGGGGAATTTCTGGGGTGAGTTTAACTTTGATTAGGGTGGATATATCATAGAGTGGACTTTTTAAAGTTTTTGAAAGCATCCACCATTTGGTTTTATTACCTTTGATTGGGGTGGACTGATCAAATCGAAAGGTGAAAAGTGAAAACCATTGGAAACGAATCCGATTGTGCCAAACAGCTTGAGATATATCTAGGGCTGCAACTTGGGTCGGATTGAACCTGAACCCGACGGGTTGAACCCGATTTTTACATGGGTTGGGTTGATCAAATCGGGTTCGGGTTCGGGTTCGGGTTCGGGTTGGCCAATTCGGGTTGACTCACAAATCGGGTTGGGTTCGGGTTGGCCTCCGACCCAACCCGACCCAACCCGAACCCGTAAATTAATATTTTAAAAAAATCATGGCCGTTTATTTTGTAACTTCTAATATGGGTAGTCCAAATTTTAGGTAAACCTAGCTAATCTTATGGGTTGGGTGGGGTTGATTTATTTAATTTACACATCATGTTAAAATTCGGGTTGGGTCGAGTTGGTTCAATTCGGGTTGAAAATCGGGTTGGGGTCGGGTTGGTCCAATTCGGGTTAAGTCGGGTTGGGTCGGGTTGGTTTATTTAATTTCGGGTTGGGTTCGGATTGGTCCAATTCGGGTTGAAAATCGGGTTGGGTCGGGTTAGGGTTGGGTCGTTTGGAATTCGGGTTGGGTTCGGGTTGAGGTCAACCCGAACCCAACCCGCCCGAGTTGCTGCCCTAGATATATCAAAGGAAACACCCGGGTTTGTTTTTTTTCTTTTAAAAAAATTGAATTGATAGGCAAGCTACTTCTTTACATTAAGATAAAAGGAGTCCAACCCAGAAGAAGGCAAGAGAAAGAAAAATAAAGAACAAAAAGACCATAGAGAATAAAGAATAAAAAGACATGTGGTTCGTTACGGGGTTCTTCCCTGTAACAACTAATGGTGATATGCTATTTAGTGAAGGCTTTGAGTGCACTATAAAAAAATATATATTTTTTAATGAATTCTTACTGGTAAAAGTTCAAAACATTTTTTTTACTGTGCGCTCGATGACTCCCTCATACATGACGAATCACCATAGGTTGCTACAGGACAAAACCAACCCTGTTGCAAATCACGGGTGATCCAATCCCGAAACATCTTCCCATGAGAAGCCAAACAAAATAGCATCATAAAGCAAAGGAAAATAGTTATAATCTGTTTCACACACAACATACAAGATTTGACTTTTTTTCTTCTTTTTTTTAGTACACACTTCATTAATAAAATACATATTTTTACCAAATAATAATAATAACATTAATGAATTAATTGAATACATTCATTTTTATATTTTTCATAATAAAGAATATCTTAACATGAGCTATTAAATGATTTCATATATTGCATTAAGTGACATGACGTCTGCGAAAATGACTGAAAGTAACATTGCCCTAAAGCAAACAAGAGCAAAAACAAGCAAACAAAAGCATCATCAACAATAACATCAGCTGATTCATAATTTCCATAACTGCATCCAACAATTGCCAAACAGAGGACCCTCAAATCTCCTGAGATCTGTTTCAAATGCTACTGAAAACTCAAAAAAAAAAAACCCATGAATGAACAAGACAACCAACTTCGACACATCTTATGCAAACAAAACTGTCTGTTTCCAGAACCAACAAAGCTTAAATACACTTCAAAACAAAATGTAGGAGTTGTTTTGAAACGAAAACTAACATTGCCCATATAATATCACATGCATGTTCACAACCCACAAGCTTACAATGCACATGGGGGTGGATGAGTCTCCTCAAGAGTTTCAAACCCCCTCCCCCTCTCAGTCATATTGCATTGAAAAATCTGAAAGGGCACGTGCGGGGGCCATCGCAGACTGTCCAATCACCAGGTAAGATCCATAAAAGGTCTTGGGACCTACTGTGTTTGACCTAAATAAAATTAACAACTGCTCTACATCCACCAATCTTGGCTATAATTCATGCTTAATAAAAAACAATGATAGTGGCACCATTGAAGACAAACTGACTAGCTAGAAACAGATATGAAAACAAGAGGAAAACAAAAGGCAAGGAAACTGAAGCCATGTGACTGACTGTCATGTTTAATATTTAAGACAATATATAATTTACCCTATGAACTTTAAACATGGAATTACTGATGTGCTATTCAGATTATATGAGAAGGATTTCATGCTCAATAAAACAAAATGGGGGGGGGGGGAGAGAAAGGAGTATTGGGGAGTGTGGGGGAAAGAGCACAGCTTCACAGGAATCACACAGCCCTACCAAATAACTGTATGCTTTAATGCACCACCCACCCACCCACCTTAATCAGTATTGGTTGGTCAGCCGATGGACATTGACAACATATCCCTTTATCACCTCCCTTTACTGTTCTCACCAGCACAACATGATTTTATCCTCAATTAGTGGCAAGATTATGCATGATATTAGATGAATGCATTATTCATGCTCTACATTACAAACAATAAATCCTTAAGACCCCGTTTATTTCGTAAATAATCAAGTGGACAAGGGAAGAATAGGTTTAATTCTCAAAAAACATGTTTGCTTAGCATGGATAAACTGTAATAGTTGCCTTGATAAGTTTGAATAACCCTGATAACTATAAGTGAGAGAGGCAGGTATAATTTATCATTGTTTATCCATCTAAAACTATAACTATATTCTAATAATAAGACAAATACAAAAAATTACTCAAACCAAGAAAGGAATAGCAACCAAACAAAAAACTATTTACCCCATATAAATATATTATGCCTAAATAAGCTATCTGCAAACCAATGGGGATAAGAAAGTTAGAGAAAAGAAAATGAGCAATACCAAGTAAGGCGTCTGAAACTTTGTTGATTGAATGAAGGCAACTTGAACTACTTGACAGAGGATGCTAGAATCTAAAGAAAAAGAATTTCCAGTCATCACAATAATCATATTGAAGTCGCAAGAAGTAGAAGAAAAGAAGCATCTGAAGGATTGAAGACTTTAAAGAAAATCTTCACCAATTTTTTTAGCATCAACAAAAAGTTTTTTTTTTAAGTTTATTTGAATGATGTTTATGCACAGTAAGCTATATAAATTCTCAATGTTCATATGTGGAGATTCAAACTGAATGTGAAAAACCACAATCCTTCCTCAGTGTGCTGAACCACTTGAAATCACCTATTAATGTTTTTACAACCAGAGCTGCCAACAGGAGAGAGTATCTTTATATACTTTTGAGTGTCTCAACATGAATAAGAAAAATAATAAAAAAAAACTAACGGAACTCTGCCAACATTAAACCAGAGAGTAACATATATTATTTACATTTCATGCTTACTATCAAGTATAATTATGACACAATCATATTTTTTTTCAGAGACCAATTTAAAATGTCAGTGTATCTGAACTATCTAAATTATTATATCACTTACACCTTCTCTAGAGCAGGGAATAAAATAACTACCATATCTAAATAATGCCAGCCAGGACAATTTATGCATAGAAAGTAGTCCAGTCTGTTATATCAATTAACAATGGTGAAAACAACATGTACTTACTGTCTCTCACTTCAAATACACACCTTATCTCACTTTGCAACTCTATAAGTAAGTTAAACCATTAAAAAAAGGACAGAAAAGGCTTGCAAACACCCTTCAATATTTTTGAACATTAAAAGAAAAACCTGTTTAATCTTGTCTAACGGTGTTACAATAATCCCAAGCAAACCACAGACATCCTAATAAAAAAATCATATCAAGTTAACTAATAATATGATATTATCAGTATTCATACATAAAAATGAAGCATTACCCCATCCTCTCAATTTAAACTACTACTTAGACTGCCAATCCCTCTTACGTTTTGTAACGTTCCCAGAAGCACCCATTCACAACAAAATCAAAATCCTATTGAAAGGGGAATCATAAGAAACCCTCTCTAAAGTTAATTAACTAAATTCACATGCAACCCATATATACTAAATACCAACATTTTTTTTTCTTTCAAAACATCACAAGAGCAACCAACACCATATGAAACTTTTGCAATAGGGAACAAAATGAACACACAAAAATAACAATTGAACTAGTCTTTCATCAATACCCCAAAATGTAAGAACACATTTTCCCTCTTTTTTTTCTAACAATTAAAATTAAATGGAGTCAGACATTGCAGCCAAAGCAGGTACATGACTTGGGAGTGAAGGAGCAGAAGCCAAAGGGCCTGTTTGGTATATTGCAGTTGATGGCATAGCAACAAGGGGAAGGGAGGCACAGCCCCTTCGGCCCGCCGCAGCACGTGCAAAGCGCGCATATTTGGAAGCTCCCGAGCCTCCGCCGCGTCTCATTGAACACCATGATCGCCCTCGGCTCGACCGAATTGGTCACCGGTACCATCTCCAGAGCCACCACAGTGTAGTTCACCTGAAACAAAGACAGACCCATCAGTGGAAATAATGTGTTGGTCACTAAAAGAGGTGAATTTTGACTGTTTTGGGTGGGGAGAGAGAGGGAGAGACCCACATGGGTTGGGGTGTTTGTGTCTCCATTAGCAAGAGAGGTGAAGAGAAGGAGGAGGAGGAGGTAGATTTGGAGTGATGGGTTCATCTTCTTGAGAGCCCCATGTGTGTGTGTCTCATTGTCTTCTTTGGGGGTTGGGGGGGGGGGGGGTGTGGTTTAATGGGATGGGTTTGGGGAGGAGTTGGGATTTGATGACATGTTGGGAGAGATTTTTATGAAGGGTTTGTTAGAGAGAGAGAGAGTTTTTGGTATGTGAGGGGAGAGGAAAGGAACGGAGGGGAGGTTGAGGAAGGGCTCCCCCATAATTTTTTTTTTTTTTTTTTTTACCAGTAGATTTTGTTGGTCGTGAGGGGTTAAAAAGTTTCAAACTCCCAATTTTGTTTTTTTTCCGCTCCTGTTTCACCCGTCTCGACATCAATATTTCCACTCACGTAGCTATTTATCGGGATCGAATCTAATCAAGCATGAATTTAATTGGTTCAGTCAGTATTGAACTGCATATCATTTCAATTAAACTGCACAATTAATTATTTGGTATATATTTCACTCTTTTATTGAATCCAATCAAGAGAAAATATGAAATTATAAGTATCATCAGTATTCAATAGGAGGGTAAAATATATACTCAACAATTGGTTGTACAGTTCAATTTGTACATTGTGCAGTTCAATTGAAAGGGTGTGCAGTTCAATACTGACTCGATCCTGTCTCCAATCTACCCCATCTCTCTTAAAGATTCAAAATGTGATTTTTTAAATGAGTGAACCTACCATGATCCATTCAATTTTATAAAGTCATTTATTATGTCACATGTCGATATCTCAAAGTTGAATTGATCACATAGACTCTTCGTGGTTCATTCGACTTTGTGTTACAGGTTCATTATGTCACAGGTCTACATTCTCAATAAAATGATATCTTCAAACAGTGGTGCGTTAAGGACATATCACATGATGTAATGTTTAAATATCTCTTTGTGAAATCATCCATTATATCATAAATCGAATGGGCGGTAGAGAGAGCCTTCGGTCTTTGTGATTAGTTTGACTTTGTGATGTCGACTTGTGACATAATGATAATGTTTTAAAAACTGAACTTTTCAATGAACCAGAAAAATGAACGAGTCAAGGGTTACTGGTTTAATTGTTAAGTCAATCGGATTTGAACCGTGACATAATTATAATATATATATTTTTTCATTTTCATTACTAAATAAAAATATAAAATATTTTAAAAAATCTTTGCATAAAGGTTTTACTTAACATCATAACATGATTTTAGTATATAAAATATAATTTTTTTTATTAGATTTCATATTTTAATAAGTGATTAATCACAATTTCTACGAATAAAGAACTATTCGATATAATCAACCCGTAGCCGGTTCACAAAAACCGTTGGTTCGACCGATGAATTGATTGAGTTTTATCGATTTTTTATATCATCGAGTTATAAGGATAAACTGAACCGAAATTCAAAACGGGTGAAAGTTTAACCGGTTCAACTAAGCAGGTTGGGTTAGGTTTTAAAACATTGCATAATGGACGACTTCATAAAGTCGAATAGGTCATATAAATAGCCTTAGATTTATGTGATTTGTTCGACTCTGTGATGTTGAACGGAGTATATAATTGACGACTACACAAAATCGAATGGGTCACAGAAAGAGCCTCAAACCTCTATGACCAGTTCATCTATGTGATATCAACATGTGATATAACAGTTTCTTTCAAATCTCTATGACCAGTTCATCGATGTGATGTCGACATGTGATATAACAGTTTTTTACAAACTTAAAAACGACTCAAACCCGTTTTCAAATGGCTCCTAATCGCACATCCCCACGAAACATCAAGAGCGTAAACAGTAAAATGTGATCTACGTAACAGCCACTAACCGAGCTATCAGCTACGTCACATCAAAGCCCCCTCCCTCGTTTGAATTACACGTATCCACACACACAAAACACACAATGGAACAGACTCTCTCTCTCTCATGAGTTGGTGGTGCTGGGTGGTGGCGGCGGCCGTGGCGGCGAACAGCTGGTGCATAGCGCGGGCCAGCCCGGGCCCGTCGGGGACGACTGGGCTAGTCCAGGCGGGCCTGGACTACGCGTGCGGGGCGGGGGCGGGCTGCGGGGCCATAGAGCCCAATGGGCCGTGTACGAGCCCGAGATGGTGGTGGGCCACGCTTCCTACGCCTTCAAGTCCTACTACCAGAGGAACAACAGGGCACTGCCATTGTTTCTCTTCTTCACCCAAGTCTGTTCATTATTATTATTTAACCTGGGTTTCTTAGTCATCGAAATTAAGTATCTTGTAATTTTTGGATTTTGTATTTTACAATGATGGTTCTTTTTTTTAGTGGGGGAGAGGGGGGGGGGGGTGGTTATTTTTTGTGATATTTTTTGGGTTGTTTTCATCAGGTTTTGGAAATCCTATTTTCTTATTTTAGTGTGGGGTGCTGTTACACCCAGATCTATTTCCAACTCCAATTCCAGTTTATATGTGTTGATAGAAAATTAACGGAGTATATATTCATGTTAACAAGGTATATGTTTTAAATTTTTTTTAAATTTTTTATAAATGCATCTATGCAATTCATTAGAATGCATACTTCATTTTTTTTTTATAAAAACATGTACCTCATTAAATAAAATATATTATTTTTAAAAAATTTAAAAGATATGTAAACTGAAATTAGTACTGAAAATGGGGTTGTATGTCACATTATTATCGTTTTTGTGGGGATGATGGGTGTTTTTATTTTTTTATTTTTTTGGTTGAGAGTAATTTTTGTTCTGGGTGGAGATGGATAGATAGAGTGTTATTTGTTAATTGTTTTATATTTTACATTTTTTTGTTTGGTTTTTGGTGGAGAAGGTTGGTATTTTACTATTTTATTTGTTATTTGATTTTTATTTTTTATTTTTTAAATATCTTTAATGGGTTCTTTGTTATGTGGATTTTTTTCTTTCTTGTGAGTCTGTTGAAATTTGTTTATGTGGACTATAAATGGATATATTTATGTTTTTTCTCATTCTATTTGTAAATCGAGTAAAAAAAATTGGTGGAGAGGAATGGTTAATATGCTGTTGGTTTTTTATTTTATTTGGGAGAGTGTATGTCTTGTTATTATTCTTTTGTATTTCATTGATTCTTTGTTTGTTTTTTTAATTGCAGGTTATGGCTCTTGTACATACCCATCATCTGCAAGGTGTGTTATTATTATTTTTTTATTATCTATAATTGATTAAGCAAGTTCAGTTTTTTTTTTAATGCCTCACACATTTCAAAATTTAATCATTTTATGACATTCTCTGAATCTGTTCAGGTTGATTACTGCAGTGGCCTTTGACTGCCTTTTATTGTTTAACTATCTGCCTTTTATTATAGTCACACTAATCAGAATTAACATGTCACATATACCGTATGGTATGTATGGATATTCTGATCATAGTAATCTAATAATAGGTTATTAAGGGTGTATGCAATTTCTTGGGGTTGTTATGAGTACACATAGCTAATTATTCTTATTAAGAGAGCATATGCAAATATGTTGGGATTAGCAAATTACTTTTAGCAAAATTACTAAGAAACAATTGCATAATATATTAAGCTTGTCAACTGATCGAATAAAGGGTGGATACGCCAACAACAAAATTTGGATCTAAATTTGTTATTGAAAATGATATTCAAATCACCATATCTGAATTCAAATATGTATTATTATCTTATTTCTAATTTTATTATATTTTACTATATATTTTCTTTCAAAAATCATATTTATAAGTTATTTACTACAATATAAAATAAAAAAAATACTATATATAATTTAATATTCATCGGATATAGATATTTTTTGAAGCAGATGCCCAGTATTCGAATCCATTATCAAATGCGGTTTTTTTTATTATAGGTGTATACATGAAGTATACATGAAACACAGTTTTGCCTTGAATAAACTATGTATAAACATTGTAGTACTATGTATTTCTCATGTATATACCCAATTTATTAACGTGTATATACACACACACATGTATACGCACATAATTTATTAACCATGTATACACACACACACATACACATACACATTTTATATGTATGCACTGCTAGATTATGGCTAAGTCATGGTTGTCCATACATTTCTCTTAAAATTTCATATTACAAGTACAAGTGAATGGAATTATGAGTATCTTGAATTAATTTGTTTGAAATTATGACAATGTTGGATTGACCACTTAAATTGAATTGACTTCTTTTATCAAGCACTACTGTGGAACTTGCTTTTGTTAGTCCATCTAGTATATATATTTGGATCTCACAATGACCTATATATATCTGAGATCTGAACATTTTCAAAATCGATTTACGAAAATTTCCATTAAAATGAGTTCGCACATGGCTATTAATCTTGCAGAGTCACTTAAATGATTTTGTTAGTTGTGTTGTAAAGATCGTTCATCTTGCATGGAAGTTGAGCTGCATTTGTTGATGAGTTACTAAATGCCGATTTGGTAACCCTTTAAACACCATTCTATCGTGTTTGGAATCATTTGTTTGCATGGTCATTCGTAGACACCCAAGACAAAAATGTCTTTCATTTCTCATTTTCATGGAATCTATCTTAATAGATTCTTAAAGAATGATGAATTATCATTTTCAACTAGGTTCACCCAACTGGTCTTAGGTCACGTTGAAATATAATGATTGATCAAATTCAATATCATCATGTCTAAAAAATGGTGTTTGTAATTTTTCACTCGCATTTGGAATCATTTTGCTATCGTGTTTGGAATCATTTGTTCGCATGGTCATTCCTAGAGACCCAAGACAAAAATAAATGTCTTTCATTTCTCATTTTCATGGAATTTATCTTAATAAATTCTTAAAGAATGATGGATTATCATTTTCGACTAGGTTCACCCAACTGGTCTTAGGTCACGTGAAATCTAATAATTGATCAAATTCAATATCATCATGTCTAAGAAATGGTGTTTGTAATTTTTCACTCGCATTCTTTCATTTCTCCTTCTCACGAGATCTATTAGAATTGGATTCTTGAAAGAGGAGAAATTATCCCATGATTAAGGGAAATATGGTCTCTTGTAAAATCCTTGATCAAATTCTCTATAATGTATAAGATTCCTAGTTTCTCTTTGGATCTTGATACTGATATGTTACAATTATGCGGAAATTTGTAGCACGGTTGGAGGGATGGTGATGCCTCCCTCGACACCAGGCGCTACTAGCCCAAGTGCAGCAATAGGCGGTACTAGCCCGAGTATGCCCATGATTATCCCACCGCCACCACCTTTCAGTGGTGGGGGTGATGGTGGTGGAATAGCCGGTGGTGGTGGTGGAATAGTAGGTGGCGGTGGCGGCATAGGCAGCGGTGGAGGGTTCAGTGACACTACAACTGGGTTGGGACCTTCAGTGCCCAATAGGAACACCAAGAGTGCTTGTACTTGATTTCATTTCACCATCTCTTCTGTTCTTGGTTTCCTGACACTCTTGTTGGCACCACCCTTTAGAAATACAAGTATATTAGGTCGGATGTGAGAAATACATCATATGTTAGGACTTAGGTCAGTTGTGTAAAAGGTCACATCAATTTTGTTTGGTTTTTGAAGCCTTCACTTGTAACCAGTTGAACAGAAGTTTAGATGCTTTGAGAACTTCTCTTTTGACTTGTTTTTATTCGGTCAATTTGCATAAATAGCGTGTCGTTGGAATAAATATTTATAAAATTAGCACCCCCATATGAATATTAGCAAAAAGTAGCACTAGACCTGGTCAATGATTTTTTTTTAATGCTGGATATATATAGTCTCCTTTGTTTTTTTTTTTTTTTCTTAAAGAGGCGCCCATATATATATTGTGATAATTTTTTCTTCTTTGATTAAATATTAATGGTTGAGATTTTTTTATGATCTTTTTAATTAAATTTTAATGATTGAGTTTTTTTAACATATATTTTGAAAAGAGAGATCATGGAAGATTTGTTTCTCTTTATCTTTATCATTAAATTTTTTAATTAAATTTTTAAAAAACCTTATCCTTAAAAATCATTCGGATTTAATCTTCCATGATTTATTTTAAACAAAAACAATTCAGTCCATGTTTTTCTCATGATAATTACAAACAAATCTTTCATGATTAATATTTAATCAAAGAAGAAAAAATGATCTCAATTAAAAAAACAAAGGAGGCATGTTAAAAAAACGGTCTATGTTGACTCGTGCTACTTTTTACAAATATTGGATCTTCGATGCTATGTGCTATTTTTACTAATTACCGCTTTTTATTTTGGTTATAGCCTATAGGGGTGGGAGATGAGGGAAACAGAAAAACATTTTTTTGATGCACATTTTGTTTTAAAGTTTTAGGTACTCTTTATCATGTATATTCCTGTCAACCATCCACTTTTTTAAAAAAATAATCTTATAAAAAATAAATCAATAAATTGTAAATTTATTTATGAAAAATGTAAAACATTGCAATGGCAGCAAACTGATAGTATGTAAAACCACCTAAATGGTAATCAATTTTTCGTTCACAATTTTGCCCTTGTAATTGTTTAAATAACAATTTTTAAGTGTGACCGCATGTGCGGACATATACGGTCACATGTACCCTTTGGAGTTTGGAATTACACGGATTTACACTTGATTGGTCAGATGTCCAGGTGATCAAAATACAATAGGTATCGACTACGTGTGTTGCACATGCTGCTACTTTGTATGACGTGTGACGTACATGAGTCTTAATTTTGTGACTATCCAGTTTGAGACTCTTCAACAGACCAATGTCGTTAGAAACTTAGAATGGATTCAAGATAAAATATTATTAAAATCCTTGTATTATTAAAGTCTTTATTCAAATACTGTTCGAACATGCATATGAATTTGTTCGAATAGTCAACGTGTGATCACATACTCAATAAACAATCGAACCCAGGGATCCGATTAGGTCCAACACACATTAAACAATTTGATTGAAAATTGTCCAGCTTATTCGTAACAGTACATTTGATCGGACAACATTTTTTTACATGTTAATAGACTCCTAATTTAAGGACAAATCCGTCTAATAGTAAAAGGAAAATTTTCATAAATAATCATCTGAAAAATTTTAATTTTACTTTTAACCCTCTCCCAATTTTAATTGCAAAAACTAACCCTCGATCCGGTCAACATTGCCACGTCAACGCTAACTGAATTTTTTTATTTTCAGGTTTTTTGGGATATAACACGCCTCTTTTATAAAAATGAAACTACAAAGTTAAGGTTTAAAAGGGGTTGATGTAAAGGAGGCATGTTATAACACGCCTCCTTTATATTCGATTTAAAATACCCTTTTTATTTGGGAGCACCGTGACTTCAAACGGCCATAACTTTTGAACCGTAGATCAGAATCGCTATTATAATATGTCCACACGTTCGTATCGATGAGCCTACAAAGCTACGCCACTATGTTATTTTTCGGAGCATTTTGAAATCGTCTTGGAGGTCAAATCGACGGTTCAAAGTTATTTTTACTATTTTTAAGTTGTTTTGAGTTTGTTAGGAGCCTGCGAATTCGTTACTTAGATCAAATTAGTCCCATACATGAATAATGAGAGTTGATAATTCACCAGAAAATGATTCAGTCTTTGAAAAATGTTCACTCAGAAAGTTGAGAATGTCTGACTACTAAATCAGTGATGTAATTGTCATAACTTTCAAAACGTAGATCATAATCGCTATTATAATATGTTCACGCGTTCGTATTGACGAGCACTACAGGAACCACTATACCGAATTTTGAAGCGTTCTGAGATCGTCTTAGGGATCAAATCAACGATTGAAAGTTATTTTTGTTATTTTTGACAATTTTTAAAATTTTACAAGGAAGGCGTGTTATATATAACAAGGGAGCCTCCATGTTTACAAAGGCGACATTTATGATAATGAGTGTTTGATTCGTGAAATCGGTGGATTAATGGAGCATCTCTGAATAATCCATCGCTTCTAAATTGTTTATGACTGTCCCCAATTGTCCATGGCTTATCTGTGTTAAGGGTAGTTCTTGACTTCAAGTCTTGGCTCTGATTTATCCACCTGTTTGTTGGCGATTATTCAAAATAATTTTTCGTGGAATCGATGCAAACAGGTAGAGGTATGGTTGATCGTAAGATCATCTACGGGGATCCCTCCGATATAAATAAAAATGATTTTGTTTATGACTTGTGTTTGTAGTGAAGGGTATTTGGTTCACAAGTATGGTTTATAGGTCTGCCTGGTGAGTATCGGAGATCAAGTGATCAACCTTGTTTTCTATGTGTACCAAACAACGTAACTGTGGGATTTGTATTGAGAAGGATTTTGGCATGCAAGTGACGTCATCTGATATTCTGATGCAGAATATATAACTATTATGATGATTACAACTGTGTAGCATTGATGTTGTTACGAGGATAGAACTCATGTTAATTGAAGGAAGGGTCGGACGAGAGTGCAAATGATATGATTTTCAATAGTTTATTAAGTGGAGGCGTCTCCAAAGTTTCATGTGATTTGAGATAAACTGTAAATGCTAAAAAATTGTGTTGATTATTTTTATTAGGAAAATTAGGACATATGTAGGAAAATTAGGACATATGTAGGAAAATTAGGACATATGTAGGAAAATTAGGACATATGTATCAAGAGAAAATTGGACAGTGGTTTGGGCAGATATTTATTTGGAGAACTAAGGTATCTAATAAGCCATGTAGAAGCTACATCAGCATTTAGCGTTTTTTTTCTTTGAATTTTCAGTCTGAAATTAGACATGCAAAACCCGGCTTCCTTTAGACATATGAAGTTGTGTTTGATTTTTTAGCTTGAGTTCAAACAAGGACATACACATAATTTTGTTCATGACTTCAATATTTTGTTCTTGGCCTCGTCCTTGTTGTTCTTCTTGGGCAACAAAAATAAAATTTCTACCCGGAATGTCTTGTGTTCTTTTCCGGCGCAAGACTCTCTCTGTGAAGAATGTTTGGGAGATGGTCATCTGGTTCATCCAAGACTAGGGTCATTTTTGTGCAGGGGCTAGGTCCATTTTGTACCAAAGGAGTAAATTAAGCATTGAGTAATATAAGGTTCTTGTTTAGCATGGGATGAGAGCTAGTTTAGCATGGGATGAGAGCTAGTTAGCTTTTTTTACTACTCACCTCATAGGGCTAGATTTAGCATGGGATGAGAGCTAGTTAGCTTTTTTACTACTCACCTCATAGGGCTAGATTTATTTGTTTGTATGCTTTGGTCTCCTGCCCCTATCATGATTTTAAGTTTTTTTATATATGGAAATCATGACATTGAGGTCGGTAGCCCTATCATTTTCTCAAAATAAAAAATATATAATAATTAAAAAATGAATGTCCCGTGTCTTTTTTTAAAAATCTGTTATTCATTTATGTTTTAAATAAGTTACGTGGGAATTGCACCTTAGATAACCATTGTAACTTTTTGTTTTCATCAAGAACTAGCTAGAATTCTCACATGGGTTCACTGTTCAAATATGCGGTCTATACGGGATAGCGGGAGTATATGCAGTCATATGCGGGCCAGACCCGCATATGTGGTCTGTATGTGGATATGTAGCCGCTTGTGCAGTCAAACATTTCTGTTATTTATTTTTGGGGGTTCACAAGATTTGAATATAAATTTTTGGGGTGCCTTTTTTTATTGAAGAATAGTCTTTGGATAGTTTTTATATTTTCTCTTGGATGTTTGGGTTGCTTTGGAAGCTTTATAGCTTAGGGAATTTTGGCTCTCTATTATTTTTTTCCTTACTTTCTATATTTTTAAACATCTGGGATATGTTCGTTTCCTTATTCACTATCAACTATACATTTGATAGACTTGTTTAACTAATTTGAGTATTTTTTTTATTCTCATTTGATTGTGTTATTCATCAGCAAACCTCCACATCAGTTGGTGAGCACATCTTTTTTCATAGGTCTATCTTTGCGTAGCTTTATAGATTTGCACCTAAACAACTAATGTAGACTTACATTTATTGCCCAAATATATTCTTTAATTTGTGATCAAAGACTTTTGTTATAAATTATTAATCAGATCTACATATATATCTTCTTATCTATTGTTTGAAAACAATCATCATATATCTTATTATTAATTTTTAATATGAAACCGTATATACTCCCGTATACCGCATGCATTTTATGTGGTATCATAGCCACACGCAAACCGCATTTCTAAACACTGCCTGGGTTTGTTTCTTAATTTAACCTATCAGTCGACTTCAAATAACTTGCATTGGAATTGCACGTTACATAAGGATTGATCATTGATTTGCTTTTTTTAATTATCTAGAAGTCTAGATAGACCTGCCACGGTATTTTGGCTCTCCTACAACCATGAGTTACTTGGTTTACTTTGTTTGTCTAACGAGTTTGTTGGGTGGGCATTTTTGTTTGTATCCTTTTCTTTTCTAAAAGCTCTTTCGATAATGAGGCTTTTGCATTTCTTTTCTTTTTTTAATATCAAAGTAGCTGTTCATCGTAACATTATTAGTCATCTGAATTTCAAACTTCCTGCCCACCCCCAATAGATAATGTCTCCAAAGCCTCAAGCAATGAACTTGCAGTCATCTCTTTTTTTTGCAAACATTAAAATGCTGTTCCATCTCATTAAGCTAACAGTTTTCAAGGAGAGGGGCACCCCGGGGGGGAGGGGGGGATACTTTCAATCCCCTGGAGTTTTCCACCAGCTTCTCTTGTAGGAGTTTTTACCTCCCCAGTAATAAATTACAGGTAGTGAGCTCATTATGCTAATTTCTGATCTTCATCCAAGCTCCAAATTTCTGGTCAGGATCTGGGCACATTTAATCCGGCTCATCTATGTATGATGCCATTTATTATGTGGTTTTATCATATCCATTTTTATATAACTCCATGTGTTTTATTGTATCATGAAATGTAATTAAGTCCTGTTTCTCTGTGATTTGTTTGGAGATGCATTTTAAAATCTATTTCTCTACCTATGGTGTTTAGACAATATACAGTGAGATTCCGGAGGAATTCTCGTTTTGAGAGGTCCGGCATTTAGCATCAATTTAATATTCATTCAAAAGAAAGAAAGAAAAAGAACAATAACTTAGGTCTAGATTACCTAGGTCTTATACTTAAGTTTGAAATATTAGAACGCTACTCACGTTAAAACTACTTGTTGGTGAGCTCTATATTTCAGTGACAAGTTATTATACTGAAGTATGAAACAGTGGAGGAGCCAGCTTAAGAGAGATGTGAGAAGAGGAGTGACCTTTTAAGACATGAAAAAGATGAACCTGTGGTTTCTTTCTTCTTGAGAAACACTTCGTCTTTTCAGGTAGGTGGCCAATATGATTAGGGCATTCAAACATGCCATCTTGCGCATTATACTTCTTTTAAAAATATCTGTGTAACGCATAGATCTATTGTTCTCCTAATAAGTTTTTCAACCATGAATAACACTTCGTTCCTTGTTAGCCAATTTGCCAACTAACTCCATGAGGTGTACGCATAATAAAGTTGGATTTTTGTTACCTTGATCTCTCTTTTAGTCCTATTCTTCTAGCATTGATCATTTTCAACATTTGAGCCGTATTTGAAATGAACATTGATCCCCAAAGGTGTCTCCCATTCTATTTCATAACCCTTGCTATAATCGCTGGAGGAGAAAAGGTGAGAAAAAGGTGCTTGTTATTTCCTCTTGTTCATTACATAACTCACACATGTTTCCATCATTTTTCCACCTGCATTCGATTCAGAAGAGGAGTCATGAGGAAACATGGATGTTTAGAGGTTCTTTAGGATCCCAAATTTGTTTGTAATAATTGGCTGTTAATAAACCTCTTACTATTGATTTTCTTTCGGTTTCCTTTTAATTCTTGTATTTTCCTTTTCTTTCTTTAAAAATGTAAGGAGATCCCTCGTCTCCTATCTTTTGGGGTTTCTTGCAGTAAGATTCTCCTATATTTATTCTAAAAAAAAACCCTCTTGAGCTTTCATTAGAAATCTTTCACTATAAAGCCTATAATGCTTCGGGTAATCCATTCTATCATATATTATTATTATTCCAAGTCAAAATATGTATATCTTGTAAAAGGTTTAATAGAACTACTGCCTCATTTTCTGCTGATTCTGTTAGATCTCTCCCCAACCCTGGACACCAAATGAGCTCACTTCCCCCACCAATCCATTGATGCACACATATAAAACATGCCTTGTAAACAGTAACTCGAAATAATGAAGGGAACTTTCAAGCTGGTGATGAGTCCAATCCATTACCATCTATCTGTCCAAAGGCATATCATTCAAAAGAAAGCCTAATAAATAATATAAAAATATGAAATTGGAGATGTTAGTTAGTTCACTGTAGGCTGGACCTTGCAAAACATTATAGCCCATGTTTGGATACGGGGTATACAGTTATACCAGCATAAGTAGGTATAACAGTGGAATAAGTGATTTTGTGTTTGGTTGTGTTTTGAATTATCTCGTTAGGAAACGTAATAATAAAAATTTTATTTAGATAAAATGTGAATAAAGTGTGGATAAAGATTTATAAAAGGTGAAAAATGATAATTGATTTGACATGTGATTTATAAGAGATGATGATAGTTGATTTGATGGTGGATCCACATATTCTTTGGGTAGAATAACCTGACATAATTTTAATTCCAAGGGTTGGTTGGAATCCATATATCAATTTATACCAGTTTATTTTAGCATAGGTTATCCTAGGGTATTATTCACTGCATCCAAACATCACAAATTACTTATTTTGTTTTATTTCATATTATTCCGTGGCCTATTCCGTATCCAAACGGGAGGGTATATGTGCTCCTAGTATGACAGATATATGCCATGGTACCACTAAGTTGAAATTTTCATAAAATAGACGTGTTGATGGCCTCCCCTCTTGAAAACCCAGCCCACTACCACTCTTGAGCCACCTTCACTGACCATCTGATCATCTTTAAGCCGTATGGAAATGCTCTAAGTTCAACCTTGTTACAATTTGTATTTATTGGTATGGTGAATCCATTTTCATTTTAAATTGAAATTTTTTATTACCCAAATAGCTAAATAAATATTATTTTCAGCACCCCCCCCCCCCTCTATTACTCCATCTTTTAAGCTGGTTTTTGATATCCAGATAATGTGTAATCATAAATTTTCATCAACTTAATCTCATTTTCCATTGCAATCTTATTCAGCTTACTTCTATTATCCCTATTAAAAACCTTATGTTATCTTTTCTTTTATATGAGGATGCTTGACTGCATAATTCTTTATAGCTTTTCTGGTTAGATTCTTCTCACATTGGTTGGCGCATACTGCAAATTTCCGAGCAACACTTTCCTCCAAAGTTCTCATCTTATCTCACATCAATGTATCCCACCTCATTTTTATAAATATCCATGTATTTGCATCATAGTTCATCGCATCAGTGTATATACCAACTCTGTTGTTTCTTACATTTTGCAAGAAATTGTAAATTATTTCAGTTCGCAGAGATTTGTTTTACATCATCAGTACATTTAGACCTGCTGTTCCCTCTATTGAACTAGAAAACCACAAAATTTGTCTTAGTATTTTTTTTTTGGCCCAATACACATTTAATTTACTTAATTCCTTGTTAACATCAAGCACAAGCACACTTTTCGGTTGTTGGATTTGGGTATTAAATCACTCATTTAATTACCAACCACACTGGAAATTCTTACCCCCACATACACATATAACATATTAAGTTTTGACATGTCAGGCATCAGATACTGAGACCTGACAGGCTTGCATTGGACATGTGACAAACTTTTAATCAGTTATGGTCAATTCTTATAAATTTGACTGAACTTGACAGGATACAGTGCTGAATCTTTGTCCCTAGCTGTGTCCTGATCATTGGTTGTAATTTTTTTTTCTCTGTTTGTTCCTTCGCAGGAAAAATGAGGAGCAAAAGCCCAAGGAGCAGAGGCCAAAGGCGAACGAGAACAAACCCGTGATGACCGAGTGACCCGTATCGAACATTATTAATATTAGTGAGAGCTTTTGCTTTAGTAAACCATGTTATTTTAGACATCCTATTCTGCTTGGGCCACCAACCTGAATCTGTATTCAAAATTCGCTCATCGGAATACATTCGTAGTAGAATATTTTGTTTTGATGCGGATCTGATAATATTTAGAAGAGCTTGTGATGACATATTTCCTTTTCCTTGCATCCCCTAGAATGGCATATGCAAGGTTGGTGGCATACAACTTTTTCTTAAAGGCTGCTCATGGTCTGTACTGCAAATAAATTAGGTTTGGGGGGGGGGGGGGGGGGGGGGGGGGCGGGGAGGGAGGGAAGGACCCACACATTCTAAAGCCATTCATCTCACATGCATCTATCTACCTATTGTCCACAGATTGTGGTGATTTCATTTTAAAGTTAAGAGTGAAAAGAATCAAATAATAGAAGATGAAAAATTATATATGTAGATTCTCCTCATCTCAAGCAGACAAAAGCAAAGGAACACATGATGATGGGGTCAATGAAAAACAAAACAAAACACACAACAGTGAAAAGTGAGTGAAAACACAATCACTGGCCTCCATGTGAACCATTGACAACTCGTGCTCTCTTTCATCCTCCTCTCTTTTTCTTTCTGTTTTTGCTTTCCATGAAAGGATAAACTTGTTTATCCAAATTTTAAGAGCTCTTGACACATTCTGATAAGAGTATCCCTGTTGAAAATGTGATGCTTTTTTGTTTTTGATAAATTTCTTTATTTTATACTTATATAAAGGAAAATGTTCATCCGGCTCCATTTTCAGTACTATTTTTTTTATAAAATATATTTAATTTACATGTTTTGTTCGAAGTACATACCTTGTTAGAAGGTTGGTGAACTGGAAATGGAATTAAGGTTGGAAATGAGATTATGTGTAACAATGTACTTATAAAAGTTATATAATAAATACAATAAGGTTGGTGAACTAAAATTGGGTTTGAAAATAAGACTGTGTGTAACAACGCTATTATATAGATTGTATTGATACATGTTCAAATATGAGCATATCCATTCCATACTTCCATCCATTCACATGCCAAAATGAAAGAGAGACTCATTTTAGAAAGCTTAAATCAAAATCACAACCAGTTTCCCCATTGATTTGATTCCACCTAATTCCAAGCAAAAAAAAATCTCTCATTCATGGCAAGTGTTTATTTTTCCTCCTCTACATTCCTAACAATATGACCTTTCCATAAACAGTCTCCCATATCAATGCCTCATATTCTTTTTCCAACCTCCCCCCTCACATGCTTTATGAATGAAAACACACCTTTTTAAGTTTTTAACTTTTCCCACATAGAAGAAGAAGACACAAAACCAGAGAGGATGATGCTCCAACCCCAAGAAGAAGACAAGAGCCACTTCACCCCTCCCAAAGCCATGCATCTTTGGACCCTCCTCTTATCAGATCTCACCACCCTCTTCTCTTCCCTTCTCACCTCCTCCCACCCTCTCTACATTGCTTACCTCCTCTTCTTCTCCCCTCACATCCTCACTCTCCTCTCCTTCTTCTGCCCTCTCCTCCTCTCCACCTTCCTCCTCCTCCTAACCATCTCCCCAACTGTCTTCCATGTCGACTCACCTACTCTTCGCCTTTTTCACAGTCTATCGATGTCTTTGAAGGCCTCTTCACCACCAGGTTCTGAGGCTAGTGTCGTATTTGGCATCGTTGTTGAGACGCTTTGTTGGGTGGTTTTGGATTCAGAGGTGCCAATGCAGGCCAATTCAGCTATTATGGAGGTTGAGGAGATGTTCGAAGAGAATTCGCATAGTGAATCAGATGAACAGAGTGAGCTCTCACCAATGCCATCTTATGAAGTGGGAGTGAATCCAATTGTGGAGGAGAATTGGCTACTCACAGAGTCAGAGTCTGATAGATCCTTCTGTGATTCGACGAACTCGAGCAAGTCCTCAGAGTCTCCAATGTACGATGCGAGAGAGTTCGGGTCGATGAGGAAGGAGAAGGAATGGGAGAGGACATTGGCTTGCAAGATCTACGAAGAACGAAAGGCGGCTTCGGATGGAGGGGAAGGCATGGATGTGTTGTGGGAGATTTATGAGGCGGAGTCGCGTAATTCCAACGCATCGAAGAAGAAGGATTTGAAGGAGGAGAGAGTGATAGAGGGAGTACAAGAAGAGGATGAAGAAGAAGAAGAAGAGGAGGAAGAGATGACAGGGAAGATATGTTGCTTGCAAGCTTTGAAATTCACTGCCAAGGGAAAGGTGAATTTTGGGATGGGGAGGCCTGGTTTGGTGAAATTTTCAAAGGCATTGAAAGGGTTTAGGATGTTCAAGCACTCCAAGAAGGTTTGAAAAATTATACTTTGATTTTCGGGTAATCTATTGTTTTTTTATGTTTATATGTTGAAATTTTAGTATTAGGATTTTTATTTTGAAGCAAGTCTGCTGTAAATTGGTGTTGGGATTTTTTTTTCCATTGATGTTGGAAGTTTAGAATCACTTTGAAGGAAGCATATAGTTTAGTTCTATGTTTTAATGTCTTATGCAAGGATACATTTATGGGAATTTTATAAGAATAAACTCTTGTAAAATAAATTTATTATGTGAATTAACTCCAGTTGGCTTTGGATTTTTTTTAATACTGTGATTCCAGTACAATTTTTGTACTGGTTTTGGGGGTTTGTAGCATTCGAATCAATGATTAACAACTGAATTTGTAATTATAAGATCTTGGGTTCAAGTCCCATAACTTATCTTAAGAAAACATTTGAATCAGTCAATCAGAACATTTGAAGCAGTCAAATCAGAATAGATTATTATTTCAAACCCTTAGAAATTTTTTAAATTGATCAATTTTAAAAATCTAGAATCAAAATTAATTCTGATTTTGGAGAAATCAGTACAAAATTGTTTCTCATACATGGGTGGAAAATCTAATTCTTTTGATGGCTTTTCAAAGGAAGCAAGGCTAGTGTAAATGGTTATGAAATTTTTTGATCTACTGTGAAAGCATATTTAATTATATGTTGTAATGTTAATGCAAGTTTTTTTTGTGGTTTTATTTGTTCAAATTTGTTTCGTTTGCTGTAGTTCTTTTTCTCTTTAAGCTTTGATTTGATTTGACATATATAAAGTAGAAGCACTAAAGAATTTATAAAATAATCTTAAATGGATTCAAAAGACAACTGAGAGGACGACTAATTCATAAAAGTTATTGATGCAGTAAACATATTATTTTGGTTAAGTTAAAGCATTATCCTTCTTTAATTAAACATTATTTTTTTACCAAAAAAACCTTAACCCTATTTTAGTAAACAAGAAATTTTTTATGAAATAAATTTTCTAATATTTTGATGAGAGAGTATTTCTCCCATATCTCTCTCTATTTTTATTTTTTTTGCATTAGCATTGGCACAAGTCATTTTTTTCCTGCATTTCACAATTTTCCATAACTCCAAAACATTGATTTATAATCACCCTGACTCTTTGGAAGCGGACGTCTATGCCACATATCCAAACGGACCCTTAATCATAAGCTTAACCAACTAATAGAATTGATTACTATATGCAATGTAATAAAGTTTCTGTAATATATAAATGAATAACATAAAGATAGAAAGATTCAATATTTTTCATAGAGAATGAACTTGGAATGTAGATATTGGTATCTACAAATTAGGGATTTTTTGTCCATTCATAGAATCCTGTTGAATTGGGAACAGACAATTAATTAAAATTTTGAAAACATTAACACCACCTTCCCTAAATTTAAAATCATCATTACTAACATAAAAGTTGTAAATTTAAATGTAGATTTAAAATATAAAAAAATGCTTGCAAAGCAAGTTTGCCATCTTGAGTTCCTCAAAATCCCCAGCCAATTCAAGTTGGCTCACAGTGTATAAGATCTCATATTTAGGTGGATTTTTTTTCTTTTATTAAGAGCATCTCCAATGGACATGTTAACTCATTAGTTAGTGTCAGATTTTTAGAAAATATGTAAAAATGGTGCTCCAATGGAAGTGTTAAGGACATGCTAAATGTGGGCCCCACCTGTCATATGTTAAGGGAAGTGTTAAATTTGGCTAGTGATTTAGCCATCCAAATATGGGCCCTACCATTTAAAATATTCAAAAAAATATTATTTTGTATGGGTGGAGAGGTTTGAGTGGGTGGAGAGGTGGGCCCACTATTATTTTGACTAGTTACTTAGCTTGTCCATTGGAGTAACAACAATCAACTAAATAAAGATGTAGTAAATGAGTGTCTAGTTGAGTGATAAAGTATTGACATGACACTCTAACATCTTAGTTAACTAACATGTCCATTAGAGATGCTCTAAGCCCTTTTGACAACCATTTATTAGAGAATTGGGAAAGAATTTATGAAATTGGTGGTGTACCCTTTTTAAAAAAATTAATAAAATAAAAAATGGATAAATTTCTAAAATCTAAAAAGACAAAATAAAATTAAAAACAAATCTCTATTAAATAAAACATTAGATTTTTTTTTTTTTTGTGATTTGAGCCCCTCAATGGGGTCTGTAGGCGACCATCTATGTTGCTTACATCCAAGGCCGACTTGACTGTCATAGCAGATATTTATAGGGGTTTAAGTATTGATTACACTAGTAAGTGGTCTATTTGATCTATTGTGTTACGGACATTGGTCAACCTGGGAGATTAGAATCGATATTTTGGACTCGTACAAAGGTCAATAAGACATGTATGTTGACTTTTGTTCGATAGTTTATAGTCGAGCACCATTTTAAAAGGCTGACTTAATTCAGTCGTCCTAAGATGTTATCATCGACCTTGGTAACTCGAATCTTAGGTGAAAAGTACAAGGGGCGGGGTCCGTTAAAATGGGGTGGGATAAATTGGGATGGTTTTCTTGTTCTTCAAAAAAACAAGGATACTGGTTTTTTATTACTTTTTGGGTGTGGGATTCTCCATCTATGGTATGGGGATATCCGTCCCCCTAGACATATACCCTGATATAAAATATAAAAAAACACAATTTTGAGATACCCACTAATCATATGAATATCAAATATATTAATCATTTTTGTATTCACTGATTATTGAACATTCTAAACTATATTAACTTTTCCTAGAAAATAGGTATAAAGAAATAATTTAACCATGTTTATATTCATTGATAAATGAGCATTTAATCACTATTCTAAATAGTTTAAGCCAACATTTTGACATTTTACATTGACGTATGAAATACAAGAAAATATGCTTATCTTAGAAAATATGTATTAAGAAATAAATTTTATTTTAAATATGAGGGTCGTGGGGGTTTCCCCCTCACTCACCATAAAATTCAATTATTTCCTTTTTGATATAATATAGAAATGAAGCAATTAAATGTAATTTATTTCTGTCATTATTTTATTAATGTAAAACTTCTCAAATTTGTTATCAGTGATCCAAATTTCACTAAAATCTATCATCATTGTCAAACATTTATTATAAAATATTAAAATAACAAGATTATATGAAAAAAAGATTAATTTCAGCAATTAAATTTTAATAATGAACCACTGATTTCTATTTTTGCTGTGATATAGAAATGAAACAATTGAATAAACTAAATTTTTTATTGTTTCTTCTATTTATAAAACTTGGGAAATTTGCTATCAGTGATACAAATTTCATAAAAATCCAGTAACACTATTAACCACTTATTTTAAATAAAAAAATTATATTTAAAAAACCTTATATTTCAGCACTGAAATTCTAATAATAAAATATTCAGACTTCTTTTTCCACTTTAACACACACCCTTTGTATCCACATTGGTCAAAGGCAAAGTCCCCTGTAGAATTGCTGACCTGTACAAAGAGTCATCGGACATTATCATGCCATGGATGAATGGTTTGTCCAGATATCCAATACAAACATATATTTTAATCCAAGCAGGTCAGACAATATTATGACATAGATGGAAAAGTTGACTTGGTTATTTAGAAACCTTGGGTACATTGACAAGATATATACATAGGTATAGATAAATAAATAATGGGTACTTTTTAACAAGATATTTTGAAATTAGAATGCTACGCTATGATCCTTTTGAATCCGCGTTTGAACATATTAAATTCATTTATTATTTTCAAATCACTAGCGCGCTTTTTCTTTCTTAAAAACCTAACGATTGAAAATAGAGAAAACAATGATTTTCAGTTATTAAGTTTAGAAAGCAGGATTTTGAGAATCACCGTTTCTCAATCCCGGAGTCAAATACAATCTTAGCCCTTTTTGGGGTCCTTCGTATACATTGAACACATTTTGATTTAAAAATATATATATATACTTGTTTAATGAAGTCTACAATTCGCTTTTGTAATTTGAATACGTATTTTATTTTTCATAATAGATTATATACTAAAATAATAGAGTGTACTATATTAAAGATTTCATATATTGAGTTAGATCACGTAGCGTCTATAAAAGTATCTCAGTGTAATAGTTTCTATTATGGAAACTTTTTAAGTTGTTAGTCATGGCATTGTCACCGCTAATGAAAATCATGTCACTGTCTTTCATACCGTATATCTCTTATTTTTTTATAATAATTGTGAGATTCATTATGTACCAACATTAGAAAATTTTTGATGATTGACTGGTGTTTTTTCTTTTTTGGTATATCACCTCTGAAGAGCCCTCCCTTCCCAGCATAGGTTGGTTGGGGTGTGGATTTGTGTGCATAATATTTTTGATGTATCTACTTATTTTTCTTTTGTTATCTGTGAAAGTTGATGTAACTAGTTTAGTGTAGCAATGGAAATTCTTTTTTACTCAAAAAAAAAAAACATTAGAAAATCTACTTTGCCCTTAGCCCCCGTTTAGATACCGGATAAGCTCCGGATAACCCCGGATAGCCTCGGATAAAAAAAAATTTGTGTTTGGAAAGCTCGGATAAACCCAGATAAAGTGTGCTAGAATAAACTGGTATAAACTGGTATATGAATTCCAATCAACCCCTAGAATAAAATTTATCCTAGGTTATTCATTCAAGGAATAAGTGGGCACACTGTCAAATCAACTGTCATCACCTCTTATAAATCACCTGTCAAATCAACTATCATTACTTTTTTATCTTTTATAAATCCTTATCCATATTTTATTCACATTTTACCCAAACAACAAAACATTTATTCTTACGATTCCCAACGAGAATAATTCAAAACACAACCAAACACAAAATCACTTTATTCGTATTTATACACATTTATGCTCGGATAAATGTATACCCAAGAATAAATCATATTCTATATCCAGACGGGGGCTTAGAGCCTAGACGGGTCTCCCTGTTTTTTGTTTTTCTAACTTTTGCCCCCCGTTTGGGGTGAAGAATAAACCAAGAATTGGGGAGAATACAGTAGAATAAGCCCCAAACAGCTGTTTGTTTGACAAGAATAAACCTTGATAGTTATGTCTGGATAAGCTAGGATAAGGCCTGATAACTATTCTAAGAAAATGATGGAATTATTTATCAGGGTTTATCTATGCCAATGGATAAAAATACTCTTCTCTGTCATTTTAAAATATTTATCTCACCTAACACTCTCTGCACACATTCCAAAAATGTCACATCTATCATATCACACTCATATCTCTTATACTTATTCCCAAACACAAATAATTTATGCAGGGGTAAAATTGTCATTTAAAAATCATAAACTCTTATCCATCTCTCATCTACAACTTATCCTTACTTTATTCAAGGTGAACCAAACAAAAAAAAATCAATTTTACGTTTCCCAATGAGAATAACAGAAAAGACAACCAAACAAAAATTTACCTATTCAACATGGATTGTTATCTATCCCAGTATAGCTATCAAGGACGAATAACCTTATGTTACACCCCAAACGGGCCCTTGGAGTATTATTTGTGTCCGTTGAGCAATCATTTTCTTTTAAAAATAAAATTAAGACTGAATATCTTCTCTCAAAAAAACATTTCAATAAATAAAATATCATAGCTTCAGCAATGAAGTATAAAAGGTGTTTCACACCTAAAAATTCAGAAGCTCAAAAACCTTCACAATGATATTTCATTACAGCAACATAACTGTAAGTTTTATTATATACTAGCACCATCCCTACTCAGAGAAAATCCATTAACATGAGACTATAAAATAAAAAAACAACATTGGATGCAATAAAAAAAAGTAACATTCTCCACAATTCCAAAATATATTGGTTCAAACACAAACATTGTGAATGGATCATTATTCGGGGCATGACATGGCTTTATTCAGAATATATTTGTATTCTGAGATAGATAACTATCAAGATATTTTCCATTTGATTATACATTTCTTATTCTATAATCATTACTTTTGTCTTTAGAGTACAAGGCATGAATAAGTTATTACAGTTCTCTCTCAGAGTTATTATCCAATCTTATACAGGCTGATCAATATATAATTACAAGAGATTTTATCCCCATGAAACAAAAACTTTTTTTTTTTTGGCTATTCCATTTCTATCTAGGCTTATTCTTCACTTGTTTTACACCTCAAAACAGGGACTAAATTTTTATAAAGATGTCATTTACATTTAGCTTATTCAAACACATAAAACCTTGTTCAATTAATCCAATGAAATTTTTGCAAAGCTATGTGATTAAACATTTAGGACAACCAATTCTAGATGAGCATTTCAAGACATCATTGTTGATGGTGACTTTAAACTTGATATTTCACTGATAAATTTCAGCAACATATAAAGAAACCATACATGAAAATGAAACAAGATAAGAAACCTCTGTTCACTATTTTTCAGTAAAACTACAAACAATCACTTGTTTGATTTCAAGAAAAAAAAATGATACTAAAATATAAATCCAG
This sequence comes from Acorus calamus, assembly GCA_030737845.1. Taxonomy (NCBI): domain Eukaryota; kingdom Viridiplantae; phylum Streptophyta; class Magnoliopsida; order Acorales; family Acoraceae; genus Acorus; species Acorus calamus. Next base: position 21,248,679 of record CM060867.1, on the reverse strand, counting down.
TCCGTGACTATGTTCTCTCAAAAAAACTGCTACTCTCATGTTTGCTTGTAATTCTAGATTTCCCAACAAATGTCGATGAATGGCCTGTCGATTGTTAGACATTGAAGGTCTAATTCTATGTGCGTCTCTCTCTAAGTCCCTTGCTTGCTCACGAGATGTAAGACAAAGCCTATGAACAGATGTGAATGGCATTGTCGAAGAAAATTATAAACTTCGACTACAGCAGATGATGAAGTTTTTATGAGCTTGACAAGATGGTTGGCTCTGTTGTGACGTTGTTTCCCATGTCCTTCGTCTTGTGGAGGAGGAAGGTCCCTGAAAGAATGGTTACAAAACCACACAATTCCGTGACAATCTGCGATGCATTTTGCGTGTCCCAATCCTGAATAGGCACAGAGAAAGATAGAATCATGAGACTTGGTCCTTGATAGTGTAAAAGATGTATAGTTGATGTTTAAACATTAACTTCATTTTTTTTTTGGGTGAAGAGAACTTGTATATACACTAAATAAGATGGACTGCTAGTCATGTGATGTAACACTTGACATGGCCAAGATAAGATTAAAGTGTTTGTGTGTGCCCATGTTGTGTTTGCTTTAGAAGTACAATTAAACATATTCTTTGGTATCCCAAAATTCAAATTATGAGAAAGGTTGCTTCTAGCATGAACCACAGCAGGTTACACTACAAGTAGCACAATAGCAACTATATCATGAACCAGGTTGGTATTAATTCTTACATGATTTGTAAATGTTTAACACTGAATGGGGGATCATATACAAATTTATGAGTGGGCTTCTAAGAATGAGAATGAATTACAGTTTTTTTTTTTTTTTTGGAAAATGGTTGCAAAACAAATCTGAGTAGGGAATTCCTTCCCAACCCAAAACTTAGAATCGTGAAATATCAATAGAAATGAACCAATCATAACAAGCATACACACTCTTGTGAGGGAATGGATTGAATTTGCAGCCAGAAAAAAAAAAGAGCACCTTATGTGTCGCAAAATGTTTTGCAATTACATAAATTGTGTTTAGGATTCTGACTTGACCGAAATGATTATATAATGTGAAAATGGATGTTATCAAAAAAAATGTACATGTTCAATTTTACATTCCAGAGAGAAATAAAACTATTTGGTATGAGGGATCACAAGGCACTAAAAATAGGTTAGAAGACAGGTTCAAGTGTAACACATTAAACCAAAGGAAAGAATATCATTTACTTACTTTAAACATAATCATGCTTGCAACGATGGTAAAAGTAGTGAACATCACATAGTAGACCGGAGATATCACAGCAGTATTATATGTGTCCAATGCCTGCATAGCTCAATTCAACAATTTCATTAAGTTTCCACATGTTTTCAATAATAAATGCTTCATTAAAAATCCTTAGAATAAATGATGTGAGACTCAAGTTTAATCATATGGAAGAATTTTTTTACAGTGGTTATTTAAATACCAATAATTTACAAGTATAAATACATTGTCATCAAACTCGAATAGAAATCGAAAACTCAAAACTTAAACAATAAAAGTACTACAAAAAAACTACTAATGATGATTAAACAGAATAAAAAAATTTGGTTTGAAAGAGATTCACATGTAACAATTTGTTGCAATCTATCTCGACTAGTACTTGACATGAAGATAGCACAAACAAACTGTTATAGCATGAAAGAACCTTGGTCTCAATTTGCTCAAACTTGATGTGTGAGAGAAATACCAATCTTGTGCAATCATGATTAAAAAATATATCATTAAAAATAGACCTCTACAATTTTCATTCATTTCCTCGTTAAATGTATGTAACAGAAATCATATCGCGGAACTTTAGAAAATAATGAAGGTAGAATGCAATACATGACTAAAACTGATGTGTCCGCCGTGCCTACAAAGAATGAATATTTTAGTATTTCATGCATTTAGTTTGATTCCATTTCACACTTCAAAGAGGAGAAAGCCAACGAAAAGATGAAAGTATTCTCTCTGATGAACATTTCTTCAATGCTCCATCATCTATATTCTGAAATCACTTATCTTTGTAAAAGTTATCATCACGTTTTCCAATGTAGCAAAAAATGTCACTAATCGGTTGTTTCATTAATTTTTTTACCTTCCACTTAACATCTTGTCACCTTGATTACCATCCTCATGTCAAGTGGATCATCTCTTGTTCTAAAAAAACTCTTCATTTCCTTAAAATGCAGTCAGTCCATTAGAGTTTCTTTAGGATATATTTAATTGATATTAAGATCCTCAAAACAACAATTTCTTAGTCATTAGAAACTAAGGTATGATTCTCTTATAATTCTTGACACAATTAGAGGCATCTTTTCCAAAGATGTTTGCAGAATCTCGAATGTATTATCTCTTTGACACCAGATTCTCTGTCCATTTCCAAAGAATATGAAAGAACACAAACCAATACATAAGAATAAATGTCATGCAGGTTTACAGAATCTGATTCTCTGTCCATTTCCAAGGAATACGAACCAATAAATAAGAATATATGTCACGCAGGCTTTTCAGAATCTGGGAAATCAGCTGGTTATCATGCCATGAATAAGAATTTTCCAAATTCAGCAGGAACAGATTGGACGTAGGGAACACTTGGGAAAGCATTATCAGATGGATGAAAGATTGTGGAGTAGATTATTGGTCAGAGTTTATGAGCTCTCAAGGAAAGGGACACTCTGTTGAATGAGGCAGAGGGATTTGTATTCTGTCATTAGGCTTTTCTTTTTGTTCATTTTCCTGTCTGGCCTATATTTCTCCCCTTCAGTTTGCCAAATTTCTATTTAATAAATTGCTGGTGGTGATGTACCATAATTCTCCAAAAAAAAAGGGAAAAAAAAACTATGCCTCCCCTATGAGTAGATGTGAATGATTGAATCACAGAGAACAAGTGAGAGGCGGAAGAGTTGAAAAAAAAAAAAACAAGTTCCATCAGGATTGTTCTAAAAAAACAAAAATGGGTACGGATAAGTGAAGATTTTATATATGGCTTAAGGAAGATCATAGAAATATAAAACATCCCAAGTGCTCATCCATATTATTTGTCAACATGCAAATGGTAAAAGAGGAGGATAGTGACTAGATAAGCCACAATTCAAGTAAACGATAATTAGCATCATTCATCGCATACAACATGGACCAATTTTTGCAAACAAGGAAGTTCATACTACAATATCTATTACTCATTTCCAAAAGAAACGTATTACCTTATTCAAATAGTTCATCTGCATGACACAACAAATGGCCACAACTCCAGTAAAGAACCAAGTCTGGGCATAGACAAATTGATTCATGCCGGAAAATGTTAGCTTTAAAGCAATCCCCAGTGCTTTCACGCTCATAACCTGATATCAGAGAAGAAAGTAAGTGATAAAGGTAGCAAAAGATCATAATTACATAAAAACGTAAAGGAAGACTAATAAACCTACTGTGAGGGAGCCCAAGAGAGAGCAAATTCCAACGTATACCATCATATGTGTATGTCCATAACGTGGAGCAAAATGGACAACGAGGACGAGAACCACGACAAGAACTATACACGTGTAAACTATAAAACCTGTAGGAAAAAGATATTTCAAAGCTGTTGTTAATGTATTTTGACAACTGGATTTTGAGGAACATAGATATATTCTACTATAGACATGAATATGCAATCATATTTTTATCAAATAATAATATCCATTGTACAAATAGTCGTCTTTCAAATAATTTAAACTCTTACCTGGCTCTGTGGCAAGATACCATACTTCCTTAACTGATTCAATAGATCTCTCTTTTGGTGCATGTATGACAATAGTGGTAGAGCCCACAACACAAAGGATGCAACCAAGTATTCCAAAAATGTGTAGTTTCTCATTCAGAATAATATGAGCTAGCACTGCACTGAATGTAAATAAAGCTTCAGAAAGGTATTAAATGGGAACAGAACCAAATCAAATCCGAAAATCAAGTTTCACTCAATGGCATACCTCACTATGATACTCAAAGCTCCTAATGGAGTTACAAGGATTGCTGGAGCGAATGCGTAAGCAGCAAAATTAGCAATCTCACCAATGATCACTGGAGGAAGGGGATGAAATCAGAAAGTAACAAAGTATAATGCATGACACAATGTCCAAAATAAAGAGAAACAACATAAGAATCAGGAGAATACAAATTCTCAGTAGAAGCAAAAAAATACTAATTACCCTCTTATCAATTAAAAAAAAACCTCTCATGAATGAAAAAAAAATCCCCATTGGCAAACATTAAGGAAATACTTTATGCAACTAAAACTTCTTCTTGATGTTCACGAGATCACAAAGAATTGCTCCAATCCCTGCCTGACCAAGGCATCTTATGCTAAACGTCCACGGATCCTCTTTTAGAAGGATACTAAAAATTTCTACAAGTGTTTTTTTATATTATTATTCAAGAAGGGGGTAGTGTCACATTTTTATTAGAGGATAAAATAATAAGAGCAACAATAATCCTCCCAACATGAGGATTTTAAAAGGATTACTGTCTACTGCAAAGGTCAATCTAATAAGCCGTTAAGCACAAGAGAATCCCTCCTTTCTCCAATATATTTCTACTCTATTTCATGAGAAAGTAGAAAATGAAAAGGTCTCCTGAGGGAGTTAAATGAGTGCATCAAGTAGGCACATGTTATTCTAAAGTGCTCTGCAACAGTCACAACCCAAAAGGGCTAGAAGAAAAAATAATGTATTATGGCAGTAACACAAACAGTATTATGTTAACATATTGTACGGAATTTTAAGAAATGCAAGTGCATCAAACTACACCTTAATTTAGATGAGGAAATCAAAAGGAAAACTTGGCAAGACAAAAACTTCGGCATTTAAAATGACCAAGACTGTGATAATGTATGATATACCCCTCAAATTGCAGACAAGAGAACACCTGGGATATAATGAATAAGTTTGTCAAAATCAGTGAATGTTCTTTGCAAATGATATTCAAAGAGCTGAGCATTCCAAGAGAGGAACATGGAACTGCTATGGTAATTTGGTCCATAATTACTTTTCTTAAAGAAACGATATATGTGTATTCTTCAAATCTACTTTCTTAGTTGACACAGATGTCGAAAACTTTTGATTCAACAAATATATGGTTCCAGGAAAAAAATCTGATTAGGTGTTTCTACAATTCAATTATTGAAACAGGAGAAAGAAAATCATAATAGTACGCTAAGGCTAAGCTGGTCATGTAAGTTAATGTCCACCTCATTCGATGATACACATGAAACTGATCATTTGTGTTAAATGATGAAATAAAATTTTGGAGCATGGTTTTGTCACAGAAAAGTAGTATTCTAGGTTTTCAATTATATCCACATTAGTTTTTTTTTTCCTTTTTCTGATGTCAATATAATTTACCAATTAAATACTTGATTAATCTATTCATCATATATATAGAACGGAATAATAACTCCAAATAATTGGATTTCCATCAGATAGTGAAGGGAAAAGTAAAGGGAGACATTCAAAATTTTAAATATATAGTCATCAAACTCGGCAAATCCTTCAGGTAGAACCAAATATGAATTTCTCAGGATTTAATTTCAATTTCAGGAGTGTCAACAAAATGTCAATTTAGCATCCAACCATCATAATTAACTAATCCCCATAACCAGTCTGGCGACCCGTGCAGTCAGCTACTGTGCAATATATGCACAACATATTGGTATAATTCCAATACAATTCCAATCACATCTTGGAAGCCTCACTGTCCATTAATCAATGTAAGACAGTTTTCTAACTTGAAAGAAAGAGTAATGAATCTCAGGCAAAAGGAACTTACTAGTGATCATTCCGGCCCACCATAATGGCTCATACAAATATGAATATCCTCCTGACCCTAAAATCAAATAAAACATTAAAAATATTCATACCAAGAACAACAATGCAAAAAGGGTGACATAATAAGGCATCATAACCAATCGATCTCTGCAAAGCAAAATGGAATTCGTGCTAAATCAACATAAGGAGAAAGAATACCATAAACTACATTTTGCTAGTTCTACTTCACACATAATAGCAATCATTGAGATCCTCAAATGTTAATTGACCACAAAACAATCCCTAAGGAAAGAAAGTAAAAAAGAAAAATCCATTTTTGATAAGACACAAAGCTTATACTCTCATATACACAAAGCAATCACCCAACGATTTTTATTTTTTGGTGGGTAACCCACCAAGTTTTTTCTGATCACAGAATCAGATCCAAAACAAAAATAAAAAAACCCACATAAACAGAGAAACCAAATCACTGTCGAATTCCTCTGGGTTTTGAATCACAAAAAAACTTCTAGCACCAAATTTACGTTCAACTAACATAAATCCATTTCAAGATCCCAACTTTGATGTCTTACACAATTAAATTGACAAAACCCAGATCACAGAAAGATGGATTACTTGTTTTGACACCATACTTTCATCAAAGGTTAAAAAAACACAAACAAGACCCAAGAAAAAAAAAAGCAAAAATACCCAATTTATGTTATATAAAACAGAGGCCTTGCTCATGCACCACCAAATCCATATATGTAAACAAACAAAGCACCCACCGAATTTCTCAGTTCACATGATCAAATCCAAATAAAAAAACTAAAATCCCACGTAAACAATGAAACCAAAACATTATACAATTCTAAAAAATCAACGATCCTTTGATTTCCAATCACAAAAAAAAACCTTCCAACACCAAAATTTACATGAAACCAACACAAACCCATCACAAGATCCCAACTTTAATGTCATCCACAACCAGACAAACAAAACCCACATCACAGAAAGAGAGATCACCTGCTCTGACACCGTGATTTCCAGCCTTCTTGAGCCCCTTCTTCTTCACGATGAAGCTCGACCCGATGAACAAGCTCGACGAGAGGGCCAAAACCAGCCCCTTCACGTTATCCGACAACATTTTCCCTCAATAAAATCGCGCTCTTCACGAAACCCAACACAATGAAATCAAGAAAAACGAAAACCCAGGTTTGGGTTCACCGTCGGAGACCAATCGCCACCGCGGCCATTGAAGGTCCACGATTCGAACGGCCGTGATTGAGAGGTGTTGCCGTTACGTGAGAGTCTCAGAATTCCAAAAACGAAGAGTACACAAAATGCGAAATGTTTTTTTTTTTAATTTTTGTTTTTAAAGATGGCCCAAGAATCCCGCGCTAGGAGGAGGAGACGGTTAGATGTTTCGCAGGAACAGGAAATGTGTGTTGGTTGGGTGATGTTTGGGGAGATATGAAATTTTGGATGGTGGTGGAGAGTAGGATTGGGTAGAGTGTTCCTGCAATGGAAGTATGAGTGGTTTTTTAAGGTTGAGCATTAATGGATGTGAAAAAGGAAGTTTTTTTTTCATGGGGAGTTTCTTTTTGTGGTGAGTGTTTGAGTCTCCTTTTTATCTCATCAATTAATGCTACTAAAGCTTTTTGTGTTTGGGGGGGGGGGGGGGGGGGGGGTTATCAGGTTTATATGGGCACCATGAATCATCAAATGGATATTTTGAGAGAGTATAATTTTTTAATTGAGTTACTTTGTTTAGAAACATTGTTAATTTGTACGGGTGTTGAGTCTGTTTTGCAGCACGTTTGTAGCTCAAAACAGTCTCCAATACTATACATTCCAAAATTATATAATGTTATTGTCCAATATATACTCCACTAGTGCAGTTTATGAAAGTAGTATTCATATAATTCAAATGCTTGCTTTAATTTGTTTCGTAAACAAATTTGAACAAGCCTTCTAATTCAAATTCAAAATCCCAACTTTGATGTCTTTCACAACTAAATAGACAAAACTCAGATCACAGAAAGATGGATCATAGAAAAAACCACAAGCAAGACCCAAGAAGAAAAAAAAAGCAAAAATACCCAATTTGTCTTGTATAAAACAGAGGCCTTTCTGGCCAGAAAAGAGCGCGGGCTTGGGTTCAGAATTCATGGGTCGGCCCATTCCAACCCGTTGCCCATAATGAAAAATGTTATACCTAGTGCAATCTCTTTTGCAAACAAATACTTTTTTAAAAAAAGTATATACTTGTCTAAACTATATGCTTTAACTAAAAGTGAAGTCTACACACATTTTTATATTTTTCATTATAGAGCACATTGATATAGTAGAGTATATATCACATTAAGTGATTTTATATACCCCTTAAATGATATGAAGTGTGTATGAATAACTGTGTGTATGAATAACTGCAGAAGTGTCTAAATAACACCTAAGAACTTTAATTCAAAATGTGCTCAACTACATACCCAAGATGATTATTTATGAATGTTCATGTGTAACAAAGACAGAATTATTTGAAGATTGGAAATTGCCTGATCAACACTCAACTCCTGGGAAATAACTTTAAACAAAGTCTATTCATATATAGATTTTTGACATCAATAGTGATCATTACATTATCACTGCCAAAATAAAAAAGACAGTTGAAGTCAAACAAACTCGGTATTAGAGAAATTAGACCTACTTTATAATGGTTGTTGAATAGTGCATCAAACTAACATAGTATAAGAAACGATAGAAGGATCTGATTTATGTTAAGATTCCATAACTCTTTGAATCCCCTCAAGAAAAATAACAAAAGAGAATAACTTTTTATCGATTAAAAATGTTATCCTTACAAAAGATGCTAGCACTCCCTTATATAGGCTACAAACATTAAATACATACTCGTAATGTCAATTATAACTATATTAAAAATAGTAAAGACACAATTACAATGACAATTATTAAAATCTAATAAAATAAAATATTAGATCCTAAATATTCTAAAATCATAATTCAACAATAAAAGTGATTATTATGATTTTAAATAATGAGATTTGTTTATAAATGACAAAATCTCATAAAACAGTTCTTTTCAAATTGAAATATCAAATATTCTACAATGATTTCTTTTCAAATTTGTTCTACATCTCAAAAACAGTTCAAGTTACCGATTGTCGCTGCAATTAGAGGTATAATATTTATGCTAGCAGCAACCAACTAAAAATCAAGCCATCTCAAAATCTGCAATGAATGATGCAATGAGATCCTCAAATTTTAGAGGGGAATGGCGAGCAGCGTGTTGGATAAAACCTGCACCAGCAAGACCAAGCAAAATAACTAGCTAATGTCAATTGAAAATAGGTCTTACACTCGAAACTCAATAAGTGAAGATTCAAATAATACTCATGGAATAGATGCAGAAATACATGTTCAAGTATTCAAACATTCACATATGTACCTCAAACATTCACATATGTACCACCACAAGTCCACAACCAACATGAATTCATCTCTTCAGAGCTACTGAATGTGACCTTTGACCTTTGAGTGACACAACTATCCTTCATGGCCATATGCCATGATATAAAGGTCAATGAACAGGCCACCAACACTATTTCCAAAACAAATATTACATAAACTGCATAGTCACAGAATCAGAAAAATGAATCAGCATTCACAAAACACCAACAAGCGACAACCAAATGATAGATGCATGCCTATCATCCCGATGGTGAAAATACATCCATCTGTTTTCAACTCTACTCACGCTCGATCTGAATGGTGACATGGCTAATGTTAAACTCCCTTTTGATATATCCCACCACCTTATCTAGAACAAGATCCGCATCGGCATTGGGAGAGATGGTGACGTGGCACGCAAGAAGTACCTTTCCAACAGTGATCGCCCATATATGCAACTCATGGACAGCAACGACACCATCAACCTCGCAAAGACCCTGCTCAAGCCTCGTCGCATCGATTTCCCTCGGCGTGCTCTCCATCAACACCTCTAGGATGTTGCGAAGCATATTGATGGTTGTGCCCAGCACGATCACTGAGAACACGAGCGTGCATATAAGGTCGATGATCTTCCACTGGGGCTTCCACCAGATCAAACCGCCTCCAATCATCACCCCGATACTCTGGATCGAATCCCCAAGAACATGGAGATATGCACCCTGCACATTGATGTTCCTCTGCTTCTTCTTATTTGCCTTTGTATTCTGCCCACCACCCTCAGATTGACCACCAGACTCATGATGCTTGACCAGAGGCTCATGAAGATGCTCATGATCATGATGATCATGGCCTTGCTCAAGGTCATGGTCATGTGTGTGCTGGTGGCTGAGCTTGTGAGGCCTCTCCGGATGGAAGTGATGGTGAGTAGTAACAGTAATTGCATGATCATGACCATGTTCACCATGTGCCCCATGGCCGATATCACCGTGGTTATGTCCGTGGCCATGATCATGGCCCAGCAAAACAGCCATAATAATATTCACAACCAGTCCAAAAGCCGAGACTGCAAACATCAACATACCATGAACTTCACCACTCTCATTCATGAGCCTCTCAATGGCTTCATAGACCAGAATTCCAGCCAAAAGCCATATAAGCTGGATAGACACAAGAGCACCGAGGATCTCAATCCGGAAAAACCCGTAAGATTGGCGAGGGTTGGCTTCCCAACCAGCAGCCCATAAAGAGAAGAGGGAGATGGCAAATGCTGCAACATCAGAGAGCAGGTGGGCAGCATCAGTGAGGATGGCAAGGCTGTTTGCTTTGATTCCACCAACGACTTCTACGCTCATGAACACTATGCAAAGGACAACGGCGATCAGAAGTTTCCGCATAGATGCAGACCGTTCCTTAGCATCCTTAGAGGTGGCCCCTGAGTCGGAGAAACCGCATGGGGCTCCCCCACAGACCTTGGCGCCTCCACTGCCAAGGCCAAGAGAAGTTGTCATCACTTCACCTCCGCTCACTTCGCTGATCTGTGCACTCTGGGGAGAAACCCACTCTGGGTGTTTATCAGTTTCCATCTGGTAAAATACAAAGGAAGAAAAAAACGTGAGTGATGGATCAACAAGATTTCCTTTCCAACAAATTATTTATCGGTGCAAAATCATGTGATAAATAATATTTGAGTATACATGCTTCAAAAACATGATGAGTAGATATGATAGGATTTAGTGAGACAATCCAAACAATGACTGCTGCCTAAAGCATGAATTATCAGGTAAATATTACATAATAGAAAAATAATAAAATAAAAGATAACATTACGAGATTATAATTAGAAGTCAGTACTAACAATAAACAATCATTGGTTGACACAACCGCTCCAGATAACCCATAAACTTGATGAAGTTCATATACCCCTGGAATGACCTGATAACTTATTTCATGTAATACAATAATGAATCGACTATTTACGCCTGGTATCAAATTTCATATGATTATTGATAAAAAATTAGGATTACACCCACACAGTACCAGTAAAAATCACAGGGATGTAAAATGATTCTAACATAGGCATCAAAATATATAAAAAAAACAACAAAACCAACACAAGCAAATTGTCAGACATGAATTGGTGACAGGACAGCATTTAAATTCTACCAAACTCTGAACTAATGCATTGCAGCTGAAGTAATCAGGTGTTAGTCCAGGCTTAGGCTACTTGTTTTTCCCTTTACAAGATTATTTAGATGTGTTGAAGGGGACACAAATAAAAAATGAAAAAAATAAAAAGAGAGAAAAACAGCTAATCCAGTATTAAATGTACGTATATCCTAGGACACACGTACACTTCAATGAACATGTGTTCATTTTTTATGTGACACAACACGACCCGCATTGGACATGCGTCCGATTCATCTCATACATGTCCAAATATATAAAAATAATTTTATAATTTTTGGACACACATTGGACGCGGGATGGACATGGCGTGGACACACAACACTTATATGGGACATCATTGTAACCATTTTTTTTCTTAATACTATTGTAAGGTTTATGTTTGCATGAAGCCAAAAGATGAAAGAAATCTTAATGGAGTCGATAGTTGACAAATCATTGTAGTTATATTAACCTTTCCTACTTTATGGATGTGCACTTATTTTTTCAAATAATCATAATACAACAATTATTTATTTATTTATTAACATATCATTTCCATGTCTGTGTCGTACTTTTAAAAGATTTGTCATGTCACCCGATGTCCTTATCGAATCCCGTCTTTGTCCCCTCGCTGTGTCCATACTCCATATCTAATTCACATTCCCGAATCTTGGAATTTTATGTAGACGCACCCTCCAATTGCTCATAATGATTTGAAGATAAGATTTATTGGAACGGTAGATGAAAAGAATTTGCCCACAGATTACACAGAACGGTCCTCCTATAGCAAGGTGCCCCAGGTGGAGTGGATATGGCCCTAAGGATTTTTTTTAACACAGTGACCCAATACTTAAATCAAGGACTTTGTCCTGTTAGCCCAAGCACTTTATGATTGCTCTCAACAAAAGGCTTGATTTAAAAACACAAAAGCCCAACAGACTTAAATACCATCCCTCACAGTATTTTTCACTAAAACTTCACTTGTTGGCTATCTGAAGGCCAAAAGTCAAGCAGAAGCCCATGTTATCCAAAGTGCGAATCCAGCATATTCACCATTCAAAATATCAACAAAAAGAAATATCGAAACCATATATAAACAACATTCTATACCATGTAAATTAAATATGGGGTATTTAAGATCTTAAAATGTCTAGGATAAACAACTTCCTAAATATGTGAAGGGGAGAAGAAACAAGTCAGCTATGACACTGCAAGGTATTCAGCAAATACAGATCATGCCAAATCATCCATGTAAAGGATGGAAGATAGTGTTCTGCAATTGACCTAAGCAGGAAAGAAGAATAAAATTTAAAGTGTGTAACGACGAGTCATGTATTGTCAATATATTGACAAAAACATAATAAAATAACACTGATCCAAAAGGATTATTCTTTAATAAACATCGCTTAGCAAGAAGGAAAAAAACATTGAAAGAATATGAATACTTTTGTTAAATCAGGAGAAAAAAAAGGCAGAATAAAGAAACAGGAAATTTTATCTAATTAGTTATACAACTTCAGAAGACTAAGGGAAGGGATTAAGCTTGACCTCCCCTTCTCTACTCTTCTTTGTGCTTACACAATGAGCTTGTTAGATAAAAATTAAATAAATAAAAATAAATCGGAATCAGGCCAAAGTGACTTCAGACAAGGTCTTTCATAAAGTTAAAAAAAAAAATCTTCGCAGATTGAGAAAGAAATTAGATTTACTGATTGTGGAGATATAATGAAACCGAATATGACAACTGGAATGCCCTGAGATTAATTGATTCTATGTGGCTCAGGACAATGTGCCCAAACCCATGGCTATGGCATAGGACTCAAAACATCACCCCTAGGGCATCACTTCTGCACCACAAGACATTAGAAGTCACTTTGCATTGAAGCATTTATGTCTTCTAAATCATCATCCTCTATTTCTGTTAGTTATATAATTTTTGTGGTATGACATACTACCCTTATGGCAGTGTCAAAGTTCACTTGAACCTCAGAGAACATAGGAGGATCATCATATGGAATATTGCCTGCATATGCGGACCCGACTGCATATGTGGTTTGCACATTCATTTAAACATTGGAAAATAGTTTGAATATATAGTCAAAATTGAAATGCAAGAATTTACATTATCATAGTGTATCAAACCAATCTAACTCAATTAAAAACTTAAAAATATGCAATAGAATCTTAGAAGGAATACACAACACAATTGATGGATTTCACAGTATAATACCAATCATATAGATAAACAATATTCGACACCAAAGCGAAATCAGTATGTCAGTATCTATGGAGCATGAACACGGGCACAACACAATCAGACACAGTGACATGGAAAATCTTGAAAAACAATGACACAGACACGGATACAGCTATGACACATAAATGAATAAATGAAATATTAATATATATGTTATTTTATGGTTATTTAGTAAAATGGAGCACACTTCCATTAACTATAAAAAATTCACATAATGACATTAGTGTATCAACTATTAACTCCATTAAGATTATTAACATTATTTACTTTTATATAAGCATAGACTTTACAAATAGTTAGTAACAAAAAAGTTAGAATGTTGTGTTGAATAAGTGTTATGAGTCCATGCCATGTCCATCGTGTGTCTAATGCATGTATGAAATTCCAAAAACTGTTTTTAAATTTTGAACATGTGGGACATGTTGACACATGTCTAACGCGTCATGTTGCTTCACGTGTTTGATATGTGTCAAACACAAAAACGACATGTTCATTGAAGCGTCCATACTTCTTAGGTTAGTGTTAAACCTTTGAGATAGATAAGTGATGAGCTAGAGATAAAGTTGAATGACGTGCACATTGAATCATATACAAATTAACTCTCAATTGCTATGTTTGGGAAATCAATGTGCTTACCCGAAAACATTGTTTGAAACATAATTACAAAGTAAAACAACCATGCACATGCATATAAAAACACAGGTGTGGGTTGTCTTAATCCATCGACAAAACAGAATACTTGACTCAAAAGACTAACCATTACTTTGGCAGACACTTTTGCATGTATCATTATAGTCAACAAATGGGATATTAAATCATTCTAGGGATGTCATGGACTCCAGATACAAACACACAACACACAGGAACAAAAAGAAGCAGATACTCAATTGGGCATCCCACAATCATTTTTGCAATTTTTTTGGTGAGAAGGGACCCAACATTAGTTGGAACAATCCAGATGCACAGAATGACTACGATAAGAAATATTAGAGATAAAAAGATGCGTACAAGAGCACCATTCCTATGTCAAAATAATGGGGAGGAAAGGAATAGAGGACAAGTAAAAGAGGTATCATGTAACATTGTTTAATTAAAATAAGTGGAGAGGAGATGACCGAATAATGAGGGAGCACACTTTTGAAAAAAGAGGGAGGTAACAGCTTGTCAGATTGGGGAAATGTATAATGAGGTCGGTTGGATAGACTTTATAAGAAAAAGGATGAAGAGGGCGGGAAAAGAGAGTACTTATCTGGAGGAGGTCATCATGTATATTGGGTAAAGCCCATGAGAAATCGAACTTCAGACCTATGGGGGGCAAACCCATGGCTCTAACCAAAGAGTCATCCTCATGTGGATTTTTATTTTTATTTTTGCATAATATTAGGTACAGGTTCATATCAAATCTGAAATATTCAAAAAGATGAATACTGATGTAAATTTGTATTAGATTCCCATGTTTGTATGTCATAGCCCCTTGAACAAACTGATTTTTTTTTCTGAAAACAATGAACCCGAGATCAAGAAAAATCAAGCTAACACTAATCTTAAGTGGAAAGGGTGTCCATGTTATGGAATAAGGACCAATACCAATCTATATGTACACACGTTTTATGTGTGAATATCAAGATCCTAAAAGACACCATCCCTGCCAACTATTCAAGTATCCATTCTTCCCCTTGTTCTTCTAACCTCCCCCATTCGGACATTGTCTATTTGACTCTACATAAGAAATAGAATAGACTAAATTTTCTCAAAAAAAAAATCAAGAATCCAATTTCCCCATTCAATTATATCCAAGTTTCAAAACATATAACATCGACCAAAAAGATACACACACACACACACACACACGAGTTTCAAGTGAAGATACTTCAGGGACAAATTGGATGACCACCTGAAAAAAAAGGGCATCCCAATATTCATCTAATAGGAAAACTTTAGATTATTGTGCATTTCCCATTCAGAACAATTAACTCTTTTCAATTCATGTATGTTTTTCCTACAAATTAAATAATTACTTGGTTTCTTTGGTCTGATTACCCCCCTTCAGGAAACTCTAAAGATAATTTTATTTATATAAATAATTCCACCAGAAAATGGAAAACACATAAAAAAAAAAAACATAGAACTTCTTCCAATTATTTCCCGCATATAGCATATACTCTATTCAATGCCCCCAACCGCACGCAAACCGCATATCACATTTCTATACACTGATCTGACCATTCTTCCAACATCATATGTAAATCTTGATTCGGAACATGATCCTTGGGGGCTTCTTTATCAATATGACATTTCAAATTCATTGTCTAAAATAAAACAAAGAAAGTAACTCCTGGCTACAAGGAAAACGAATATCAAACGTTTGGTAGGTACTAATGGCATTTCCCTCACTGATTTTTATCACTTAAAAGAAAGAAAATGAAAAGCAGATGGAGAGTTCTAAGTTGATTTTCAATCATTCCTTCGACCAAAGGTCCAATGTTGAAGTTTAATTTTTTTTTATCCATTCAGCTATATTTTCAGTCAGAATGTACCCACATGAAGAATGACTATTCCTGCGTTTAGAGTTTGACAATACTTATTTCCTCAAAAAAAAAAAATAGACAATATGTAAAGTATAGACTATGGGGAGTGACAATATATGTGAGTAAATTATCATGATCCTAAGAAGATGAGCTTAGAATGGATTCCCATATTGATAATATACAGAAAGCTTAACAATATCAGTGACACTCCAATGCAAGAGAAAAATCATCACTTTTATAATTGAATTGTCAATTTTTTTTAGGGAAAAGTTGAATTGAATTGTTAAGTTGGATAAAAGAAAAGATATTGAACCATTATCATAACACAAACAAAAATCAAATAAAAAAAGAAACCAAATAAGGTTTTGATGGTATGTGAATAAATAATAAAAACAATAATAATAATGTCACTGTTATTGATTTCTATAATTGTGTAATCAAATAATTTTATATGCCGCTGCCCTCTTGCCATCTGGACCACGTGATACTCATAAAGTGCTCAAATGTTGCTTCTCACCAGCATACTATACTGAACACACACAATTCAGTGAGTGTTTGTGTGTGTACACGAATCTGCGTGAGACTCATTCAACCTGACCACTATTTTGTCCAGTCTAATTGACACTAATTATCACTAATTATCTCCGCTTCAAGCACCCAGATATTAACATGTTAGAAACTTTATTGGCATGGAGCAAAGCATCCCATAAAGGGAAAGAGAAAGATATTGCACAAAGAAAATGAGAAAAAGTAGCCTACATGGAGAGAGAAATCTATGTGAACCTTCACTGAGCAGAGCGAGTCTTTTATATACTGATCAACCACTACTATATGTCATAGTCAATATGTGTTTCTAAGCCTGTCAATTATCAAAAAAATATTTGCATCCACTCCGAATGAGCAATCGAAAAACAAAAAATTATCCGGTTTTGAATATCCAACGTGTAAATATGGATATCCATGCATCCACTAAAAAATATACAAAACATCTATTTACCACAAGAGATCCTCTTAAAGAACTCAAATCCGCCACACTAATATGAGACATCATCCTCAAAACATAGAGAACAATACAATCAGTTTTTCATTATTCTCAACATTAGTATTCCTAACTTCTGTTTTTTTTTTTTAATTCAATGCTATGCCTGACCAAAGTTTTTATAAAACAGCTGTTGGGTCAGTTTGACACAGATGAAGTTAGGATAGGTGCACTCAGGGTTTAAAATTCACATATGAAGATATGTTTTAACTAATTTTGGCTTTGCCTTTTAGTTTGATACTTTGTTTAAACGAAATGAGACTACATGCAGAATGGCATACAAGGAAAACTTGACTCTAATACGGTAAGCCAATGGGAATCAATACTTCCTCATATTGATAGACAAGAATACAAGATGATAGGGAGCCTTCCAACATAAAAATGGAGGGTCCACGAAAAAAAGGAAAATGATATGACCAGTCCAAGGGCAGCCCCATCCGTAGTTCACACCAATATTATTTTTTAAACAAAAAAAAAAATCATACACTCTCCTATTAAATTACATGTTGTTGTACGAAATGAAATATATAGAGAGATACACCATACACTATGATAGAATCCTATACACTATGCTGTTGCGCTATCATAATGTATGGGCTATAAACAAGACTGTAAAAACGACTGAGTGTATCAGCGCTCCGGAAATAATAATCCATGATTCAGATCTTAAACCGATCACCATCAAATCCACTGGTCTCAATTTCATTTTAAATGCATTTTTTATATATATAATAATATTAGACAATTTCATACTACATGAACAACACCAGTGAAAATGAAGGGAGATGCATAAGAGACAAACAATACCAAAATTAGATTTTCATCAAAGATGGTAAACCCAATTAAACACTGCCCATATCTTTCAAAGATAAATCACACACAAAAAAAACACATTCAGAGAGAACCCAATTCAAAAAAATAAAATAAAATCACAAACCTGGAGAAGACCCTTGATGAGAGAAACGCCGAGTGACTTCTTGGTTTCTAATAGAATCTGGACCTCATCGTATCTGATGAGTAGGACTGATTCGGAACAACAAATTAAAAGAGGAGGATCGGTTTTGCGGTCGTATATTCGCCGAAAATCTGCAGATTTTCATTGTTTTATGACACGTAGGCATGGCCAACGGGTTGGAATGGGCCGACCCATGAATTCTGAACCCACGGGCTCGGACCTGAAAATTTCAAAAAATTTAAAAATTTTACATAGAAGATTACAAATTAATAATTATTCGTTATGCTCCTTACATATGATAAGATTGATTTTTGATTTTTTTTTTAAATTCTGGAGAGTGTTGTTTATAGAGGTGATTTGTTTATACAGGTTTTTCCAATCACTTTTAAAATTTTCGCAACATTATAAATAAAAAAATCTTAACAAACTCTCACAACCTCAATATAAGTCTCTTTTGACCTAAAAAATCATTATAAAAAAAACTCTTTCCATACCCAAATCTAACACATTGGAGATCCAACCTTTTAGAGATATTGAGGTGCTGTTTCACTAACTTTTTATAGTTTTCTTTCGATGTTCATAAAAAAAAAATTGTTCGATTTGATATTTCCTAGGATGAATGATAAATAAATAAAATATTGATTTTGTTTTTTTTTTTAAAGAAGGTAGATGTTGCTACCACGATTTCATTAAAATTTTTAAAATACAACTCTGAAATAAATGAAATGAAATAGAGCAAAGCAGTAATGTAAAAATAAAGATAGGCCAGGGGAGAAGCTATCTCAGTAATGGGTGCCTGGTTAGAAGAGCTATTTAATCGGGACAACGTCACCCTATCAAACTCCTCCTCTATGCTGTAATTGTAAGACGCCCGTTGTGGAATTGCACTTCCTTGTTCCCGCGATGCACTGTCCCCAGGTTCGTATGCAGTTGTAGAAGACCTCCCACATATTCTCCCAGTACACTCTGACACCTCTGAATAGAACAGCATTTCTCGTCAACCAAGTCGCCCAAGCGGTCGCGGGAACGATCGATTGAGAGATAAAAGCTACAATTCTTCCGCCACCAGATCGTTGGAGATCTTTGCTTGCGCACCATAGATTCTCTAGAGAAAGGAAGTTAAGGGACAGCCCAGTGGTGGCCCCGATCTCTAACCATAGCTGTCAAGTAATCCGACATTGACAGAAGAGATGCTGCATTGTCTCCGAGCACAATACACATGTAATTGGAGAAGAGGGGTCTCATTGGCCCTGTACACCCTCGTCACCACTCTGTTATGTGAGAGGAGCCACATAAATACTTTAACTTTCAAGGATATACGCGACTTCCAGATTTGAGGCAGGAACAGTTGGATCGCGGAGGCTCCTGCGCGGTCCCGACACCACCATTTGTAGGCCTTTTTGACAGAGAAGACCGCGCGGTCCCGACACCACCATTTGTAGGCCTTTTTGACAGAGAAGACCCCCAATGCATGCTGTTTCCAGATAAAACAATATTCCTCGTCCGGATGCAAGACTGCTAATCCCAAGCTCTCCAAAACCATTGCATATTCGCTGAACTCCTTGTTGGATAGTCTGTTGTGTATTAGATCAACACGTTGCAAGCTCAGGTCGTCGGACGTTTGGCAAAACGCAACCAATGAACCCTCTTTGTTAGCCGCAATGCGGTGTAAGGCCGGAGCACGCATGCGCAGCCCACCATCCCTGGACCAGCCATCTTTGCCAAAAATGGATCGAATGACCATTCCCGATCTTCCATCCGAATGTGGTAGACAACTTCGTGCGATCCGCGAATATCGCCTTGCATGTGTGTGAGGTGCGAGCATTGATCAGTGGCCATCGTTTGTCGCCCGTACCCTCCCCTCCGTACCTATCCCGAATGAGAGTTGTCCATAGAGAGTTATTTCCTTGCAGCCATTTCCAAACCCATTTTGCGAGGAGAGCACAATTCATGTCCCACAAATTCAGAATGCCCAGCCCTCCGTCCTTCTTGCTTCGGCAGACTACGTCCCAGTTCATGAGATATGGGGTTTTCTTTGTGTCTTCTGCTCCCCTCCATAAGAACCGACGTCTAATTTGATTGATTTTCTCGAGAACACCCGCTGGGATCCTAAACACTGCCAGGAAAATACTGGGAGGTTGGACAATACAGATTGAAGAAGAATGAGTCGACCACCCCAACTCAGTAAGCGCCCTTTCCAGCCTGCAAGCCTGCTTTGCAACCGCTCAATCAGAGGATCCCAGTCTGCTTTGGAGAGTCTGCCCTTCACTAGTGGTAGGCCAAGGTGACGGGTGGGGAAACTTTCAATGCCACAGCCCATCCACCCTGCCAATCTGGAAGTCTCCGCCTCCGATGTGTTGATACCGTGAAGCGCACTCTTCTGGAGATTAATTTTCAAACCAAGAGGATCTCAAAACACTTTAAATGAATCGCAAGCCTCGTACATATCTGTCCTCAGCCTCGCACAACATAAGCGTGTCGCCTGCATATTGGATCAACGAGACTTTTCTTCTTCTCGGTGCACACTTCAGTCCAGAGATCCATCCGTGTGCTTCCGCTCGCCTGGTGAGGTGGCTTAGGATATTCGCGACCAACACGAAGAGCAAGGGAGACAATAGATCCCCCTATCACAGCCCTCTGTTAAGGGAAAAGTAGTCTGTCATAGACCTGTTAACCATGACTGATGCCCGCGCGGTCTGAATGCATGGCCGGATCAAACTAATTCACCTCTGAGAGAAGCCATGCAACGCCAATACTTGCAAGAGGAATTCACGGTCAACGTTGTCGTAGGTCTTTGCGAAGTCAAGCTTGAAGATCAAGCCTTTACGGTGGTCTTTGTGCAATGCTGAAATGATCTCTTGCGCTGAGAGGAAGCCTTCTTGAAGTAGCCGGCTAGGGATGAATGCGGCATGTGCGTCGTCCACAAGCGATCCATAGACCTCTTTGAGCCGATGTGCAAGGATCTTGGCCACGATCATATAGGCACCGTTAACTAGACATATCGGTCTAAACTCGTCTACGTTAATGGCCCCGGGCTTCTTTGGAATGAGAACAAACATGGAGGAATTCAAACATCATATGCATTGATGTCCGTTGAAGAATTCCACACACATATCAACGACATCTTCCTTCACCGTCGTCTAGAATCTTTGAAAGAATTTGAGACAGAAACCGTCGAGGCCCGACGCTTTGTCGCTGTTTGTCCCGAAGACGGCACATCTGATCTCATTTTCCTCAAGCGGTGCTTCCAAGCCGATGGATTGAGTCGGCGAGATGGTTGGCATCGACGTATCAGCCCATTCTGGCTTCCATCCCCGCCTTTTACTAAATGCTTTCTTGAAGTGTTGCACCAGCTTAGACTTAATTTCATCAAGTTCATCCCAGACTTGCCCGTCGATCTCAATGCGCGCAATCCGATTCGTGCACCTCCGTTGGCTGGCCACCTTGTGAAAAAACCGCGTGTTGTTGTCTCCCACTTTGAGCCACAAAGCTTTGGATTTTTGTCGCCACTCAATCTCTTCGAGTTTTAGGATGTCCGCAAGCTCCCCTTTAGCCTTGATTCGTTGAGCCCGATCCTCCACCGAGATGGTGTTTACCTCCTTTGCCTAGTCCAAAGATTGGATCAAAGCAGAGAGAGATTACTTCTTTTCGGACCGCCGTACTCGCTCCCTTCTGCTCCATTCCCGTAGCACCTTCTTTAGTCTGCGGAGTTTGAAGGCCATTCTACGAGCACCTCTCAAACCCCTGGCTTCCGAGTTCCAGGATGAGCTTACAACTTCATCAATGTTGTCCACTTCACACCACCACGACTCGAAGCGGAAGGGCGCATTAGAAGTTCTACTGGGTAGGGATGTGAGGAGCAACGGTATGTGATCCGATACCGTCCGAGCTAAGCCGGAGACCTCACACCCCACAAAGTGTTCATCCCAATCCACATCAATCAGAAAACGATCAAGTCGTGCAAGTGGAGGATGTTCCCGCATGTTGCTCCAAGTGAAGAAGTGATTTGTAACTGGTAGGTCGAGCAAGCCTTCAGAGTCAATCCAGTCCGAGAAATTGGTCATTGCTGGTGTCAAGTTCCCCAGGCGGTTCCAATCATCTGTGCTTCGAGTAACATTGAAGTCGCCTGCTATTGCTATCGGCACATTCCACAGCGACCGTGTGAAAGACAACTCCTCCCACATCAACTCATGTGCATCGTCAACTTGCGGACCATAGACGCATGAGCAATTCCATCGCCATCCCGAGATTTTGCATTCAAGAAGAATAGAGAGGGAAGCGCTCCCTGTCGATTGGTCAATCATATCCCAAACCCCGATGTTCCAAACAATAAGAATACCTCCGGCCGTCCCAATCACAGCTTTACATGCCCAGCCATCAAGAAGATCCACACCAAGCTCACGAAACATAGATAGATCGATCGTCTCCATTTTTATTTCTTGGAGACAGCACACCTGCACTCTCTCAGCCACCACTATCTCTCGAACCGCCCTTCTTTTCGCTCGGTCGTTGAGACCTCGAATGTTCCAATTGAGCATTTTAAACATAAAAACAATGACATACCCACATGGTCGATCCGCTCGCTGGGCGCTCAAACCTGTGGTGTGTCTCCTTCCGTCTGATCGTGAGGGGACCCGGGACTAGGCGAAGCTTCCTCCGCAATGAACAGGCCGCAAGTTCCGAAGTCTCCCCGAAGAATGCTTACAAATCACGTGTGATCCAGGTCCTCTTTGACCTTGAAACCCACGTGGTTAGCTCGGTGGCGGACCAGGTTATTTCCAGGCGCTCCTCCCCTCCTGGATCTTTTGACGGGCTGAGCCCCTGTAGGTGACCGTTTGAATGAAATTGAATTTTCCCGCCTATCCGAAGCCGCCAATCTAATAGAGGAAGGACTTGGGCTACTTATAAGTGGGCTCCCATGTGGACTGCCCGAGCTAGAACCGCCAAAGTTGATGGGCCGGGCTACAAGGGACACAGAAAAGACCAATAATTCGGGTTCCAAAACAGGTCCGTGGAACTCGGATCTAGAATAACCGAGATCCGGGTTCGTCGATTGGGGTTCAACATCGTCCACAAACCACGTGGCCGCCTGGATCTGACTTAGACCAGCCTGTGTGTCTGGGTTCGACGGCCCCGATGGGACAGACACCTGGTTGGAGGAGTTGTGCGGGCTGCACTCCTCGTTGATAGAGACCACATGCATCTGTATGATCTGAGCTACGATTTTGGACGAGATATGGTGAATCTCTGCTCTGTGGGTGGGGCCCGAGAGCCTTTGCAAGCTTTACGTGTCTGACAACCTACGACCAGGTTGACTAGACGTACCAGCCTCGAGCGTCGCCATCACCGCCGAAGTGTCCGCCGGAGATTTCCCTTTCTCCCGCCATCTCGATCCCGACTGAGCAGACATCTACCATCATTGGGACACGTGCCGGCGAAAACCGTCTCCGCTATCGTCTCCGGACATTGTAGTCGATGAAGACGCCGGACGCTGCTTCACCACCTCCGCCCACGATCACTTGGAGGCCATCATTGTCTCCGTCGCCTCAACGTTCACCTGGAAAGCCTCACGTCCTTTCGCAAAGATCACCAGCCGTGGCCATTCCGTGTGAGTCCCAGTCACCAGCATGAGCTCAGTGAACGATCTTCCCAACCAATCCAGGCCCTTCTGCCTGAACTCCGTAACCTCACCAAAACTCTCCATGAGTTGCCGAAGGCAATCTTCGTTTTGCCAATGCAATGGTAGTCCCCCAAGCCTCACTCTCCACTGGGTTACCGGACTAGGCGATGCACCAAAGTCCGTCGCCCAGTCAGAGAATTTGAGCCCCATACCCTCCTCACCGATAACTCCAAGGCGCACCATTTTGGTTCTTAGTTGTCGGCAGAAGACCTGCAGGAGGAAGACATCCGATCTCAGTTGTCGTTCCAGTTTCCAGTATCTTTCTCCCCAAACGTCTGAGATCATCTGCCAAACTTCGGATGAAGAAGGGGACCAACCGATAGCCGAAACCAGGACGCAGCAGCGGAGATGGCCCTCATCTGGGTGGGGGTTGAAATTTTCAGGAAGTTGAACACGGAGAGGGATCTGATTCATCACCACCTTGTCCTCCTTGGGAATAGTACGACACATGGAAGCCATGTGTCCGACTCCTCGGCATCTTCTACATGTCACTAGTTCTCTACAGTCCCTGCTCCAGTGTCCGACCCCCAGGCACCTAAAGCAACGGTTTGCGTCGAGACGAACGACGTTCTCCTTCCTGACGCTGAACTCCATTCGCCTGTAGCCCATAAGCCCCCGCGGACGTCGCACCCTCGTTCGCCAACCCTCTCTCGTTGCTCGCTCCACCCATTGCGGCATTGTGGTCCGACCCCTCTCCTAACCAAAAATAAATTGAAACCCTAAAATATTGATTTTGTTGTTTGTTATTTATATTTGGTTATGCTATTTAGTACTTGATCTCAAATTCTCAATATAATTACTATACATTACAAACTTCTTTATAGAGAGAAATATCAAATAAATTTCTTTTGAGAGAAATATCTCTATTACATAATATTATTTGGATTTTGGGTATGCATGAAATTGAAAATTAAAATCACAATGAAAAAAAAATTGCAAATTGTTTTGTTATATTTAATTTTCAAATCGTATCTTGCATCATAAGAGTGTAATATCCTTTTTTTATATATATTTTTATTTATGATCTTATTTTAGTATATGTAAATATGTCACAAATTTTTTTGTTATATTTAATTTTCAAATCGTATCTTGCATCATAAGAGTGTAATATCCTTTTTTATATATATTTTTATTTATGATCTTATTTTAGTATATGTAAATATGTCACTTCTCATAGATAAGTTTTGGCCAATTATGATTGCTTCCATGATATTTATTTCTCTTTTTTTTCTCGTTCATTCAATTTATTTATCATATATAATGAATTGACAAAATTAGATTGCTATCATGACAGGTAAAGTACCTTGTTAAAATTATGAATGACCAACTCACAGAATTACCCGATGACGTGCTTCATTCAATTATCTCACTTCTTTCAATGCCAGATGTTAGAACAACTATCCTATCAAGTAAATGGAGATATATTGGGAAGTTTTTACCTAACCTTGACTTCCAATCTAGTAACATAATCAGAAATCGATTTTCTTTTGAGGATTCTCGTAAACTAGATTGCGAAGGAAAAACAACATATTTTTTAGAGCGAAAAACTCAATTTTGTGAGAGCAGTAAATCAATTAATGTCTCTATTAATTATAAGAGATTGTAGTAACTGGATCAAATATGTAGTTCCGAAATTTCCGCAGTTGTTTCCTCAGCTGGAGTCTCTCATTATTACAATGTATAAAGAAATAAGGTGCACTGAATCATAAGCTTTATAAATTTCTTTATGCTTTAATTTGTTTCAAGGAGCTGACTTCTTCAATGTTTTTCTATTATTACAGATAGAGTCCATTCCTGCTTACCTTCCTCAATTGACTAATCTCAAACAATTGAAGTTGACTCATTTTATTACCTCAAGCTCTGACCTCCTTTGGATAATCCCCTTTTTAAGAGCTTGCCCTATGTTGCAAAATATTCGTCTTGAGGTAAGAAAAAAAATAAATAAAAGAAATTCCAAGAAAAAATCCTTATAATTTTTTGATATATTTCAGTGTTACTCTTTACTCTTAACATATTAATGAAACAGTTTTAATTTTCAGTCTCATATACTTTTATAGAAATTTCTTACATTTTCTATAAATACATTCATTCAATTCATCGACTATATATTTCATTTTTTTGTATAAAAACATATACCTCATTAGATGAGGTATACTATTTTAAAAAAATTGAAAACACATGTAGACTATATTTGAGACTGAAAAAAAGATCGTGCGTAACATTATCCTTATTTTATTTGAGTTGTTCTAATATTTAATGTAATGTCATGTTTTATTATTGTAGTTTTGCCCCTAAGTACTTAAATGACGAATATGACTCGATTTATGGAGGGGAGGTGGCAAAGCTTCAACCAAGATGACATCTTAAATGCTTGAAAGTGTTAGAAATAACCATAAACCATCTTGTTGAATTTGAAACAGATGGAGAATATGAGATCATTGACAACTATGAAAATGTAAAATTGTGGCGTCGAAGGATCCAAGAGAATACCTGAGAATGTTAAATTAGTGGTGTTGTAAATATTTTTTATTTGTCTAGTTAATGCTTGCTTGCAAGACTAGTGTTTTCTTGTAATTTGTGATTAGTAAAGTTTATGGTGGATATTTTAAAAATAGTGTTCACTTCTTTTTTTTTTCATTTTTTGAAACAGATGCCCTTCGCTTTAATCCCTTCAAGGGATTTGCTCTGACCCTCCCTTAAGATTTATCCTCATGATTTGTAAGTTGTTAAATTGCAAAACTAATCTAACTAATAAAGTATTACAAATTTGTAACTTTCATGATTTTGGTTCAAGATGAACACAATCAATTAGAGCGGAAAAAATTCATGTTGAACTTCTAAAAAAATACATCAATTTGTATATAAATAGATGAACAAAATGATTTCAAGATGAATCTTCAAATTTGAGAGAGAAAAATTTAGGTTGAATTATTAAACATTAATTTACCATCTTTGGATGGGGAATATGAATTCAATCTATGTTGGATTGTTGGGTTTCAAAGAACATTGCATCATCATTCAAATCTCATTATATTCAATGATATTAATAGTTGGTACAAAAAACATTATATACACATAAATGCTTAGATACACACAGAAAAAGAAGAAGCGAGAAAGATATATGTTGATATAATAATCATCTATTCATGAGCGATGATACATTCAGTTTATTTTACAACTTCTTACACTATGATAGCAGTATGTATTTGTTTTATAAAAGAATATGTACTTCAATGGGAGATTTCATAATTTAAAAAAAAATGAAAAACAGTGTATTACAAATGGGGATGCACAATGGACTGGACAAATCATTTTTCTTTGGATAATGTTACGTGCAATTTTTCATTCTAAAGAAGTGATTTTTTTGGGTGAAATAGTAATGAAGTGCTTGTATTTATGAAACTTGTGTTTTATTTCATTTAAGTTGTTTTATTTTCATTTAAGCAGGATTATTTTATACATTTTCATATATGTTTAAGCATGATTTCTCATTTATTTTAACAAAAAAAAATCGAAAGAAAAAAAATATGTCAAAGCAAAGGCCTGGAGACGGCATATATATATACGCTCTCTCCAGGCGACGGCATATAGGTGACGGCATATATATATATGCCGCCTCCTTTACATTTTCCTCCCTGGTTTTTTTTTAAAATTTTATACAGGAGATGGCTTATATATACGTCGTCTCCCTTGTTAATTGGGTTTATATGGGAGACGGCGTATATATATGCCGTCTCCCGTATAAACTTAAAAAAAAACGGCCAGCGCTAACCGGGTCAACGGGGCTAGTTTTTGCTAATATTCGAGGGTCGGAGCTATTTTTGTGAATATTCATTTTTGTGGGGTTAAAAGTGCTAATTACCCTAAAAAATTTACATTATGTTGTATTATTTATTAAAGGGAAAATCCAAATAACACCCCCTCTAAACTGCTAGAAATCCATATAACCCCCTGACTTTTCCCTTGAAAAAATTTATGTAAATCAAAATAACCCCCTGAGTAAGACTTTTGTTGACATATGAGAAATATTATGTAAATATCCTATTTGAATAACCTGATTGAAAAATTAGTATACCAAAACCCCCTATAATTTGTTAAAAATGCAAAAAACTCTTTGTTAATGACAATTTTATTCATCCGAATAAATTATAAAACTAGAGATGGCAATGGGTCGGGTTGGAGTCAGGTTTACCATAATCCAAACACAACCCGTCTCTCAGTGTTAAACTCTATACCCGCCCTATTCCACCTTAGGTTTTATAATTTGAAATTCATATCCACTCTATTACATTTTAGGTTTTACATCTTAAAATTCATATCTGCTCCATTTGACCCCATTTAAAGTGAGTTGGATTGCTCAATCACTATATTTAATATAATAAAATAATTATATAAAAAAATAAATTATTTTTTAATTGGATGCAGATTATATTCATAAAAAAACTTCATTTTGAATACTAAAATTCAAAATAAATATAACATAAATTGTTCATGATATCCATTACATATAATATTTGAAAGTTAATTATAACATTTTTTAATATATAATATAAATAGTTTAAAATTACATATCGGACCAAATAAATAAATTTTTTTGACATATATGCTGAAAGGAAAAAGGAAAGATAAAATGTTGTAAATATCAAATATCTTTTATTTTTATGGTGACCGACGATTGATTTTATGAATGTGTATATTTTGAATTTTTTCCATGAGATAAATGTGAATGAATAGTTGTAGAGAAAAAAAATGATGATAGTGAAGTTTTAGTTTTTAACTATATTTGGAATTAATTTTCATTTATAGTTCTTAAATCATAATGATTGAATATAGGCCAGGTTCACTAATCGGGTAGGGTTTTAAACATAAAATTCAATCACAACCCATGTATTACATGAGTCGGGGCGGGTTGGGGTGGGTTTGAAAAACATGAAATCCAAACCCCGGGCGATTCGGGTCGGGTTACCAATAAAATCCACCCCATTGAAATCCCTATATAAAACCTTATTTGAAGGGTAAAATCATAATTCACAAATGATTTTTTTTTTGTTTTTTTAACACATTGTAGAGGTTTTTGGTATACTATGTTTTTAACTAGATTTAACTAAACAAAATTTCATATAATATTCCTCATTTGTCAACGAAAATTTAACTCGGGGGGGAGGGGGGGGGACATTTGGATTTACATAGGTGGTTTCAAAGAGTCATATGGACTTCATGAAAAGTCTCAAGGGATTATATGGATTTCTCGTAGTCTACAAAGGGTTATTTGGATTTTTCCCTTTATTATTTAATCCCATGTAAACTGCTTGAAATCCATATAACCTCTTAGCTTTTCCTAAAAACCATTATAACCCCCCCAAAAATACCTATGTAAATCTATATGACTCTTTGAGTTAAATTTTTGTTGATAACTGCGAATATACTGTCTCGTTAACCCTGGTAGTGAACATAGTATATCAAAAAGACCCTATAATGTGTTAAAATACAAAAAAATTTCTCTTTTAATAACGATTTTACCTCTCAATATAGGGTTTTATAATCTATCCGAATGGGTAAAATTATCATGTACGGAAAGGTTTTTTAAATTTTTAACAAATTGTAATAGATTTTTTGTATATTGTATTTTTATTCAGGGTTAATAAAATGAAAAATTCACATAACATTCATCATCTATCAACAAAAGTTTAATTGAGGGGGTTATTTGGAACATAGGTGTTTTGAGGGGGTTATATGGATTTTAAGAAATTTCAGGGGGTTAGGTGGATTTCAAGCAGTTTACAGGGGGTTATTTGGATGTTTCCCCAAAACTAAGGTGCTACACATTTCCCACGCCTGAATAGATGTTTATAAAGCTCTTTTTTCAATCCACCCGAAGCATTGCTCAGCCTTCGTTGACATTTCAATCTCAGGTTCTTGAATATGTGTCTATTGTTTATTCTTTAATAGGATTATTAAAGAAACTTCATACCAAATCCGCTCTAGCAAACCTGTAACATTAATGGAATGTTAAACCCCATTTTCAAGGTGGGAAGGAACTGCCCATGATTCGTGTATCTTGTCGGAGACCATTAGAGACCCTGCGTCATTGTTCCTATTACCCCCTCTAAGAAAATATTATCTAGTGTATGCTTGATATACAAATAAAAGGGGATTTCTTGCACCCTACCGGAACGTCAGGTATTGGTTGGGCGATTATAGGGGTCGTGCAACACCTCAAAACAAAGAAGAGGTGTTCAATCAGTTGCACTCATCGTTGCGCAACGTGATTGAGTGCACATTTGGTGTGTGAAAAGTGCGCTTCCCTATTCTGAAGAGGATGGCATCATATCCATTTGATGTCCAAGTACGCCTGGTTCCCGCAACTATGGCTATTCATAATTATATCAGAAAGAAAAATCTACATGACAGCCTATTCGAGTAATTTTAAAGTACCACAATGGATGAGAATCGTTCTACTGAGTAGTTGTTCCCACAAGTCCGACCTGAGAATGATCAACAAGAAATGAATCGAGTGCGGGATGAGATTGCCAGTCTGCTAGTTTCTAAGCGTTGATGTTTCTATTGTTGTATCCCTAGCTATGTATGTACATTATATTCCGAGATGTATGATGCAGATATATTTTTGACAGCATGAAGAACACTCATTCTTAGATTCATTGTGCTTGTGGCCAAGGACCAATGACTGTTCATATGGCACGGACAGATAAGAACTATGGGCGGTGGTTCTTTAGGTGCCTTGCGAGATTGATACGTGTTCTAATAAGTGCACTGGTCTTCACTAATACATATATAGATTTATTGAAATTTTTCTGTTCCATATTGATGTAAATATTTGGTTGGATGTAGGACCACCGTGCATCTTTCATGTGGGTAGATACATTGTCCATGATGGGGGAATTTCAAGATAACCAACCGCAAATCATTAGGAAGGTAGAGAAGGACAATGCAGGATCACGGCCAACGGGTTTAATGATTTTTGGATGTTGTGCATGCATTTGTATAATGTTGTTGGTGTTTGTTATCTTTGTTTTGCTTTTGATCTTAGCTATCAAGTAAATGTAGAATGTTTATTAGCACATGCACATCTATAACATTATAAATATTTCTATGTAGCAATCAATTTTGTAACAGGTTTGAGAAAACCTCATATGTGGGAGTGTTGAAATCCAAACAGTACTGCTTATTATGACTGATCAATGAAATTAGATTGACCTCATATGTGGGAGTGTTGAAATCCAAACAGTACTACTTATTATGACAGATAAATGAAATTAGATTGACTATCTTTGTCTATGTGGACTTTATATGTTAAAATAAAACATTTCTATTCAGGCATTTTAATACAATTTATGTAACTGTCAAATTTTTACAAAAAGGATTCATCTCAATTTTTTGTTATTATGTATTTGAATTTTAATCAAGGCATTACGATGTGTTTGCAGTCCAATTGAGGAGTCTTTGCAATTTTATGGAATAGATGAAAATATGTAAATATTAGAGTTTTCAAAGAAATGAACATGTAGGTATCCAGACATTATATTGTTTTGGTTCTTCAAAGAAAATTGTGGGACTGATATTTTTAACATGTTAAAAAAAGAATAATCTTTCGTATTTTCAAAAAAACATGTTTTTTCCATTTCAACCAAACATCAAAATAACATTTAGCACTTATAAAATGGATCAAAATACCCTTCCAATAATCACATAAGTCAATTGGTTAACCAAACACACTTATTTAAAATACTGCTTAATATTTTTCATTGAACCAAACACTTTTTTTTTCTAAACTCTTAAAGATTATCATCCTTCTTCTTTCTGTACTTAACAATCAGCCGTTAAAATCCGTTTTCTGCCGTTGCCAAACACCCCCATAAAAGCCTCCTGCAGTTTTTTTATTTTCGGTGAATATACGACCGCATAACCGATCCTCCTCTTTTTTACTTTGTTGTTCCGAATCAGTCGTACTCATCAGATTCGATAAGGTCCAGATTCTATTAGAAACCAAGAAGTCACTCGGCGTTTCTCGCATCAAGGGTTTCTCCAGGTTTGTGATTTTTTTTCTTCTGATTTGGGTTTTCTCTAAATGGATATAAAATAAACTTCAACATTGGACCTTTGTTGGTCAAATGAATGATTGAAAATCAACTTATTAGAACTCTCCATCTGCTTTTCATTTTCTTCCTTTTGAGTGATAATCAACTTATAGACTTTTTAAGTTCCTTTGTTGTATTTTAGATAATGAATTTGAAATGTCTTATTGATAAAGAAGCCCCCAATGATGTTGGGAGGATGGTCAGATGATTATGCGGTTTGCATGCGATTGAGGTATCGAATAGAGTCTATGCCATATGCGGGAAATAAGTGGAAGAGATTTTATGTTTTTTTCATGAGTTCATTTTCTAGTGGAATTATTTCTATAAATAAAATCTTTAATTTAATTTCTCATACATGAATAAAATCAGACCGAAGAGACCAAGCGATTATTTAATTTGTAGGAAAAACATACATGAATTGAAAAGAGTTAATTGTTCTGAATGGGAAATGCACAATAATCTAAAGTTTTCCTATTAGATGAATATTGGGATGCCCTTTTCTTTCAGGTGGTCATCCAATTTGTCCATGAAATATCTTTACTTGAAACTCTTCTGCGTGTGTGTGTGTGTGTGTCTATCTTTTTGGTCGATGTTATATGTTTTGAAACTTGGATATAATTGAATGGGGAAATTGGATGCTTGAATTTTATTTTATTTTTTTGAGAAAATTTAGTCAATTCTATTTCTCATGTAGAGTTAAATAGACAATGTCCGAGTGGGGGAGGGTAGAAGAACAAGGGGAAGAATGGATGCTTGAATAGTTGGCAGGGATGGTGTCTTTTAGGATCTTGATATTCACACATAAAACACGTGTACATTTAGATTGGTATTGGTCCTTATTCCATAACATGGACACCCTTTCCACTTAAGATTAGTGGTAGCATGATTTTTCTTGATCTCGGGCTCATTGTTTTCAGGAAAAAAAATCAGTAAATCTAATTTCTTCCTCAATCTGTGAAGATTGTTTTTTTAACTTTATGAAAGACCTTGTCTGAAGTCACTTTGGCCTGATTCTGATTTATTTTTATTTAATTATTTTTAATCTAACAAGCTCATTGTGTAAGGACAAAGAAGAGTAGAGAAGGGGAGGTCAAGCTTATTCCCTTCCCTTGGTTTTCTGAAGTTGTATAACTAATCAGATAAAATTTCCTGTTTCTTTATTCTCATTGGAAAACGTAAGAATAAAGGTTGAGTTATTTGGTTGATAAGAATAAAATATAAATAAAATGTAAAAAAGTTAATTTGACATGTGGACCCTTTGATGTATAAGAGGTATTGATAGGTGATTTGATGTGATAAGATGTAAAAAGTTAATTTGACATGTGGGTCTATGAGAATAAATAAACTGAGTATAGCTTATCCTAGGGATTATTTAGAATACTCTTTTATACTCGTTTAAACTGGCTTAGTAATATCAAGTTATACCCTCCAAACAAACAACCATTTTTTCTATCCATTTTTATACCATTTTTATACCATCTTTTATACTCGCCTATTCCGTTCCCAAGCGTGAAAATTCTCCTGCAGTTTTTTTTTTTATTTTCGGCGAATATACGACCGCATAACCGATCCTCCTCTTTTTACTTTTTTGTTCTGAATCAGCGTACTCATCAGATTCGATAAGGTCCAGATTCTATTAGAAACCAAGAAGTCACTCGGCGTTTCTCGCATCAAGGGTTTCTCCAGGTTTGTGATTTTTTTTCTTCTGATTTGGGTTTTCTCTAAATGGATAAAAAATAAACTTCAACATTGGACCTTTGTTGGTCAAATGAATGATTGAAAATCAACTTATTAGAACTCTCCATCTGCTTTTCATTTTCTTCCTTTTGAGTGATAATCAACTTATAGACTTTTTAAGTTCCTTTGTTGTATTTTAGATAATGAATTTGAAATGTCTTATTGATAAAGAAGCCCCCAATGATGTTGGGAGGATGGTCAGATGATTATGCGGTTTACGTGTGATTGAGGTATCGAATAGAGTATATGCCATATGCGGGAAATAAGTGGAAGAGATTTTATGTTTTTTTCATGTGTTCATTTTCTAGTGGAATTATCTATAAATAAAATCTTTAATTTAATTTCTCATACATGAATAAAATCAGACCGAAGAGACCGAGCGATTATTTAATTTGTAGGAAAAACATACATGAATTGAAAAGAGTTAATTGTTCTGAATGGGAAATGCGCAATAATCTAAAGTTTTCCTATTAGATGAATATTGGGATGCCCTTTTCTTTCAGGTGGTCATCCAATTTGTCCCTGAAATATCTTCACTTGAAACTCTTCTGTGTGTGTGTGTGTGTGTGTCTATCTTTTTGGTCGATGTTATATGTTTTGAAACTTGGATATAATTGAATGGGGAAATTGGATGCTTGAATTTTATTTTATTTTTTTGAGAAAATTTAGTCAATTCTATTTCTCATGTAGAGTCAAATAGACAATGTCCGAGTGGGGGAGGGTAGAAGAACAAGGGGAAGAATGGATGCTTGAATAGTTGGCAGGGATGGTGTCTTTTAGGATCTTGATATTCACACATAAAACGCGTGCACATATAGATTGGTATTGGTCCTTATTCCATAACATGGACACCCTTTCCACTTAAGATTAGTGGTAGCATGATTTTTCTTGATCTCGGGCTCATTGTTTTCAGGAAAAAAAAATCAGTAAATCTAATTTCTTCCTCAATCTGTGAAGATTGTTTTTTTAACTTTATGAAAGACCTTGTCTGAAGTCACTTTGGCCTAATTCTGATTTATTTTTATTTAATTATTTTTAATCTAACAAGCTCATTGTGTAAGGACAAAGAAGAGTAGAGAAGGGGAGGTCAAGCTTATTCCCTTCCCTTGGTTTTCTGAAGTTGTATAACTAATCAGATAAAATTTCCTGTTTCTTTATTCTGCCTTTTTTTCTCCTGATTTAACAAAAGTAATGTTCTTTCAATGTTTTATTCCTTCTTGCTAAGTGATATTTATTAAAGAATAATCCTTTTGGATCAGTGTTATTTTATTATGTTTTTGTCAATATGTTGACAATACATGACTCTTCGTTATACACTTTAAATTTTATGCTTCTTTCCCGCTTAGGTCAATTGCAGAACACTATCTTTCATCCTTTACATGGATGATTTGGCATGATCTGTATTTGCTGAATGCCTTGCAGTGTCATAGCTGACTGTTTTCTTCTCCCCTTCACATGTTTAGGAAGTTGTTTATCATAGACATGTTAAGATCTTAATAAATACTCCATATTTAATTACATGGTATAGAATGTTGTTTATATATGGTTTCGATATTTCTTTTTGTTGATATTTTGAATGATGAATATGCTGGATTCAACTTTGGATAACACGGGCTTCTGCTTGACATTTGGCCTTCAGATAGCCAACAAGTGAAGTTTTAGTGAAAAATATTGAGGGATAGCTAAGTCTGTTGGAATTTTGTGTTTTTAAATCAAGCCTTTTGCTGAGAGCAATCATAAAGTTCTTGGGCTATCAGGACAAAGTCCTTGATTTAAGTCTTGGGTTACTTTGTTAAAAAAATCCTTAGGGCCATATCCACTCCACCAGGGGCACCTTGCTATAGGAGGACCGCACTCCATTAAGATTTCTATCATCTTTTGGCTTCATGCAAACATAAACCTTACAATAGTATTAATAAAAAAAATGGTTACAATGATGTCCCATATAAGTGTTGTGTGTCCACGTCATGTCCATCCCGCGTCCAATGTGTGTCCTAGGATATATGTACATTTAATGCTGGATTAGCTGTTTTTCTCTCTTTTTATTTTTTTCATTTTTTATTTATGTCCCCTTCAACACATCTAAATAATCTTGTAAAGGGAAAAATAAGTAGCCTATGCCTGGACTAACACTTGATTACTTCAGCTGCAATGCATTAGTTCAGAGTTTGGTAGAATTTAAATGCTGTCCTGTCACCAATTCATGTCTGACAATTTGCTTGTGTTGGTTTTGTTGTTTTTTATATATTTTGATGCCTATGTTAGAATCATTTTACATCCCTGCGATTTTTACTGGTCCTGTGTGGGTGTAATCCTAATTTCTTATCAATAACCATATGAAATTTGATACCAGGAGTAATAGTCGATTCATTATTGTATTACATGAAATAAGTTATCAGGTCATTCCAGGGGTATATGAACTTCATCAAGTTTATGGGTTATCTGGAGCGGTTGTGTCAACCAATGATTTTTTATTGTTAGTACTGACTTCTAATTATAATCTCGTAATGTTATCTTTTATTTTATTATTGTTCTATTATGTAATATTTACCTGATAATTCATGCTTTAGGCAGCAGCCATGGTTTGGATTGTCTCACTAAATCCTGTCATACCTACTCATCATGTTTTTGAAGCATGTATACTCAAATATTATTTATCACATGATTTTGCACCGATAAATAATTTGTTGGAAAGGAAATCCTGTTGATCCATCACTGACGTTTTTTCTTCCTTCTTAGTTTACCAGATGGAAACTGATAAACACCCAGAGTGGGTTTCTCCCCAGAGTGCACAGATCAGCGAAGTGAGCGGAGGTGAAGTGATGACAACTTCTCTTGGCCTTGGCAGTGGAGGCGCCAAGGTCTGTGGGGGAGCCCCATGCGGTTTCTCCGACTCAGGGGCCATCTCTAAGGATGCTAAGGAACGGTCTGCATCCATGCGGAAACTTCTGATCGCCGTTGTCCTTTGCATAGTCTTCATGAGCGTAGAAGTCGTTGGTGGAATCAAAGCAAACAGCCTTGCCATCCTCACTGATGCTGCCCACCTGCTCTCTGATGTTGCAGCATTTGCCATCTCCCTCTTCTCTTTATGGGCTGCTGGTTGGGAAGCCAACCCTCGCCAATCTTATGGGTTTTTCCGGATTGAGATCCTTGGTGCTCTTGTGTCTATCCAGCTTATATGGCTTTTGGCTGGAATTCTGGTCTATGAAGCCATTGAGAGGCTCATGAATGAGAGTGGTGAAGTTCATGGTATGTTGATGTTTGCAGTCTCAGCTTTCGGACTGGCTGTGAATATTATTATGGCTGTTTTGCTGGGCCATGATCATGGCCACGGACATAACCACGGTGATATCGGCCATGGGGCACATGGTGAACACGGTCATGATCATGCGATTACTGTTACTACTCACCATCACTTCCGTCCAGAGGAGCCTCACAAGCACAGCCACCAGCACACACATGACCATGACCTTGAGCAAGGCCATGATCATCATGATCATGAGCATCTTCATGAGCCTCTGGTCAAGCATCATGAGTCTGGTGGTCAATCTGAGGGTGGTGGGCAGAATACAAAGGCAAATAAGAAGAAGCAGAGGAACATCAATGTGCAGGGTGCATATCTCCATGTTCTTGGGGATTCGCTCCAGAGTGTCGGGGTGATGATTGGAGGCGGTTTGATCTGGTGGAAGCCCCAGTGGAAGATCATCGACCTTATATGCACGCTCGTGTTCTCAGTGATCGTGCTGGGCACAACCATCAATATGCTTCGCAACATCCTAGAGGTGTTGATGGAGAGCACGCCAAGGGAGATCGATGCGACGAGGCTTGAGCGGGGTCTGTGCGAGGTTGATGGTGTCGTTGCTGTCCATGAGTTGCATATATGGGCGATCACTGTTGGAAAGGTGCTTCTTGCATGCCATGTCACCATCACCCCCAATGCGGATGCGGATCTTGTTCTAGATAAGGTGGTGGGATATATCAAAAGGGAGTTTAACATAAGCCATGTGACCATTCAAATCGAGCGCGAGTAGAGTTGAAAATAGATGAATGTATTTTCACCATTGCGATAATAGGCATCACAGAAGGTGTC
The DNA here is from genome assembly GCA_030737845.1 of Acorus calamus. Classification (NCBI taxonomy): domain Eukaryota; kingdom Viridiplantae; phylum Streptophyta; class Magnoliopsida; order Acorales; family Acoraceae; genus Acorus; species Acorus calamus. The sequence continues at coordinate 21,210,863 of CM060867.1, read as the reverse complement.
TTCTATCATTAGGTTGTCGCTTGTTGGTGTTTTGTGAATGCTGATTCATTTTTCTGATTCTGTGATTATGCAGTTTATGTTATATTTGTTTTGGAACTAGTTTATATCATTGTGCACTCCCAGGATTTCTGCCAGGTGTGACCACATCAGGTATATTTCTTCACAAAGAAATCCTCGGTGGGAAATTTGGATGGGGAAAATTATGATTGCTGTTTTAAAAAATAATATATACCTTATTAGATGGTGTATATAATTTTTTTTTTATAAAATGAACACATGCCTGCATCTGTGACCGTAAAAAAGGACTGAGTCTAACATTTTATCTTTAGGCGCTATTACACTCAGTTTTTTTTAGACTAGTATACAGTTCTATATACTTCGTTAGAAATTCAATGAAGTATAAATATATGTAGATGATGTATATAACTCATTAAATTTTTCTTACATTTATTAAAAATGGATTCATTTTACTTAAAATGGATATTTTTTTATCAAAGTATATACCTCATATGATGTTCACTATTTAAAAAAATAAATAAAAACTTGTGTGGTCTAAGTTTTATATTATAAAATTGACTGAGTACGTATGTTAAAATTTATGAGTTACATATTATAACTTTAGTTTAAAATAAGTAGTCATTGCATGTTTGTTTAAACTTACTGAAATTTATTTAAGCTAAAACCAGCTTAAAAATTTATAATCTGTAAATTGTGAAAGAGATGCTTGGGAGATTATAATTTATGAAATGCCTTAAATTTTTTTTATTTTAGACATTCATGCACTTAATTTTTTTTTACTAATTATATATGTATCTATTTTTTTATTATTACACAAAAATTCATCAAACCTTATTTCATCTTCTCAGTTTTTTTACGAGTCATGATACCTAAGCTCCAAAATATAAGCCCCACTCACAAGCCCCATGAGGTGTCATCATCTCATTGGTTGGCTTGTTGACTTTTCAAAAAGGTTAAAAGGGCAAAATACAAATCTGCCATTCATTAAAAATCTCTCTCATTAACTCAAATCCCTATTTTTATCTAATGAGTTACTAATTTTTCATATTTACACTAAAATTTATGTATTTCAAAATTTGAATTTTGAAATCCTTATCTAGTAACTCAATTTTCAATTTCAATTACACCCAGATCTTACATAAATTATATCAAAACTTACATAAATTATTTTTTTTTGTCAAATTCCTTCACGGCTAATGTTACATTTACTAATGTAATAAAAATAACACAGATTTTAAAAATTAGTTGACTGTTACATTTATTTATTTTTTATCAAAAATTTTACATGTAGTTGACTGTTACATTTATGAATGTAACAAATATAAATCAATACATGCATGCGGTTGACTATTACATTTACGAACGTAACAAAAATAACACAGATTTAAAAAATGATTATTTACATTATAAACAATGTAATAGTTTTATCAAACAAACTACCCTTTAAAAAATGTAACAATATCAAATGTTACTTTTAGATATTGAGACAAAAACAAATTAAACTATGAAAAATGATATTCAATACATGAAAAACAAATAAAACTGTGAAAAATAACATTAAATACATAAAAAAAAATTAGACAATTGAACACTCACATGATCATATAATTCATCCAAAAATAAAACATACAATTCCAATTATGAAAAACAAAAATACAAAAATCTGATCTTTATAATAAGAGCCCCTCGTCGGAGGCCCAAACTATAAGTCAGAAATAAAAAGCGATGAGACATGATTGATGAAAAGAAGGCCTTACCAAGGTGGAATTCATGACCGCATTGGAGTTTAGTGATAAATCTCTCCCCAAATAAAAAAAAATAATAAAAAGGATTCTATGTCTTCCAAATTCATAAAAAGCAGAATTTCATATCTGTTGCGTGAATAAAAGCTTCAAAATTTATGATTCGCCATGATGCAATGGTGAAGAAATACGAGAATTAATGATACTCCACGATTTTCGGAATAAAATCTTGAGGTGATTATCAAATAAAGGGTATAACAGATAATATCCAATTGCCACCTCATGTGGCCTATTTGGGGCCTGTGAAATTAGGGCTTATAAATCATTATTGTTTTTTTACTATTACAAATACAATGGTGATACCTATGCCCCAAATCACAAGCCCCATTCACAAGCCCCATGAGGTGTCATCATCTTATTGATTGGTTTTAGTTGATTTGTTGACTTTTGAAAAAATGTAAAATGACAAAATACGGATATGCCCTTCATTAAAAATAGATCTCATTTACCCAAATATCCCTTTTTTCTCTTATTAATCTTTCACATTAATTTGAATTTGCTTATTTTAAAATTTTAAACAAAATTTGTATATTTCAAATTTTGAATTTTGAAATTATTATGAATTTTACACTAAAACTTACCTAACTTATACAAAAATTACCTAAATTACTTTTCATCAAAATTACACCAAAACTTACCTAAATTACACCATAATTATCTAATTAACAAAAAAAATATTACAGTTTTTTTTATGATTATAACTGTTACAGAATGTAACAGAAATGCATAAATGTAAATGTAATAATCTTATGATTGTATAACTATAACAGAATATAACAGTGTTGCATAAATGTAACATAAATATTTGAATGTAACAGTTTATGACATTCATGTTAAAAAAATGTTGTAGAAACAAAAAAAGAGGAGAAAGAATGTAGCAGACGCCCTGTAAACCAAATAGTCATGAATAATAATATGATTGATCATTGAAATATTCATGAATTCTTATGTTAAATAACATTATATTGTTACAAGTCTGTTACATCTCAAATGTAATAAAATAACAAAAAACTGTGTATTGCTTAAATGTGTCTCTTTTGCATCAAATCACATTATTCATTAACTGTTACATTTATAAAATATAACAATATTAATCAATGCACAGATTCCACAATGTAAATACAACAAAATAATACCTTACTTGGCTCACGATTACTTCACATTCTCCGTCTCCAATGGCTTCCTCGCTTTTGTAATCTCCAGAGAGTCCATGTGTGAGACCACCACCGCCACCACCCGCGTTTCAAGAGTTCAAAATTTTATGTTCTCCGAGATCGTCGTCTCCCTAGAACGGTTAGAAACAAACGAAGTTATTAAAGCTGAAGCACTCCTTAAAACCACCATCACAACAGAAACTGAAGCAATCATTATAGAGACCGCCGCTACCACTGCTACACACATGCACAATTTTTGTTACATTTAAAATGTAACAAAAATCATCATCCGAAAATCTTCTGAAAATCTTCCACGTCAGCACATCCCTACATATGCCCATCCCCGCGTCTCACCTTCATCAACTTCCAATAATTATTACTTTTTCGACAACAATTGTGCATGTCAGAGGGAACCCCGATGCGGAGGTGGAGCGTCAAAGAGAACCCCGACGCGTCGGGAGGGGGCACTAGGGTTTCATCGCGGATGTCTATGGTTCCGGAGACGAGGCGCTGAGAGGAGGTGGGGATGCCGGTGAGGTCGGAGAGGCGGCGTTTGAGGGTCTCGCCGGAGATGGAGGGGGAGGAGGAGAAGGAGAGGCACCATGTGTGGTGAAGAAATAATGGTTATCAAGTAAAAGGGCATAATATGTAATATCCTATTGCCACATCATGGGGCCTATTTGGGGTCTATGAAATTAGGGCCTAACAATCATTATTGTTACAAATAATACATTACCAATTTTTTTTATTTCCATTTTCACTCAATTTATTAAAATTCTAGAATGTAATATTTGAAAAATATTGTAGTAAACTTGAAATATTATTTATGTTAAGTTAATTTTCTTTTACATATTTATAAAATTAATCTTTTATATATAAAAATCAACTTATTTTATTAAACATAAATCAATTTCACTTCTACAGGTAAGTGTATATGACAATTGTACAGTAAAAAGCTGTTTTATAAGTTATTAAACAATCATCTACTGCTACTTATTTTATGTTTTTAAACAGTTATAACAAATATTTTTACTGTTTATTAGAAAATTTATAATCAATAATATGTAAATCTAAGCTGCAAAAAATATGATGTATATCTTCCATTATTCTTTTCTTTAGGTCTTAACATTTCCTTATTTGGATGGGCTTTAAATTAATTATCGGATCTAGCCCAAAATTTATTACCGGATCATAAACAAACCAATGTCAACCCGAGGATCGGCCTCGAGTCACATGTTCCATCGTCACAATCTATCATAACCTGTTGTAGTTCATTGGTTTGTGGCCCGCCAGGAAAAGGACCCTTCAGACTAACCTCATCTATCTCAGAGTCAACTAGTCTTCTATCTTGTCTCTCTTCTTCTTCAACCTCCTGTCCCTCTTCATCAGACACAACTACTTCATCCTGCACTTCCTCTTCCTGAGCATAAGGGATCATTGATGTTGAATGTGCACTTTTAATCAACCTTGAAGATTGACGTTTGCGAAGAGATGCGGTTTGTGGGACACGTGGTTTAGGGGCCATCCTACATAAAAGGATTAAAAAGCTACATTCAACTATATAATAAATGACAGTAAACAAAATGACTAACAATTTTGAGAAACATTAGATAGTGTGGCATCGCCAACATCATATTTAGAAAAATCGATCATATGATTATGGCTACGTTACATCAACAATATTTGAAAATTGTGCCAATAAAATGTTAGTATAATATTGCTCATTATACTGATTAAATTTCACATAACTAAAAAATGGCCATTTTTTGGGTATCGCTTAACAATTAATAATATTAAATCTACATTTCAGTTCATTGAAGACCACAAAGTAAAAATATTTATTTCTATCTTAGATGTCATCGTTAAAAGAAAAATCGAAAAGTGAATACCGCAAATGGAACTCCATGAATTACTCTGTAATCAACACTCTGATGAGTGTTTGTTACAGAATGGATCCTTGAGGATCTTGTGGACACCTTTGGAAGAAAGCAAAGAAAGACAATTTGTTAGAGTATCAAGACCTTGCTTTTCATTCAACCCCCCTTCAAAGAACATAACAGGACTTTTGGTGGACAAAGCACATGGTGTTTATACAAGTTCAAAGCACCATAAATAACACTTCTTTGTTCAATTGTGCCCCATGATTTTGACCACATTTAATGATAAAATGGCCCCCAATGGTTTCATTCACCTGAACCAAGAAAATCTCCAACAAGTCCAATATTATTTTTAGTGTTTAACTTACCATATTCTGTGTACACCAAAAAAAAAAAAAAATCCATATTCTGTCAATGTGATAGGGAGACCCAACTCTGTTTTTTTGTTGGTTCTATGCAATGTTTTACCAAATTCTTCTAAGTTTGTGAAGACTACAAGACAATGTATATCAAAGCTCAAAAGTTTGTTAATATATGCATTTTTAAATATATATCCTCTCATTCAATCCCATTAATTTATCTAGATATATGTTCTATTCGGAAAAACATATTTTATTTTGTTTGTGCGTTAAGTAAATATATACAATTCATTAAACTATGTACTCTTTTTTTTTTAATGAAATATCCACTTCCCAACAGCAAGGACTGCACACAGGGTTGTATGGAAGACTATATCTAACATTATTTCTATAAAAATTAAAAGCAAGTCCAAGATAGCAATAGCCCTAGAAAACTTCCTAAAAAAATTTAAACCAAATCTTGCTTGACTGTGAAGTTGTGGGGAATAGTGTCAAATAACTTGAAATTGATATCCTCTCAGAACCTGAAACTGATATGATATTTCTTTCATAAAAAAGAATTATTTAAGTTTGACTCTTGATAGGAAGAGTTGGATTCCAATGTCTGAGTGCAGGAAATATATTTAGATTAGGATTGCTTTGCTCTTTGTGTTCTTTATTTAGTGTAGTTTGTCTACATAAGTAATTAAAACTAATGTTACATGTTCATCAAAAGCAAAAACAATTTGATCATGTATATTCTCAACTACCTCCCTTGTCCAACCAAACAATCTATTCCATGTTCTTATAAATAACAAATTGACCCACTTTTGATATAAAAAATCAATTCCCCTCAAACAAAGTCACAGAGATCAAAATCCAACTATAATAAAGAGTATTATTGCATTCGTGCTGCATATAAAATTCTACAATGAATAATGTCTTATCATACAACTAGTTGTCATAGCCTTCTACAGATTTTCAAATTATGTTTTCTGATAATGCGAGCTATACAAAAGCTATAGTGGAATTGCCTATGGTTGAAATTCATTTATATTAAATATTAATACTATTATGTTAGAAAACTTCAATAGCCGAATTTATATATATATCTATCTTCAATATTGAACACTAAAAACAATACAAAACTTCTCCAAAAATAATCCTAACTTTCTATAGAAAACCATAAGTTTCTATCCCAAATCATAATTTTTTTTACTAACCAATCTTTCAATCCACATTTTATTTCAAACCCCAAGTTTCAATCCACATCTATCACAAACCATACGCTTCTATCTCAAACCATAATTTTTTTTATAAAAAAATCGATCTTTCAATCAACATTTTATTCCAAACCCTAGGTTTCTATCCACATTATATCCCAAATCCTAGATTTCAATCCACATTCTATCCCAAACCTAGATTTCTATCCCACACCATAATTTTGTTTTTTGAATAACTAATCTTTCAATTATATGCTAAGTTTCTATCTCAAACCTTAGATTTTTATCCCAAACCTTATTTTTATTTTTTGAATGACTATTCTTTCAACCACATATTGGTTTTTAATCCAAACCCTAAATAATTTTTTTGTTCAATTAGTAATCTTTCATTCCAATACCTTAAGAATAAGATAAAAAATATACATTCAAGAACAAACAAGAGCACATACCTGTATGTGCTTTGCGGATGGTGGACGATGATGTGGTTCTCCTTTTCAATGGCTGGTCCGGTGGGAGGGAGAGGAGAGGTGGCAGATCAGGTGGAGGGAGAGGAGAGGAGAGTAGAAAAGAAAAGAAAAACTCGGGTAAGGGGCAGAGGAGAGGAGGGAAGAAAAAAAGAAAAAGATTTGAGGAGTGGTGGGATTAGATTTCACTTGTATTCAATATATAAGGTGGTGTGATCATGTTTTATAAAAGACATGGCTTTTGGGACAAGTTGATTGGGGGGACTAAAAATGGCATGGTGGGATAGAGCTGCCCAACTTCAAAAGCACTCCACGTTTTCTCCACGAAGCAAAATAACACCTGAAGTTAACTCCCCCCTTCTCCGCTTCCCAACATATTAACGGTTCAGATGTAATACACAAAATGAGAGAAAAGGAGATCACACCACAAGTCCACGCACCCCACCACATTATTCGCACGTGTTCCACATTCTAGCAAGGACCCAAAGAAAAAAGAACAGAAAAGTCCAAATAAAAACCCGGTCAACGGCTTGAAATCCATATAACCCCATAACTTTTTCTAAAAACACTTATTTATATCGCGAAACAAATGAAAAATATTATATAAAAAGACTATTTGGTTAATCTAACTAAAAATAAAGTATATAAAAAACCACCTATAATATGTTAAAAATACGAAAAAAAATCATATGTAAATGATAATTTATCCACTTGAAAAGATGATAAAATCCTATCAAGAGGTAAAATCATTTATAAAAGATTTTTTTAAATTTTTAACACATTGTATGAAAGGTTTAACCAAATAGAGTATTTGTAAAATAATCCTCATAATGGAAATTTAAATCGGATTATTTGGATTTGTATAGGTGTTGTTTTCATGTGGTTATATGAATTTCAGAAACGTTAGGGCATTATATGAATTTTAGGCAGTTTAGAGGGGTTTATATGAATTTTTTTAATAAATAAATAAATATAAAAGGCAGCTCTTCTCCAAAAGCTTCGCTTTCGGCGATTCCAAGCTTCCCCATAATAACCCAAAAAGATAAAAATAAAAATAAAAATAACCCTAAAAAACAAATCTCGATCGATATCTAGGGTTCTGACGATGGCGGCCACCGGAACAGCACCCCCGTCGGCACAAATGGTGAGATCCGCTTCGCAACTGACGTTGATATGCTTCTTTTAATTGTGTTTTCGTGATCTGGACCGTCCGTTCGCTGTGATTCAGGTGGGGAACGCTTTCGTCCACCAGTACTATCACATCCTCCACCAGTCGCCGGATTTGGTCCACCGCTTCTACCAGGACGTGAGCAAGCTCGGCCGTCCCGAGGCCACCGGCGTCATGAGCTCCGTCACCACCATGCAAGTGAGTAAGCATGTCGTCTTCTTTGGTTTTGTTGTTCCTTTTGATCTCGGCCGTTGATTTGAGGGTTGGTGGGGTTGGGATCAGGCGATTGACAAGAAGATCACGTCGATGGACTACGTGGAGTACCGGGCGGAGATCAAGACGGTGGACGCGCAGGAGTCGCTGGACGGAGGGTTTCTGGTGCTGGTGACGGGGCAACTCACGGGGAAGGACGAGGTCAGGAGGAGCTTCACACAGTCGTTCTTCCTAGCGCCGCAGGAGAAAGGGGGGTACTTTGTGCTCAATGACATCTTCCGCTACGTTGAGGACCCGATGACCCCGGCGCAGCTGGTCCCGCAGGCGTCACCGGCACCTGTGCCCCATCAAGGTTTGTGTTGTTGCTTTTTTTGGAAGTTCTATTTGAGGTATGAACTGGGTTTTGAGTTTTTTGTGTAAATGATTGGAGTTCTTGGTTTGCTCCACATTGGCGCGTGTTCGATTCCCACCCTCGACAATCGTATACCCAGGTAGGTAGGGAAACTTTCGAGTGGGTCGGTGCGGACACCCAGAGGATTAGTCCGTGCCTTGAAGGGTTTGGGATACCTCCAAATAGCAAAAAAATAAAAAATAAAAAAATAAAATACAATTAGATACTTGATTTAGCAACGCCTGTAGATTGTCGGTTTTGAATGGAAAATTTGTTTTTTTTAATATCTACCATTGATGATTGTGAGACCTTGCCTATTTCAAATTTTTGGAGGGAATCATGTTTTTCCATAGAACAAAACCAAGCAGATGAATTGCAGAGTAGTAATAATAATCAAAATTGAAAATAAGTTGGTGGCATCAGTTGATAGTCATGCATTACGCAGTTCATGAAGATCATGAAAATGGTAACTTATAAAGACTATGCTTGCTTTCTCCTTGTCATTGTAGCTTGTCACCTTCCTTGAGTAAAAACTTGTTTTGAGTCATTAATGGTTTTTGAAACCTGATATATTGATTTTACTAGACCATTTGACAATATGTGTAGGTTATATTGCAGTTGTTCAACAGGAGTGATATGTTTTGTGTTTTTTTTTTCAATGCCTGAATTTGATATTTGGTGGACAGATGCCCCTGCTGTCCAGGAAGATGAACATGCAGTTCCAGACGAGCCAGAGGATCTGCAGGAAGAGGAGGCCGATGAAGGGGAGGTCTATGATAATTCGGAAGAGGAAGAGAGGTCAGTTGTGGAGGAGGGAGAAGGAGAGGAGGTGCCGGTGGAGGTGGTTGGTGAATTCCCAAGTGATGCACAAGTGGTGAAGGAAGCAGTTGCAGTAGTTGATTCGATTTCCATGCAAGAAGAACCTATAAAGAAATCATATGCTTCAGTTGTAAGTGACTATGTTTCTTCTGTTCTCCACTTTGAAGCTTCATATTAATCTGATGGCCATAGGCTTTTCCTTGCTGATTATGGTATGATACTATGATTTGTACGCTGAGACTTGAGAACGGTATTGCATTGGCTGTGTATATGTGGTGGTGAGCCATATATCAGTTAGTTCGGCCTTCTTCACAATTGAACATTAACTTTTAACGAAATTCTTGTTTCTTTTGAATGCAAACTGTGCTTTAATAAGCCGGTTAACACCCCACTGCCAAAAGGGAGGTCAGGGGTTCAACTCCCACCTCTGCTTGGTCACAGGTGACACTAATTTTTAGAGAAAAAAAATTCTGCAGTGATGGGTAGAGTGGGTTTGAGGCCTAATTTGCTTGAGGATCGACATTCTCACAAAAACATAACATAGAAAAGGATTTTTCTTTTGGAAAAGTGGATAGGAGCAATCATGTTAAAAGAATGTTGCCTCTTGAACAAAAGAAAATGAGGGATCACCAAACAAAGTATTTAACAAAATTAAAAATGCAAAAGGATCATGGGAAGGCTACGGGTGGAGTAAACTTTCCAATATTGTCCTCAAAGAACCAATAATTACAACCCTTTCCAATAATAACCCCCTAATGTTAGAAGGTGCGTCAACTCCAAGATGAATTGTGAATTTGTGATCCATGCCCGAAGAGTAGCCGTTATTGCTTTTCAAGTATTCTCAACACATGGTCTTTACCCTTAGAAGATGCAGTCATTCCGAGTAAGCCATATGTTCCAACAAACCGTTTGAGGAATGAAACATTATTGCTTTTTGACTTCGATTCCTTTTTTCCACCTATTCCAAAACCATTCTGTCTCCTCAAGATTTTTGTAAATCACATCTCGAACCAAGAGATGACAGCCACCTTTGTCCAAATGTGAGCACTAGTGTTGGTGTAGATTTTGTGACAATATTATTGGTGTAGGTAATGAAAGAGAGTACAACTCCTTCAGTTGTTCCTCTTACTGCCCCTGTGAGGCCAGTACCTGCCATCTCAGAACGACAAGCAGCGCCTCCTCCACCTTCAGCACCGGCAGCTGAAATATCCAGCCCCAACACTGTTGCAGATACTGGCAGTGGCCAAGAGGCCGAAGGTATCCATGCTTTTGTCATGTTTTGATTGTGCATTGTCTCAGTATTTTTGTTATGATATTTGTGTGCTTTTTGCAGCTGATGGATATTCAATCTATATAAAGAGCTTGCCTCTTAATGCCACTGTTGATCAACTTGAGGAAGTGTTTAAGAGGTTTGGACCCATCAAGAATGGTGGAATCCAAGTTAGAAGCAACAAGGTTTGCCCCTCTATTAATTCTGTTCAGTTTTTTTTAATTATCATTTATGCTTATTTTTTCCTTTGTTGTGCAGCAAGGTTTCTGTTTCGGTTTTGTGGAGTTTGAGGTGGCAAGTGCTGTGCAAAGTGCAATAGAGGTACATCCATCAATATGCTCAGACGCTTAAAAGAATTTTTGATGGCCTTTAAATTTCATGTTAATTGTGGTTGGTTAGGTGTGAATGATTTTTAGTGTGCATCATAATTTTTGGAAGTGACCAGCTGAATGTAGAGGATGATGAATTTGGCATGCCGCCCCCTATCAATGATGTCAAAGATTTCTTTATACTTTTCCTCCCTGTCACTGAAAGCCCTTTGATCACCTCTTAGCTCTGTCTATGGTTTTATATATGTTTTGTATATGTGAACCAAGCTTTGGTTAGCCGGTTAGCCATCACTTTGTTGACTTCCCCATGTCCTTAAACATGAAGTCCACACAATGGGCTGCACTTGACATCCAACACAAATGAGGTCGCTTCGCTTTCAAGATTCTCCCTACTACCATTCATAAAAAACAGTGACAGATTTAATAACTTAACCAAATAATATATATTTTACCCATAAACTTGTTGTTTTATGGTTCAACAAATGCTAGTGTGCATCATCTTCCTTTTGAAGAGATTAACTCTCAATTCATGGAAGCTCCCCACACAGCAAGTGTTAAATGACATTCCTGTTTGATAAAACCACCTAGTAGCATATTTAATAGTACTCCCTTGTTTCTTTGTCATAATTCTCCTTACAAATTGTTTCTCTCTTTTATGAACTTTAAGTCTCAGGTCGGGGTTGATAAACTTATTCATCAGTCCATTTGCTTGAGTTTGACTTTCCAGTGATTGTGACAACATTCAGATCACATGTACTCATTTCACTATTTTCCTCTTGTTTTTCCTTCTCTCTATATTCCTTTATAATTTGAACTTCACTGTCTTGTTGTTCGCCTTCTTTGAGTTCACCTCCAATCATCAAACCTCTTCATAACCAAATAGCATATTCACATTTTCTTTGGAAGCCTTCTTACCCTTCTTATAATTGGATCCTTTAATAAACATTGGAGGGACATTTATTACATTTTTCTCCATTCTTTCTTTTTTTGGCAATTAAGTGCAGTGGCAGCAGCAGCAGCAGCAGTTGTAGTATTAGCAATATTCTCGACCCCCTTATATGTATTTTTCTCCAATCCCTGATGAGGTAAAATCATCTATATGTATTCTCCCTATATGCTCTTCTACTTTCGGAAGACTACTTTTTACACTTAAGCTAAATCCCCCAACAACCACATGAGATATAATCATAGTGAACTTAGCTTGTTTACTTCAATTCCCTTTTCTCAAGTTAATTAAGTAGTTTTTTTATGGGAGTGTAAAAATTATATTCTTCTGATGGTTAGCATTCTCACGGTGATGCAAGGGACCTCCTTTTTTTGTTATGTTTTAGCATGGAGGTAGTCCATATATGGGATAGTGAAGTCGGATTATCAAATTTCCTTTTAAACAAAAGCAAAGCAAAGCTAAACAAACATTTTTGTTGACATTTTTCTAAACATGTGGTGATGTGGCATCACCACAACAAAACTTTTAAATGCTCCTTTGTCATGTGGCTTTGATGGGATAGTCCTGATGGTGTCACACCATCACATGTATGGAAAAATGTATAAAACTATGTCAGCTTTGCATTTTGTTTAAACAATTATCTAAAAAATTATGGTTTGTCATCATTTATCTCCTCTTAATGGTTCTATTTATTTCATTAGTTTACAATCTTATCAAAAGTGGGGGACATTTAATGTTATTTGTTATTTCACTACTTTACACTGTCTCATGTTTTATGGTATGATTGCTTTAAATGCTAACAGTAGCATCATGTTTTTAAGCACGAAATCATCAACAAGGATGAAGAGTCTGAGGATGGCTTACATTTGACCGAGATAAAATAAAATATTTATGTTCATGAGTTTTTCAAGGATAAAATGGGCAATATTTTATTATAAATCACTAATAGAGATTTAGAGCTTGACTGTGAAGTAATGAGATATAAAGAGTATGTAGGAGATGGTTCATGTAATGAATGGTAGAGAAAAGAGAAATAAAAATAATCATAGAGAAACGAGGCGACGATGGCATGATGCTCTGTTAGAATGACAATAGGCTCCACTGGTCCTCTCCAGCGGCTCTTTTCCCTATTCTTTAATTGGGTGGCAGCCGTCCAGGAGGATTTAATTTCAATTCTCACTTGTAGTAACAATCATAACATTGGTGCCCAAGAGTTTGATGGAACCTTAAAAGACGAGGAAGCAGCGGAATACAAATCTATATTAGTGGCTCTTCATGCAATGCTCCTAGATTGGAAGAAGATGCGATCCTTTGGAAGCTTCTTCTTAAAAGATTTCTCCATAAATACTTTTAAAAAAAGCTCCTTTCATCAATATTCTCTCACCAAATTTGGGGTGCCATCTTCCCTTTGATGATTAGATGTTTCATGTGGTTGCTTTAATGCTTTCTCAAGATAAGCTCTTTGGCAAAGTTAACTGCATGAAGTGGGTTCGGAACCTCTGTTCTCACCAATGGCACTTCGACGCGTGGCACATCAGGCACGCGAAAAAAACGTGCTTCAAACTAACGGAGGTTTTCCGTTTCACGCCGTCCCAGCTTTCCGCGTGAAATCTTCACCGTCCATTCTTTGGAACACCGTCCATTCCATATGCCTCCCCAACCCATTTCATCCACTCATTCTCTCCTCCCTGTTCCGCCCAATCCATGCAAACATCATAAAAAAAAAAAAAAAATGCAAACCGAAACCCATGCACGCAAAAAAAAAAAAAAACCATGCAAACCATGTAGGCATGGGTTTTGGTTTGCATTTTTTTTATGATGTTTGCATGGGTTTTTTTTGGTTTTGCATGGATATTTGAATATTATTGTTTTTTGTTTTTTATGTCAAATTTGGATAATTAAAAACAAATTTGTATTTATTTTTAAGTAATATTTGGTTAAAGGATCCATTCCTAAATACATATAATACTCATCAAAGGCCTCACAATAATTTTTTTTTCTTCTAAATAACGGATTTAAAAAATGTCTTTTCCATTTCTTTTTAAAAAAATCACTAAAATTATAATATAGATTCAGAGATAATTAAATTATTTTTTTTTGTTTTTTTAAGATAACATTGTATTATTTATATTAGGAATTGAAAAAATTAAAAATAAACATGAAAAGATAAGCAGATGATTCATTCCCAAATATAAATAATACTTATTATAAACTTTTTTCTTATTTTCAAAATAATATTGGGTTAAATATCTATTCTTAAATACAAATAATAATCATCAGAAGCCTGACTTTGATTTTTTTTTCTTCTAAATAATGTGAATTTTAAAAAAAAAAAATGGAAGAGACACCCAAGATAAAAAAATTCATCCTTAATTTATGATTTTTTAGTCATAAAACTATAATGTAGATTTAGAAAAATGATTAAATTTTTTTTTTAAAGTCACGTTAAAAGATATATTACTTTGAAAATGAAAAAAAATATTCATCATAATTTACGCCATTCTCAAATACAAATAATACTCATCATATTTCTTATTTTCAAAGTAATATTTTTTTTCACATGACTTTTTTTTTTAAAAAAAATTTAATCATCTCTGAATCTATATTATAATTTTAGTGATTTTTTAAAAAATAAATGGAAAGGACATTTTTGTAATCCGTTATTTAGAAGAAAAAAAAAATTAATGTGAGGCATTTAATGTGTATTATTTGTATTTAGGAATAGATCCTTTAATTAAATATTACTTTGAAAAAACAAATAAAAACTTGTTTTTAATTATCTAAATTTGAAATAAAAAATAAAAAGCAATACTATTCAAAGATCCATGCAACACAAAAACAACCCATGCAAATATCATATAAAAAAAATTTAAAAAAATGCAAACCGAAACCCATGCACGGAAATCAATTGCATGTGTTTTTTTTTTTTGTGCATGGGTTTCGGTTTGCATTTTAAAAATTTTTTTTTTATGATGTTTGCATGGATTGGGCGGAACAGGGAGGAGAGAATAGTGGATGAAATGGGTTGGGGAGGCATATGGAATGGACGGTGAAGATTTCACGCGGAAAGCTGGGACGGCGTGAAACGAAGAACCTCCGTTAGTTTGAAGCACGTTTTTTCCACGTGCTTGACGTGCCACGCGTCGCTGTGCCATTGGTGAGAACAGAGAACCTCTGTTCCGCCCGAACAGAGGTTCTGAACCCGCACGAAGTGGGGGCCAATGATGGAAATATTAATTGTGAATATTGTGGAGCGGAAGAAGAATATGAGACCACCTATTCTATGGCTGTCCTCTATGCCCTCATGTATAATTGAAGATGGGGTCAACCCTTGGAGTGCATTGCAATTTCGGCAATTTTGAAGGGCATGTAGAAGTGGTTCTAGGAAAAAAGAAAAAGAAAAAAAGAGACCATAGTAACAAAACCCCAAGTGATTTGTTGGAGAATTTGACTAGTGGGATACAAATTCATCTTGCAAAGGAAATGTGTTCACATTGAAAACAATTGGATGACAATTATGGCTACTCTTCAAATTTGGGTTATTGTATTTCTTGGTGAAGAATCCACTTCAACCATTATGGGGATTAATTTGAGTGGGGTGTCAATATTTTGGTTTTGAGAGTTGATGATTTTAATCCTTCGGGTGTTTTGTTTTTGTCATTTCTATTTCTCTCCCTTTTGTATTAGGAGATTCCTCATCCCCATTTTGCTCAAGGGACAACCTTATTGTGTATATGAATTGCTCTAATCCTTTCTTTAAAAAAACAGAAATCAAAAGATGGTAACGACCAGAGAAATCTGAATTGTAAATAGGTTTTTAGCATTGTACACATGTTCAAGGGATGGAGATAGTTTGTGTATATATGGTCCCACATAGTCCCAATTGATATAAAATGGATCATAGTTTGTGTATATATGGTCTCACGTAGTCCCAAGGGGTGGAGATAGTTTGTGTATATATGGGCTCATAAGTTCTTAACCCTTCTATCAAAAGATCTTTGAACAAGTTCTTTTGAGGCTCTTGGAGATTATTATTATTATCTTTTTAGAATAATATAGGAGAATCTTATTTCAAGAAACCCCTGAAGTTAGGAGACGAGGGATCTCATTACAAAGTAAAAGGAAAAAGAAAATTATAGGGCACTTGGAGATTATTATGAGTCTTTTTCAAAGATCCATTGTTCCATTTCTTTGTGGGGTTTTCCCATAATTACAAAGCTGAAAACCTATAAAAACTCCCATAGAGCTTTCAAGGGCTTTCTCTAATAACTTCTAATTGAGAGATTAAGAGCTTAATTAAGAGCTTGAATGTCTGGGATGATTGGGAGAATGGGGAATATGTGCGGCCACACATAAGGTGCCAATGGATATAAAATCACTGGTTTCTATCTGTTGGGAATGTGTGGTCGCACATAAGGTACACTGTTTTGTGGCTCCTTATACAAGACAAAGAACATAGGTCATGCTGTCAATCCAATGTTCTAAAAGGCTTGATTAAGTGGGTGCCTAGGGGTAACCAGACATGGTCCACCTCGTCAGTGGGGATAAAATGATGATTTAGCGGCTAGGGTGTCGTTAAGTTGGGACTCACCTTTAACATTTCTCTGGTTTCATAAGCCAGGGGTGAAGCTCACGTCATTTGCCGACCCCACTCTCCCCCTCATCCAAGAGGGTATTGAAGCATCCATCTCTTCCAGTAGATACTCATTACAATTTTCCTCAAACAGTTGTCAACAATTGACAACCTTGAAAATAACTTATGCCTATGTGTCTTACATGCTATCGTTTAGTTACTATTGGTTTGCACGTGCCATGCATGTATCACATTGGAGTGGTGATAGTTATTATAACTTTCTTGAATGTTCTTATAAATGAACACAGTGGTCTTCCCACATCATCAAAAAGGAGGAGACCTACAAATTTCACGCATTCTTGTATTTTTTAACCAGGATCTTTGTTTAAATTTATAATCAATTTCAGTAGGGACAGATCACATATCACCATACTTTGTAAAACCAAGCTGTTATGAACAAGATTTTTTGGGGTGCAATTTTAGGCATCTATGTGCCTTTCTAATTTGTGTAGGCCAACCCAGGTTTATGATGCTCTAAACCTTTGAGGCTACTGAGTTTGCTATGCCAGATCACCATAACCTGCAAGAGGTTTGTGGGCTCATCTCTTAACATGGTGAACGCCCTTCGAATCATTGAAGGCTTAGGGTTTTGGTATTTGCCTTCTGAATTTGTTATATTTGAGTGATGTATCTCTTCGGCTCCGTTTGGAAACACAGATTGAAAAGTAGATTTTGGAATAAAGCTGCTTTTTAAGATGATTTTAGACCTTTGACTTTTTTGGATGCTTTTTTTTAATTCAGGAATCAATATTTGGAAGGAATTTAATGTTTGGTAGAAAAAGTTGCTTTTCAATTCAAAAAATCGATTCTGACAAAAAATCGTTCTTTTTGAGATTTTAAAAACACGGATTTCGAGAGAGAAATTAAAAGGAATCCAGCTTTTGATTCCGCCGGAATCCGACCCGTTTGGTTGCGCGTTTGGGCGGAATCCGCTTTTTGAAAAAGCGGAATCCGCCCAACGCGGAACCAAACGGGGCCTTCATGTAAGTGTAGATTGTAGACAAGGCAGTTGGATGTCTCGGAGTGTATCTCCCTTGTTTTGCAACATTTAACCACCATTTGGTCAGCATTCCTCTTGATCATGTCAAATTTTTAGGATTCAGAGCATCAAATGCTCAAGAGCACAATTCAACAATTTAAGATCTGCATGAGGAAGCTATAAATCCTATGATTCAATCGGGTATTTGTAGAAAGGGTGGTGATTTCTAGTTGCTGGGCTTTTATTTGTTGTTTCTCGGGCATGCTTTTGAATTGTCACCGATGCTCTCTAGTAATGTCAAAGTGTGATTTGATGTGATTATCATACAAGTCAGGTCTTCGAATTCTATATATCTGTGTTAAAAGCTATGCCCATTGGGGAATGTGTGAATCTGAGCTCAGTTATTTTGGAGTGCATCTGGTTCTTGTTGAACAATTCAAGAACAACAAATAAAGGTGGTTGTACTTCACAGTAACATTGATATTTAAGTGACCTAGTGGTATTCCTTTTTGTTTGGTCTCTCGTCTCCTTTTGTTGGGGGGGGGGGTGCTTATATTTAATAAAAGTTCTTATCTTTTATTAAAAAAAAAGTGACCTAGTGTATTTTTTAACCATTTTTATGAACCATGAACTTTGACTGCTTGTCATCTTTATACATTGACGACCCAATAGACTTTTTTTATTCCAAGATTATCTTAAATCTGCCTCTTTATTGGTCCATGTAAAAATGCAAAACTCTTATGAAGTATTTGAAATGATGTTTGTTCATAATTGAGAAAATGCTTTGGTGATGTTCAATATCAAGAAGTTCTATCATTACATAATTATGTGGACAAAAGAAAGAAGAAAAGCAATAGCGTGAAACCAATGCAGATGTCAGTGATCATCTCAAGTCGTACTTCCATGTTCAGAAAATCTCTGCTTCATGAATTCTAAATGTGTAACCATCAATTTTGTTTCATCATTACCAGGCTTCACCCTTTAATATCGGTGGTCGCCATGCTTATGTTGAGGAAAAGCGGCCTTCTGGTTCTCGAGGTAAGTGGAAACATTCACCATGTTGTATAATTATGCATGATTTTTGAATTTCTGTTCATGGTGGTATTATGTGATGTATTGTGTTTTCACTATATAATTTTTTTTTGGGGATTTTTAGTTTTAAGTCCCCGTAAACTATTGAATTTAGCTATCAATCCCTCACTTCTTCATATTTTAGTTTTAATCCCTACATTTAAAGATAATTTAGGAATAAGTCCCTGGGAGGGACTTATTCCTAAATCATTAAGTTTGTTTTTTAGTCCCTGGGAGGGACCTATTCCTAAATTATCATTTAAATGTAGGGACTAAAACTAAAATATGAAGAAGTGAGGGATCGATAGCTAAATTCGATAGTTTACGGGGACTTAAAACTAAAAATCCCTTTTTTTTTATATATAATCAACATCATTTTTTAGACTTGAAGCTATTATGATAACCTGACACCCATAATTCAAAAAAAAATTGACTATACATTATGCGTCAGTCCGACAAGAAGTTTCAATTTTCTTTCTTTCTCTCTCTCTCTTTATTTTATTTTAACACTTCATTGCGATTTGAATTTAATGAAAATAAATTTAATCCATGCAGTTGGCGGCAGAGGGCGGTTTCCTCCTGGACGAGGGGGTGGGTACCGAAGTGATGGGTTGAGGGGGCGAGGAAACTATGCTGGTGGAAGGGGGGCTACAGCCGGGGGGACTACAGTAACCGAACCGAGTTCAGTAACAGGGGTGGTAGTCGGGGTGGATCATCGACCCGTGGAGGTGGTGATGGTGGGTATCAGAGGGTCGATCGGATGAGCCGCCCCGGCAGTGGGTCGGCTGTTAACACCGGCTAAAATCACACCCTGGGTTTTCGCTCCCGCAGAAACACTGACCATATAGTAACAACATTAATTGGTGGAAGAGAGAGCAGAAGCATGGGCCTTTTTCTTTTGTGTTCTCGACAAATCTGATTCATCAGGGATTCGATCTGCTTTGCAGTTCTGTAAGGATCCCTCATCTTGTTCTTTTAGCTTCATCTCTTCTTTTCTTGCCGGCATAATCAGTGATGCGACGTGAGTGGTCTGTTAGTTTTGTTGTGTGTGTATTACTACCAAACCAAGGTGAAATTATCCCATTAGTTAGGTAACTCATTTTGTGGTTTACTGTCATCTTTCGTTTTCGAGTTCACCTTATTCTTTCCCCCCTACAAGATTTAGGAGTACATCAGCGTTTCAGGATTGTTTTTTTTCCCCCCTTTTTTATTTTAGAGCAGCTGATTATGTTTTTGGCTAATGAAAACATCATGATAATCTATTTGAACATTTGTAGTCACCATATGAGTCCCTTTTGTTTGTATACATCAGAAGTCCAGAATCTGGAATTGATGTTTTGCTCTGTTGATTGGTTCTTGGTTCATGAAATTGTTATTATGATTATAATAAAATCAGTTTCAGGAAGATTTTCATTGATGGATTACTTTTTTGGCTAGAAACTTTTGCATTATGTATGGATGGAATTTATTCCAGGTGACTTCAGTCTTTATGCTCCTCTTGATTTATTATGACGATTAAGAAATTTTCGGTTTGAGTCTTCCAAGGCTGTGGGGTATCTGATGCAGGTTTGATTGATTATTTTTCCCCTTGTAATCACTTCCAAGCTTCCATGGGTTGGTGGAAAACTATATCTGTTTAGTTCTCCCTTTTTTTTGATATCGTTTAATTCTCCCTCTTTATAAGATCAATCAAAGGGGCACTGTTAATGTGTTTTGAAGTTTGCAATTTTTTGTCACAGTATGTTTTAAAACAGCGTATACTCCATTACTAAAAATATAAAATGTGTTGAATGTGCATTGTTATGTAAATTTTTTTTATATCAAAAAATGTACTCCATTAGTTAAGGGAAAAAAAATCGAAATGAGTGCGGGTTACTCCAGATGAAAAAAATCAAAATGAGCTGCTTTTTTTTCCATCTTAGTCACCAGATTGGAAATGTGTATATTTTTGCATTTTTTTAAAATGTAGTAATATATACTAGCTTAATCTAATATAAACTGGTTTTTTGATTTGTAGTTGTGACTCCCAAAGAACTCCGGATAGATCAAATTAATTTCATTGGAAATCTTCACATTCTTTTGGTTTGATCAAATCTGAAGTTGAAACTTACCTTCTTCCCTTCAGATGTGTATCAGAACCGGATGGATTTTATACAAAGCAACAATTAGAAAAGAATCGAGCAGTAACTTGTAATCTAATCTGGACTTCTGAATAGGAGAGCTTTAATTAGAGCTTTTACTTTTGGATTGAAATCAAATGTTATCTGTGTCACTCTTGCCGTCCTAACTCAGTATTATGTAACAGAGTATATATTTGACTAGGGGTTTGAGTTTTGCCCCGGCTGACAGGAGAAAATTTAACTAGGAAATAAGTGTGTGTGCGCCAAGTAAAAAAAAAGTGTGTGTGTGTGTGTATATTTATAGGAAAAAAGTAAAAAAAAATATGAATGTCATTTGAGTATAAAGTATATGCATTTTCATGCATGTGCGTATTGCTTTTATATGAAGGTACATCCTTCATTATGTGAAATTAATGTTAAGGTTATATCTTATATATGATGTATTCACGTTGAATGATCATGATGAAATCATATTGAATGGTCACCCAATCCATAGTGTCTGTTAAGATTTAATTTTATTTAATAACAAAAGATCATTATCTTAATATCTTAAAAATGAGAGGCTTAGAATAAGTCATGTAACTCACTCTTGATTATAGTGGATGATCTTGGATTTTGCCCTTTGAATGTAGTAGGCTTTGAATGAACCACTTTTGTATTTCTCGTGTAATGTATGTTTTTATTTGATTTGGGTTTGTTGTCGATGGCTTTCGTAAATATTTTCATTAAGTGGTATTAGAGCTATGTATTCTAATCTATGAGGACAAGATCTAAAGAACAAGGATCAATGATGAAACAGGTCGATGATTATATAAATGCTGATTAGTTTGCTGTTAAAAACAATCAATTATGATGGTGTCATATTTGATTACAAGAAGAAAAATAGAGCATTCCATGTGATAAGAGGAGGCATCATATCAGTGAAGCAATGCAGAGGCAAAGACATCTTCAGACATAGATGTGCAAAGGTGCGCGGTGCAAGGCTTGAGACATGAATACGTAAAACATGATACTCTTCGTGATGACATTTATAATTTTCTTTTAAGAATGTATACCTCATTAAATGAAGTTTACTATTTTTATAAAAAATCAAAACATGTTCTAGTCAACTCTTCTTTTTATTTATATTTACCACTCCAATTAATATTAGTTTTCTTTTAGTTGGAAAATATATAGGAACAGATATACTTTCTAAATAAAAGTATTTATCTTTTATAGTGGTAAATAAGACTAAAAATAGAGCTAGTTTCAATGACCCAATAGAAACTGGTTTCACATATCCAAAGATGAGCATGCAATATTAGTTATGTATTATATTAATTTAGATTTTGAAAAGAATGTCAATTGTGTCACATGTCACATTGTTACACATCAGATGATCACATACGATCAACTAAAAAAATATTTCCAGGTTTTAAGTACTAAAACAACTACTGATGTTTTGAAATTAACCTCCAAACTATAGATCCAAACAAACCTGCAAATGAAAATTCTTACAAGCTTTCCTCAAATGACAGAAACTGTTCTTAAATGGTGGTGGTAGCATGTCATGTATGAATTTCTAATTAGCATTACTTCCAATCTTTCTCTCTCTATATATCTCTATAAAAAGCCCAACAATCCTCAAAAATCGATGCGTAAATATCGATGTCGCCTTGAGTTGTTTCATACAATGGAAACTTGTGAAGGTATGGTAAGCATTTGGCCAGCCATGGTACTGCATTTGAGAAGATATTGGAAATGCAGCTGGAATTATGAATTGAACATGTATAGATCTGTGGAAATCTTCATAGAGATTGATTGAATTGTACCTTTTGATGTAATAATAGCAAAAATCGAAGAGGATGAATGTCTGAACGAGTTCGGAGAGGAGCATCATTGGCATCCACAGGAAGCCCGTCCCCCAGATCATGTGTCCACCAGTTTCAATTACCTGATCAGCATGAGAAAGTACATCAAAATCAATTCATGGTTTGAAGCAAATGACCCTGTTTGAAACCAATTGTTTTAAAAGCAGTTTTTTTTTTCGATTATAGCTTCTCTCAAACCAGCTTTATCATTAAAAACTGTTTTGTTGACTTTTAACTCATAAAGCCAAAATCTAAAATCAAAAGCTAAAGTCTAGAAAATAAACATGCCTGCAATCAATTATCTAAAACTGATTTTGCAAAAGTATAATAAGTTGGAAAATTTATTCCAAAAAAGCCCTTTAGCAATCCTTTGATAGTTTTTCATTATGTCCTACACTACTGACACTATCTGTGTGAGCTGATGACCTGATACTGCAAGTGGTGACTAATTGAATTTCTATGAGAGGAGGTGCAGAATGCAGATGTTTGACAAAAGAGAGCTTGGCTCATATAGGAAGTTCTACAAACGGGTGCTGTTTCACACGCCTCTTATTTCCAGCCCCACATGCAGTTTCATTTCGCTAAGAAGGTATATGATTTCTTAAATGAAACATGTAAGTTTTTATATTTTAGCATGAATATATAAACTATTTATTAGTGTATATACTTCATTTTTTATTTATAAAGGTTTATGCTTCATTACATATTTACATGAAGTATAAACTTAAAGAAAACAAAAATCAAAGCATGTGGACTTCATATAACATCATCCTTTACAAATACATCTATGATGAATTAGGTCAATTAGATTATGAAGTATAAACTTTCAAAAATAAAATGTTGCATATAACATTATCCTTTACAAACACATCTATGATGAATTAGGTCAGCTAATGTTGGGTAACTGGAAAGCACCATATAATTAAGTTTATGCATAAGAAAGCTATGGATGTTAATTAAAAAATTGTATCATTAAATGTTATAACAAGTCAAGAGGAAATTCAAGTTTTGGATTACAAAGAGAAGGACCAGTTGATAAAGTATATTTGTTGATCAGAATTTCTCAAATGAAAAATCTTCGGTGTAAGAAGGAAAATATCAAAGTCATGTTCATCTCAAAACCTATCAAACAACCATTACTTTCTAAGCTTTGAGAGAAGACTAATGTTAGACAATTTCCATATGCTTTGATTTTTTTTTTGAAGGTGCACAACAACAAATCATATATTTCATAAAAGATGAAGTATATATTTCAATTAACACTGTATATATCGCTTTTAAGAAAAAAAAATAAAAAAAAAATCGCATGCTTTATCTAATGAAGTGTGAAATGAGACTACATGCTAGATTGCATACAAGGACTGTGTATGAACAGTGCCCTTGAAAGAAATACCATTATATTCAAAGCTGACAACATCGAGTCCTGTATCTTTGGGAGAATTTAGCTGATTTACCATATAAGACTAATATAGGATATCTTCAAAATCTAAGCACTCAATTACTTTATCAACAAAATTTTCAGTTTGTATGACATGCCTATATAGTTCATATAATATCATTATATTCAAAGCTGACAACAAGACTAAGTAATGTAAGATTTCTTCAAAATCCAAGTAGTCAATTTTCAGTCATACATTGACATACCTATATTGTTCATATAATGCAGTCTTCTAAAAAAAAGGCCTAAAAAATCATGGAAATCACACTCACCCGTAGAACCCAATGTCCAAACCCCAGAATCCTTGCAACACCAAGTGCAAAAACATAGTGAGATGTAACTGGTTCAACCAACTGAAAAAAACCAAGATACATATATAAGAGAGTATGCATTCATGAATAAAAGACTCAACAACAACTTCATAATATGAAACCTCACTTTAGCATTTTGCATGTATCGAAGCTGTGGCAACACTGATATAGCCTCCATATACACAGAAAAAGCCCAAAGAATCCTGTTGATGTGTAGGTTTCGAATGTATGGATGAACAAAAACAGCGAGTACAACGCAAGGAACCACCTGCATCAAAGGCAATATTTTCATTTCAGATATAATAATTATTTGTGTTGGATACCATCATGTTTAATCTGTGAATCTGTGACAATTTTAATCACGTTGGGGACTAACAAGAACAGATGGATCTAACACTGACTTTATCGCATATGAATTTTGGATTTATGTACCACAAAATATCTTGGGAGGCTGTCGAGTTCCTCGATGTAGGTGTCTTTGAGTTTGTAGCGGATCATGTATATGACCCAAAGAGTTGAGAGGAGTGATATGGAGTCGAGGATCGTGTGTATGTCCACATCCATGTAGAAATTGCAGTTGAGCCTTACAGCAAGGAATAGCGCGGTGAACTCTTGAGTCTTCAATGAGAGACCTATAGAAGTGCATCACAAGCTTAAGTGATTCATTGTAAGACAAAACAGTTCATGTATGGCTTGATTTTGAGACACATAAACAAGATAAAACAAGACAAGGAAAAGCTCTTCAATGCTTGATAGTAGATACACTGAATTTAGTTATTGATCGCATTGATTTTTCAAAATTTTTCTTTTCTTGTGAATGCATTATAAAATTGTACATACTCTAATTGTGATGTATTTTTTGGGGGGGTATATGACTACATAAGATATTTTTACTCGAGAAAATCTATGACAACACATTTTTCTACAATAGTGGTTCATTTGAACTTGGTAATTACAAGCATTTTAAAACTGAAAGGCACATGTGAAATTTTTCTACTCAGATGCAAAATGACCTGCATTAAGACATGAAAAAAAGAGGTTATGAAATAACTAAAACAGGAAACGCCACTCTCTCATCACATCAAAACACCTCAACCCTCACATTTCGGTCTGCACTATACATCTATTCATCTTCTAGATGCTTCAACTTATATATAATAATATGAAATTTCTGAAATTCCTAAGTTGGTGTTGAAGAATAGATACAGGTAGAAGAAATACATTGACCACCATCAGCATAGGTTGAACTTCAGTTGAATCAAAATATATGAATGTTATGCACCAAAAAAATTAATACATATGATGATCATATTGGTTAAAGTATTGAGATGTGTCCAATGGCTAATTAAAAAACTATATTCACCTAATTCCAACTCTTCATTCTCTTTTAGCTGTTCACAAGTTTTTGTTTTTAGCTTACATTTATTTAATTAACTGACTAAATCGCAATGTGTGCAGTTCATAAATATAAGCAAAAACAAAGAGGATGGCTGGTTTTTTTTTCTATTCAGAAACATAAATGTGACAACTATGTCAAATACATGACTAACCTAAAAGTGGGTATAAGTTAATATAAACATTGTTGGTGAATGAACAAGTGATTCTGCCAAATGTAATAGAACTTGTAAAGATACTGATCAGAACCACCAGTATCTGAAGTTGGTGAATTATGGACAAAACAAGTGAATTCAGTGTAATTATTCAGCAATAACTCATGGTACTATTGCATCCTGAAATGGATTGTTTACTGCCACATCTGAGCAAATCAACCATAGAACGAATTTTGAAAAAAAAAAAAAAACAGTTTCCATCATAAAAACTGCTGTCAACTAGCTTTTTCCATAAAAGCTACTATTACCAGGTTTTTTTTTTCTTCCGTAGAAAGCTGTTCTGTTGATTTTAACATATAAAGATCAAAATCCAAAAAATAAAATTTTAAAAATCCCTTTGGAACCGATAATACGAAAGTTGATTTTTAGAAGCCAAATCTGTTTGATAATTTGTTCCATACAGGGGCCTAAGTAGAGTTATCTGCCAATGGTGCCCGCTGGCTAATTCTATTATGCAAGCAAAATTGAATGCTAATGAAGGCAATCAAAGGAAGGCAAAAAAGTGATTTAGGTAACCATTGTCATAATGTAGATTTCTTGACTCTGTCACATCATCTAATATTCTCATTGCAGAAAACATGAGGAGAAACCAAAACATCTTCTGCATCAGAATGCTCTGTTTAAACAACATATAACATCATAAATCCTAAGGCCAGAGATCATGATATCTGCACTACAGCTTCCTTCAAAATCAAGACAAAGCAAAAAAATTCAAATGAGAGAGAGAAGGGGGGGGGGGGGGGGGGGAGAGAGAGAGAGAGAGAGAGCAGTTACATCATATAGAATCCATGGTACAAGAACTGCTTATCCAACAAAAGGTACAAATCAACCAAAAAATCGACCAAAAAAAAATCCACCAAAAAATAAAATAAAAGATAAAAATCAATCCTAGGTAGTTTTTGGAGACATGGTTCGAAAATGAGCTTTTCCATATAAATTTGCTCTTGAAAACTGATTTTAAAATTAGCTTTCCACAAAGTACACTTTTGTTAGATTTATGAAAAACATTTTTTCTTACAACTTGTAACTTTTTTTTATTATGGTAACAAAAGTGCTAAACCACCTTGACAGGTTGGCAGAGGCTCCTGTCTTCAATGAGGAATTTTGAGCTCGAGTCATACTCTTGTTGATAGCAGAAGATTATCCAAAAAAATAAAAATAATAACACTTAACCAAAAAATTGAAAACAAAGGTCAATATTCAACATCCATCAATTTTCTCCTACTCAATGTATAGAAATTGTGATTTGGCAGGCTTTGTCCAGAAAAACAAATATCTATTAACCATATTCATATATGTAACACATTACAGTCTGTTTTTGGGTTAAAGGTAGAAAAATCAGAGAAAAGGTTAAAAACAATAAAACAAAATTCAAGTCTTAAATCTGATTTTGCATATGAAATGCTATTTCGGGTAAAATACCAAATAAATGATCAATCTTTCCTTCAATATGTAGTTTATATTCTTGATAACTAAAACAATTGATTCACTAGAAAAACAAAAGTAACTCTCAATATGTATAACCTTACAAGCATTTCCCAAAACAAAAAAAACTTACAAACATTGATGGGGTTTAAAAGCCATTAAAAACCTTCCTTTGATCTCTCACAACAAACTCCAATGACTCAAATTCTTGGTTTTTCTAACA
This sequence comes from Acorus calamus, assembly GCA_030737845.1. NCBI lineage: Eukaryota > Viridiplantae > Streptophyta > Magnoliopsida > Acorales > Acoraceae > Acorus > Acorus calamus. The sequence continues at coordinate 21,183,191 of CM060867.1, read as the reverse complement.
CGATAAACAAACCAAACTTCAACAATTCAAAACCATGATCAATAATATAAAAAAAACCCTAAAATTAAACAACAACAACAACAACAACAACAACAACAACAACAATTGTATATACCTGAACAAGTCTTCTGCGTGGCAAGCTTGTAAATAAGAACCAATATGCCAATGGCATGGATGGACTCCGAGATTATAAAAAAGTAATCGAGGTCCTCATCAAAATACTTTAAAACAGCCACCAAAAGGATGGCAGAGACTGTCCCTAACCCGACCCTTATCTTCATCGGTAGTCGTCTGAACAACTCGAAAAACTTGTCCAATGGACCCCATGTCCTTCCTCTTCTCTTTCCCATGGTGTGTCTTTAGAGAGAGAGAGAGGTTTTGTATTTGTAGAGAGAGAGAGAGAGAGATTTTGTGTTTGCAGAGAGAGAGAGAGGGAAGAGAGGACAAGAGTTGTGCATGCAATATAGGAATTTTTGTTTGTGAGAGATACGCGGGCTTTAATTGACAGAGATCTTTGTATTTTTTGTTTATGGTTACCTTCGGTGAGGATATTCGCAAAGAGGTCATTGGCGAGGGTGAAGATTGACAAGTTTGTGTCCGTGGATTTCGCGTAATAAAGTGAGTGTATTATAGTGGAGGAGTGCGAGATTCGTTTCACTTTTGTTTTTAACGTAAATGGTGGATTCATATCTTAAATTTGTGTGGAAAAAAAGGAAAGAAAAAAACGGATGTTCGTTTTTAATAGTGTTTTAAGGTGCAGCGTATTGGACGGTTGTGATCGTTCGTTGTGATGGGATTTGATCTAATCAAGTTTTGGACGGTTCTAATCATTCGTTGTGGATGTGTTTATATTGCGTTTATATGTTATAAAAGGAAAGTGTTTCATTTTTTTCATTTCTATTTTTACTCTCTCATAAATTTTACAATTATTTATTATAGGGAAAATAATCAAATAAATCTCTCAAAAGTTAGAAATATCCAAATCAGTCATTTTTAAAAATTATACAAAAAAGTCTAATTTTACCATTTTAGAAACTCAAAAGACTAACCTACCCCTCTATGTAGTCAGATCCCTAACATGCCTCTAACCCTTGGTTATTCCATACCTCTTACATTTATGAAAATATTTCACACATTATCATGCATAAATTTGTTTTTTTACTTTAAATTATTCATCATTAAATGGATTTTGTAAGATATGTGTTAATATAATTTGAGTTTCTCATGATACAATATGAAATATAATAACAAAATCACTAAAAATTTCAAACCAGACATATTTGATCAAAGAGATCAGCATATCTAAAACAAAATCAAATTCATAATTTATTATAAGAAATGTTATAAAATAAGAAGTGCAAATCAATAAGACCTACGGAGAGGGGGAACCATTGGTCGCCCTTTACATGTTTGCTTGTTATGCCCAACCTCTTTACATATTGAAAACATTGAATTTTTTTCTTATTTGTACTTTGAGACTCGATCCTCCTTTTATGTGGCCGATCGGGTATTTTCCTTGGAGCAGGTGGAAAAATAACTGGTTCATTCTCTTCACGCTCCCACTGAGTTCGATCACGAGTACCATGAATAATTTGTCCATACGTTTGACGATGGGTATCCACAGTGAACCAATGCTCACAATAATCCTCAATATCATATCCACCACTTGTAATTGCAGCAACAGCGTGCAAATATGGATAACCAAGGTATTCAAATTTATAACAAGTACATTTTTTTTTGTCAAGCATCACAACATCAAATCGATCTGATGAAAGAACTTGAAACTCAGTAGAACTACAGGGCCTTACTTGAAATCCTGTTGCTTCTTCCATATTTTTTGAAATCCTTTGTAAAATTTTATCAGTGATCTTGTCTTTCATTTTCAAACCTTTCAAGTGTCATTTATAGAAGAAACTCGTCAATTTCACCCTCAGCTTCAATCAAGCTAACAATTGGTAAAGATCGAGCCTCTAGCAATAAAGCATTGACACTCTCACAAATGTTTGTAGTGCCAAGCTCATACCTATTCACAGGAAAGTGCACCCGTGCCCAATGTTCCTTTGGCACATTATTGATCCATTTGTATACATCCTCGAATTGCACTCTAATATTCCACATGTCTTCATCAAATTTCATTGGGGAGAATGCTCGAGCAAGGGTCCAAAACAAAGATTCTGACACATGATCTTTACATGCCTTTTTTAAATTCTCCGACATGTGACGCAAACAAAATCCATGATACGCATCAGGAAAGTGAAGAGGTATCGAATGCAAGAGACCAGGATGTCGATCATAATTAATAACTAGTCCAGGAATCAGGCCAATAATGTTGTGTAGATGACTCATGAACCACTCCCACGTCGCATTGCACTCAACTTCTACAACTGCAAAGGCTAGAGGTAGAATCCCATCCTCCCCATCAGCACCTGTCACAATTAACAAGGATCCAGAATATCTACCTTTCAGGTGTGTCCCATCCACGCCAATTATTGGACGACATGTGCATTTGAAGGCAGTACTGGATTGAGAAAATGACCACATGAATCTAGAAAATATTGTCCCTCTCATTTCTTGAACTGTATAAACACTTGGATTAGTTCGTTCCAGTTCCTTGCAATATGCCGATATATCAGAAATGATCCCTCCCAGCTACCTCTTAGCTCTGCTAAAGCTTTCTCTTTTGCCCTCCACACTTGCTTATAATCCAGCACTATCTTATATTTATCAAGAAAAAAACTGCGCAATAGAATTGGTGAAGTATCAAAGCATTGATGGAGAGTTCTCATAAATTCTTGAGCCAAAAAGTCACATGTCGCTTGACGATGACCTTTAGGTGGCAATTTTAGAGCATGACTGTGTGTCTTATGGAACATTCGGATCTTAAATGTGGACACTCCTTTCAACTGGGATGCATGAATCCTCCATTTACATCCTTCAATTGGGCAATCGGCAGTAATTTGTTTGCTATTTTTCTTCAACCAACTTTCCAATACCCCATGGCAGTTAGGGTGTGTGTGCGCACAATCTCAAAGGGAAAATAAAGAAAAGTGAAAGAATTTGAGTCAAAAGAAAAGTAAAGGAAAAGAAAACATTTTCCCTTTGACCAGTTTATATGATGTTTGTGCCCGTAATGGAAAATGATGGAAAATAAAAATGTGTATAAATAAAAATGACAGAAAATAAAAAATTATTGTTTGTGAGAGATTCACATAATCTATCTTATTGAATTTCACAAATCTTTAATTTCAAAAATAAATGTGTATAAGTATATGATTTTAATTAACATTTTAACAAATTAATTAAACTTTTTGAAAAGTTGAAAATAAAATAATATAATTTATGGTATCATTATAATATACATTACCCCCGAATATCATGTTTTACACATAAGACTACACATTAATATCAATTATACATTTTCTAAAATAAATAAGTATTCATCGTTATTCGTAATTCACGAAATGAGATTCAAAGGTAAACTAATTGGACATGATGTAATGATTGTATTAAATGAGTTTTATTAATATTATTTTATATAAGTTTTTATTAAAAATATCTATAAAATATTATGTCTTGTTAATATTATTTTTATTTTTATTCACATCGTTTCATTGAGAAAAACTAGTTAATGTACAAAATACTATATGTCTTGTTAATATTATTTTTATTTTTATTCATGCGTTTTTGTTGGTGTGTTGAGAGAAATACATAGATTCCCTCATTTTCCCTCACTTTCCCTCCTCTAGGGTGAGAGAAATTTTTTTTCCCAAATTCTAATAAGACAAAATAGCAAAGGGAAAGTGAGAAAATTTTTTTTCCCTCTATTGGTTTGGCACAAACACTAGGTTTCAAAGGAAATTTTTTTACTTTCCCTCACTTTCCATGTGGCACAAACACACCCTTAGTAACATTAGCTTATTCATTTCTTCTTCAAAAAAAAAAAAAAACATTAGCTTCTCGATAGCCTTGTTAATTATTATGTTGTATTGTTCATATTCTGAAAACATGATCTCACATCATAGATGCTGGATATCCCTATTGGAAGGGATTCCTCGCTTTATATCGCAACATTTGATATGATGTACCTGATTTTTAACGCAGTGCACCCAGAGGGTCAAACATTTAATAGCTTCCACTCATTGTTGAGGAACATAATTGCGCGCTCCTTTGGTATTTTGAAGAAGAAGTGGCCTATCTCGGATAGGATGCCGAACTTCAATTATAAAACTTAGGTAAAAATAGTAATAGCAGCTATGACTATCATAGAACAAAAGGTGGTCGATGAAGTGATGATCTCCAATTTTAATGAGATGTGTGTTCAAAGGTGAAGGTGATGTTGATCCATTAGAGAATCCTGATAACATATTAATGTCTAGAGTACGTGATTCTATTCGTGATAAGATCCCAACTGCTTATAGGCTTTAAGATGTATTATTTAACATTATTCAAAGGGAAAAATCCAAACAACCCCCTGTAAATTGCATGAAATCCATATAACCCCCTAATTTATCCTAAAGTCCATATAACCCCTTGAATTTTCCTAAAATCCATATAACCCCCCTGAAAACACCTATGTAAATCCAAACAACCTTCTGAGTTACATTTTCATTAATAGATGAAGAATATTATACGAATATTTCATTTTGCTAACCCTGACTAAAAATACAGTATACTGAAAATTCTTTACAATTTATTAAAAAATATAAAAATATTTTGTATATGATGTTTTTACCCCTCCGTATAAATTATAAAATCCTATACAAAGGATAAATTGGTCAATTACAGAAGATTTTTCACATTTTTAACACGTTGTAGGGGGTTTCTGTATACTATGTTTTCAACCAGGGCTAACTAGATAGAATATTCGCAGAATAATCATAATCTGTCAATGAAAATTTAACTCGGTGGTTATTTGAATTTACATATGTGTTTTCAGGGGGGTTATATGGATTTTAGGAAAAGTCATGAGGTTACATAGATTTTAGGAAGGTTTCGGGGGTTATTTGGATATTTTCCTTATTCAAATCATGTTATTGTGTCTGATGTGAACATCAAGACTTGTGTGTAAGAACATCCTGACTGTGAATCCGGAATATTGTGTGAGGTTAGGCTGATGCGTTTTTATTAGTGAAATGAATATTTGAAAATGTAATGTTTTCTATAATCAAAATTGCTTGCATGTCATAAATTATTTTTTCTCCCTACTCAAGTGTCATGGGTCAGAAGAAAAAAAAAAAGAGGGGAAGAATATGGGTTTCAAAAAAGCCTAATGATCTTATTATATGCAAAATGAACAAGTACTTTAAGACATTTTCATCCATATCCAACAAAGATATAATAATTAAGGACCATGAAAACAATACATAAACATGTAAACCATTGTTTTTCAGCATTGACTGACTGAATTGGTTCAATTGTTTTTCAGCTGGCTTTTCAAAAAAACTGACATTGCCCACCTCACATCCAAATGGACACTCCAAACACCTGATTTTGAAATCTAAAAATATATTTTTGATTTATTGATTTAAAATCTTAAATTTTGAAGATATATAATAAAGGAAAAATGATCAAATAAATCTTTCAAAAGTTAGAAATACCCAAATCAACAACTTTTAAAAAGTATACCAAAAAAGTCTAATTTTACTATTTTGGAAACTCAAAAGACTAACCTATCCCCCTATGTAGTTAGATCCCTAACATGCCTCTAACCCTTGGTTATTTCACACTAAAAACCTATTTTTATTAACAAACAACAATCTCTCCTTTCTCCCTACCCATTAGAAAAAAAACTAAAACCCTAGCCTTTGAATTGTGGCAATGGAGGTCGATGACATTGAGGTAATCCTAATAATATTCATAATATTTATCTAGATATTTCTATTATTATTTGAGATCTTGATTTTGAAAAAGTTTTTTTTATGTTTATTGTTCATGTGTTTTGCCTGTTATGTTTATTTTAGATCTTGATTTTGGAAGAGTTTCTTGATTTTGAAATCATATATCACCGTCAATGTTTCATCGCTTTGAAACACAAATTGACCTATTGAGATATGATAGGATCTCATTTGTCTCCACTGTTTATATACACACACATATATTGAAAGGTGGTCCGGTGGTGAGTAAGGGGTGATCAGTTGAATTATCAAATATTATTGGGTTATCAAATAAATTTTTCTTGATATCATCTTTTTTATTCGCTTGATTAGATAGAAAAGCCTCTTCTTCAAATTATTCTAAAACAGCAAAAATTTAGATAATTGCCCCCATTTGTCACTATATAATGTGTTGGATGAATAGTCCCACATTTTGTGTATTAATACATGCTAATTCATTGCATTACAGGATGATGATGTATCGAGTGAAGATGGCATGGATACAATTGATATTCCATCATTGCCAAATGTTGAAGACTTTATTGATGATTATATTGTAGATTCATCTCTCCCATGTGCAGAAGCTGGAGACGAAGATGGACATGATTTGAATGTGGGACAAGTTTTTAGAGGAATTGTTCAGTTTCAAAGGGCACTAAGGGCATATGCACTTTAAAAGATTCGAGTACCGAGCAGGATTATACACCGCATGGGCCAAGACCTTGGCATCGTGTGCAGCACTCTCCCATCCCGCAGAAACAAATGTGAAATGCATGTTGAAATCACAAACACCCAATACATTCTAAGTGATGGTTTTAGATCTACTACTTCAGAATGCAAGTTGTCGGTCAACTAGGATAGTAGGACGTGAGTCCCATCAAGTGCTCCAACACAAACCTTAAAGAAAGGATAATATTTCCTCCCACCATATTCTATGATGTATTTGGGGACAATTTCTAATGAATCCTTGGGTTTTATAATTTCCATAGCCCATATGCAAATTGCATTCAAAATCTTGTTGAACCACCGGTTAATAGTTTCACCTGAGTGTTCAATGTGTCCTGCATTACCTTATTCCTATAACTGTGGCCTATGGTCTATAAGAAAATTCTCAATTATTCTTCAACTGAGACATTCCTAGAATTCCGAGCAAGCCCCTTTTCCCTTAATATGCCACATATTCTTAAAAGAGCAGTTGACATGACACGGCACATATCAAAACATACACGCCAATGTCCATGGATCCAGTATATGTTTGCTCATGAACCGGTTCCTTTCACAGATATGTTGTGTGATACCAACCTAACCTTCTAAAAATCATCAACAAAAGAAGATTGTGCTCTATCTCGTCAAGTCCATCGTTCTCAGCCTAATAATAAAAGATATTGTCACATAAGTTTATACAAAAAATCATGAGTATTGTAATAAAAATGAATTTCACATCACAATAGAATGTACTTACAACTGCTCAATTGTGGAAGCCATGACTTATTTTCATAAATTGGTCAATGTAGGAACACAAAAAAATGAGAAAATTAGAAACAACACACAATAAACAAGTCATTTGTCAAGAAAAAACAAACAAACAAACAAGTCATTCAAATAAGTGAATTAACAAACTCCAACATACACAATGATTAAAATAGTCTACAATATAAGCAAAATAAGATTAGCACCATAACATTCTACCGTCAGTGCTTGTTAAACATTCCCAAACCATCTACCATCAATACTTGTTAAACATTCCCAAACATCTAATGTCTAGTCATCTGGTATTTAAGACAAATCCAACGAGCTCTAGCATCGTCATCTGATATTTAAAAAAACAAGTTGTGATCAATTCTTGGGTTTTTACACAAAAGAGAGGCAACAAATGACCATTCGAGGGCATGTCTAGGAATCAACTCAAAGCTTCGAAGCTCTCCCATAGCCTCGGCAATGGTTGGGACATATTTAGATGGTTCAGAAATAGACATGGCATGCTTCGTTCTGAGCTCCATCAACGTAACTCGCACTCACGGTCTAGTGATTTCTCCCATTTTTGGTTCGCGCTGGATTTGATCCTCTTAGGAGCAATATTTACACGAGGCATTGCACCTTTTTAAATCTCAGAAGAATATAGAACCCCACGGGGCCTTGTACAACAGAATTTTGATAGTGTAAAATGTTGTATATACGGTTCGGGGATTTGAAATGAGAGAGGAAAGAGAAGATGGAGGGTTTAAACGATCCCTCCATCTAATGCTTTGAACGATCTGGACCATCCCGATTGATCGGATGGTCCAAATCATCCGCGACTTAAAAAATACAAATCTGGACCGTCTAGATGCAATCGGACGGTCCAAATTTAGGCCGCACCTAAGGTGAATGGTTGCATGGATGCATAGTATCATTACTCTATATATATGCGGTCCGTGCAATCCGTACGAACCACGTATTACATCCATTATCAGGTATATGCGTCGATAAATAAGACTTCAATGAGTTGATATATTTTTTTATCAATGCATATACCTCGGTAAGAGATATATATACACGATTCGCACGAACTGCATATATATATATATATATATATGGTCCGTTCTTAGACGGATGCCCACAAGTCTTATTTTGCAGACTTTCGTTTGGACCATCCGATAGCAAGTGATGGGACGGTCCAAAACCGAAAGAAAAAAAAAATGACGAATGAAAAACACTCGACTTTATTGACCGTCCGATCAGATATGATCGGATGGTCAAGAAAAAGAAAAAAAAACCCACTCACCACTCCCCAAAACCCCGACTCTCTCTCTCTCTCCAAAACAGAAAATCAGCTAGAAAAAAACCCCCTGCGAGGCCTCGACCACCAAGCGACCGACCCCGGCGACCCCTCTCTCTCACCCGAGACCCCCTGCGACCAAGACCCCTGCGACCCTGACCGTCTAGGACCCTGACCCTCTCTCTCCATGCAACCCCCGACAGTCCTCTCTCTCTCTCTCTCTCTCTCTCTCTCTCTCGATCAGTCGATTTGTTGATCTTTTCTTGTTTGTTAGGGTTTGTAAAATGTAATGCCTGAATAATGTAAGGGTTTCTTTGAATGCTGACTGAATGATATTAAGGTTTCTTTGAATGTCTAACAAACAAACACACTTCTTCGAATGATGTATAGATCTAGGGTTTCTGAAATGTGATGTCATTTTTTTTCAATCCTCTGGTTTTTTTCCTTTTAATCATTAGTTATATGCTTATTCTCATTTTACATTTGTTGAAAGATATCACAATGCAAAATTAAATCATACATCTTGTGAACTCTTGGTTATCTTGACCGCAGCTCTTAAGAAAGAAAAAAAATCCTTTCTTATTAGTTTGTACTCTTGATGCACTGTATATATATATAAATTTCTTGGTATACATGGATCTGTAGAGGAATCCCTAATCAGGGGACTCATGAATTTGATATGTGTGGTCTTTTAGTTTTCCTCTATTTTAGTCCTTCTGTGCTTATCTCATGGATTTAAGTATAGCATGTGCTTGTCTCATGGAGTTATCTATCTTTAATTTGAATTTCTTGTGTTGTGTTTGTGGTCATCACCATGGATAACTATTTCATGCTTCAACCATATAGTTATGCAAGTCCAACCTATATAATATCCTTTGGTGTCAATTCCAACTTACTATGCTATTGTAAATTTGCAATTCCAATGCATGAGCTGCTAATGATCCTTTTTAATGTGGGCATGAAAGCTTTTTCCAAAGAACCTTTGCATGTTATACTCTTCTTTCCTTATGTGTGTTTGTTGTTTGAAATTTGGACATTGAAATGTAGAACATAGTTTGAAACCTGGACATTGTGTGTGTTAAGTTTGTTGTCAATATCATCTTTTGTCATCTCATGCTTGTTAAAACTTCTTGGTTTGTATCATACATTTTCCTTATTTTTGTAACACATCTATAGAAAATATATTTAATGCAAACGTAAATCTTAGAGATGATTTTGTTCTGTTGAGGAGAAGACTGAATATAAGGCACCCATTGGAATATCGAAGAATTTATGGCGAGGCTGTTGGTTAATCCGTGCTCCTGGATCAGATGCTTTTAGTTGAAGATAATGATACTAGTTTTGTTTGGGTTGAAGTTTGTGTGAATTAACTTGACTGGTTGTGATGATGCTTGGAGCTTTTTGTGGTTGAGGTTGAAGTTAAGGTTCAGGTTCCCATTAAAAACTGGTATTAGATTGTAAAACAGGTTGGTTGAAGCCATTTCAGTTTGTAAAACAGGTTGGTAATGCTTGTAAAGTGGTATTAGTTTGTAAAATAAGTTGGTTGAGGCCATTTCAGTAGAGTTGGTTTGTAAACTGGGATAAGTTTGTAAAATAGGTTGGTAATGCTTATAAACTGGTATTAGTTTGTAAAGCATGTTATTAATGTTAGAATATATCTTAAAGTGACCCACATAATAAGATCTCACGTGTAATATTTTGAATTTTAAATATTGGGTTTATCACTTATGAATATCTTTATCTAAACTTGGTCAAAGAGGAGATACTTCTATATCCTAACAAACTACTTGATGAGAGGATTATAATTGATTTCAGAGATTGAATTGGGTCCTCTCTCCACCTTATAAATAGAGCACATTTCAATTAAGAAGCACGTACGAAATGTGTCTAAGGTCAGGAGAGAGAAACCTTATTCTATATTTGAAGACCGAAGAACATCATCAAGTATTATCAATGAAGCCAGATTGTGAAGATCGTGAAAGATTAAGATCTAGGACATCGTGAAATATATTAATACTTACATGTGGTATGAGAGCCTGAGTTTTAAACTTCATTATCTTCCTATAATGATGAAAACTAATGATCTATTTTATTAATTAAATTAAATTGGATCATATATATTAATAACGATTTATATTTAGATACACATTTGATGATCATTATGATGGCTCAAAATTACTGAAAAATATTCTTTAATTTAATTTCTAATTTTTTGATTTAATTTATTTGGATTTTTTATGTGTATAAATCCATTAATGTATGTGAAAATATTAATCTAAAATATAAGAAATTAATTAAAGATATAAATTTCAGATAGAATTGTCGTAACTAATTTTATAGATTAGTTTAAGATGAAAAATGATGATATTCTGTTTAATTGGTTCCTTATTTCGGAAAAGTTTGTTTTAACCGATGATGATGAAAGGTTAATACAATGTGATCTTTAATTTGATACATTGTATGCTTTGATTTAAACAAAGAAATAAAATTAATGCTTGATCGGTCAAATCGGTGATCACTTTCACATGAAAGCTTGCATGGGTTTGATGGCAGTTCCGTAATTTATGAGATAGTTTGTTAAGGTAATTATGTAATTTCTAAGATATTTTGTTATGGTAAAATCTGATTGTTATCAATTATCATACAATTTAAGTTCAGTAATCCTATTAATGTTTTTGGATTACATAAAAGCCCACATAAAGTTAAAAGTCCATTAAGCTATTTTCTGTTTTTATTATGATGACCTGTTTATGAATATTTTTATTATAATGGTCTAAAGTAAACAAAAATTTATGGATTTATTTTATGATTTATTTATGTTATTAAATTAATATTATGATGTTGTTGATATTCTAAATTATGTTTAAATCGTAGAATATCGTATTATGATTTGTTTTTCTGCATTATTGTTTATGGTGATGATGATGATATAAATAATGCATGCGCAATAGTCATTTACATGTATTTTGGGTTCAAGGTTTGGACTGATTAGGAGTCACCAAAGCAGCCCAGTTGGAAAGAGCCGAGGATGCCAAAACATAAAATCGATATTCAATACATATTATTGTCTATTGAATCAAATAACATTGCAATCGTGGTTTCTTTAATCATGAGATTGTATGATTCGCCCAAAGGAGGATCAATTTTCAATTGATTAAAAAACTAGAATAGGGTAATTGGTATTGTATGCTTGTTAGGATAGGAACTAGATACCCAAAGGAAATAGACCTATATGAATAAATAGTCTATAGGTGTGTCATGGTATTCAGCCAAAAGTGGAATCATGATGATATCACTTGTCTATTATTTTAAATAGTACATGTAACTCAAAATGTTAATGTTGTGAGCATTTATTTTATACAGTTGTAAATGTTGTCTCAGTGCATTCGCACGCTTCATCTATTTCGATGTTTAATGGAACAAATCTTTCAGAATAATCTGAACAAATCCAATTTCACTTGGGTGTTCTGGATCTTGATTCAGCACTTCAGACAGATAAATTCGTTGCTCTTACTGCTTCAAGCAGTGCGGATGAGAAAGCTTTGTTCAATGCATGGGAAAGATCAAACAGATTGAGCCTTATGTTTATGCGAATGACAGTAGCTGGTAATATTAAGTATACACTACCTGCTACTGAGAATGTCAAAGAATTCCTTAAAAATATCAAAGACCAGTTCAAGACTGCTGATAAATCATTAGCCGGAACATTAATGACCCAGCTGACAACAATGAAGTATGATGGGGTTAAGAAATATATCCTTGAAATGACAACCCTCACTGCAAAATTAAAGACTTTAGGATTGAACATGAATGATTCCTTTCTTGTGCAATTCATTCTGAATTCATTGCCTTCTCAATATGGTCCATTCCAGATACATTACAATACTATTCAAGAAAAATGGAATGTGAATGAATTAACCAGTATAGTTGTTCAAGAAGAGGCAAGACTTAAGCAACAATAAAATTATTCAATTCATATGGTCACTTAAGAAGTCAGGAAGAATTGGAGAAAACCCAGAAAAGGCAATAAACGAGTATCAACAAAGAATGATGGACCTGCTGAAGAAAACAAGGTCATTAAGAAACAAAAGGGTGAATGTAGAAAATGCTTCTTTTATAAGAAAGAAGGTCATTATAAAAAAGATTGCCATAAACGCATAAATTGGTTCGAAAAGAAGGGTAAGTCATTATCCTTATTATGTTTTGAATCAGACCTACAAGCATATTCATGTGTACACAAAATAGAGTTTGATGGTTGTTTGTTCTTGGATTCCATTCATGAAGAGAATTTACATAACCATATTCATGAAGTGCATTTACATGGACATTAATCGTTGAATTAACTTTACTTGCAGATGGACCTTCTATCCATTGTCAAGCATTTACATGGACGATTTGACATGGTTCAAGGAATATAAAAAAAGGTTTGTAAATGACCAAACTCAAACAGTCTCTTTGAAGAAAATTGAAAATTTTCTCTCATAGGTGTGCCCTCCAACCATAACTAGCAACATTTATATCTCAGTTCAACATTCAACTTCTCCAAAGAATGGGAGTCTAAGAATAGACAGACGTGAAACAAGGCATTTTACAGACAGAAAGAGAGATTCAAATATCATTTATTTATTTACATGAACATGACCACAAAATCTTCAGAATGAGAGAGCAACAGAAAATATTGTGAAACCCTAAATAACATAATGAGATCCTAGAACAAAAAATATCAAATCAAAGAAAACCTAGACACAAGATAAATCCTAACATCAATCAAGCAAAAGATCAAAGAAATCGATGGTATCACTTATGACAGATCAGATCTGAAGCGTCAATGTTGGCGTCACCAGTCAGATCGGCGTGTCTGTGAGAGAGTGAGAGGGCAGAGGGGGTGGGGATCTAAGAGGGAGAGAGAGAGGCGAAGGGGTGTGGGAGAGTGTGTGAGAGAGTGAGACGGGAGAGGGAAGAGAGAGAGAGAGGGTTGCTGAGGTCGGTCGCGGGTGGTCAAGGTCATAGGGGGTCTCTTTTTTTATATGGTTTTCTATTTTGGGGAGAGAGGGAGAGAGAGAGTCAGGGTCATGGGAGGGTGGTCAGTGGGATTTTTTTACTTTTTTTTACTATCTGATTGGATGGTCAATAAGGTCTGGTGTTTTTCATCTGTCATTTTTTATTTTTTTCTTTATATATATATATATATATCATTATTTTTGGACCATCCAATTGGATGGTCCAAACGGATGTCCGCAAAAATAAGACTTGTGGGCGTCCGTCTAAGAAAGGGCATATATACACACACAACCTACGGAGAGGTGTCTCATTTTTACCACTAGGACAAACTCATTTATCAAATCCACATAGATTAATACATGATTAGAAATAGATGAATGGACTAACTGTTAGAACTAGTTCTTAGAAATCATGAAAAATGTTGAATCTCAATAAATCATAATTTTGGGGAATCAATATATTAAGATATCAAGAATAAAAATAATAGAATTAAGAGATAAAAGATTGGAGCCGCCTGGTCGAGAGGCACATAGGAGATGCTATCCTTGAAATGAATATGATTGATACATCATATAGCAATTCTTCTTTTGTATCTCGATAACACGAAGCAATAAGTTGGTTATTAGTTCTATAGTTATTAGTTCATAATGGTCCGGTCCATTTTTGGAATCCTAATAAATCTAAAGAAAAATTAACGAGTCACACACTAAGCATAGCACTTCTACCAAATGAAATGGTTAATCGAATTTTTATTCAACCCTATAGAATTAGAATTGCTTGTTTTTATTTAAAAAAGCGAAAAATAATGAAAGAAATAGTTTTCCATTTTTTGTTCTATCTAGGGGTGCAACTCGGGCGGGTTGGGTCGGGTTCGGGTCGGGTTCGACTTTAACTGGCATTGCAGAGAGTCCAACCCGAACTTGAGCCCGAACCCGACCTCAATCCGAAGGGTTCAACCCGAACCCGAACCCGACCTCAACCCGCGGGTTCGGGTCAGGTTCAGGTTGAATTCGGGTTGGGTCGGGTTCAGGTTGAATTCAGGCTCAAGTCGGGTTCGGCCGGGCTTGGATCGGGTTCAGGTCAGGTCTGGTCGGGTTTAACACCTAAAATATCATACTAAATATTTAATAAACAACAAAACAAACTCTAATTAATTATTAATTAAACCTTATATACAAATAATTAAAAGTGAATAACTATGATAATTAACCCAAACACAATAAAAATAGTGATACTCTAATTTGTGTAATTATTTATTATGTTTTAGGAATTTACATGTCGTTTGGATAGAGGAATAATAAGGTATTAAGGGTGGAATAAGGTGGGATAAGAATAGATAGGAAAAAAATGGTGTTTGTCTAAGGAGTATAAGATGGAATTACTATGACAGTATAAATGAGTATAAGAGAGTATAACAATTCTAAGTAACCCCTAGGATAAGCTATACTCACTTTATCTATTCCCATGGATAAGTGGAGCCCACCTCACATCAAATAAAAAAAAAGAGGGGAAGGCAATGATGTCGTTGAAAAGTTTTGACATCTCATTTTATTAAAAACACATATTCTTCTTCATCTACACCCACTGAAACCCATTTTTGAATCACCACTGAAACCCATTTTTGAATCAACCTCCTCATCGATTTCAGACCCATCTCACCGATTTCATGAATCAACCCAGCGAGCCTCCCTCGATCACCCTCTCATCATCCCAAATCGAAACCCTACTCAACCCTGCTTCATCATCTCCTCATCCTCTCAACCCTCAAAGATCATTACAAGAACTAATATTCCTCACCTACCTCTCATTCACTCCGTTGTCATTCAGTCATCAGTCACTGAGTTGTCCTCCCTCCTCACGGAGCCCCTCTCAACCACCACCATTAACCCAACATTCACTTCCCCTCCCACCATCTTAATCAGTTCTTCATCAGTTCTTCACCTCCCAAGTTTAGGTTTGCCTCAACCGGAGTCCAAGAGATCAGTTTCATCATCTGAGGTATGTAACATTTATGGGTTTTTCTCTATGTGTGCTCCTTCACCCCAAATAGCATAATATGCTTGCTTACCTCTTATAACCTGATCATGCTCTGTTTTAAATGATGTCCTTCACATCCTATATGCAATGATATGGTGGAATATCTTGCAAAGCTGCAATCCGTTCTCCCTTTTTCATTTTCAAGTGTCCTTTGGTGCGGAAATGTAACCCAGTTGGTGTTTTTGGAATGGTTTGTATGACTTATTATTTACATAGCTTGTGGTGTTCTTGAAATCTATTCTTATTTCTTTTGTAAACCTTTTTTTGTTGTGAATGTTTCACTGATAGAAACTAGTAGATGGTTCATGTCTCTACTTGCTTCATGGATAATCTCATGTGAGAATTCGGTTGTAGCAATGACATGTTTCAATCTTTCAAATATGCATGTGTTCTTCATGGTTTGTTAAATTGAACGTCTTGGAGTTGTTTCCGATATGTGGCTTATCTATATTTTCCATGCATTGATATTGTTTTGCTTTATTTGTGTTTGTATGTATCATTGCTGCTTGTTTAAACAACATAGTCCACTAACATGTCAAGGGGAGGTCATGCAAATGCTCGCACAAATGGTGGAAAGCAAAGGGTGGCAAATTGGACAAGTCAAATGGACAGCTGCTTGGTTGGATTACTAGTGGAGCAATTTCATGAAGGAAATTGCATTAAAGGCATATTTCAATTGAGTGCATGGAACTCAGTAATAGCCTCCCTAAACCTGAAGATGGGTCTTGCTTTGAATAACATCAATTGCAAGAACCGTTGGAAGGTGCTCAAGCAAATTTACAACTTGTATGCTAGCCTCAATGCAAAAACAGGTTGGGGTTGGGATGACAAAAAAAAGATGGACATTCCTGGTGATCCTAAACTTTGGGAGATTGAGATATTGGTATGTCGATTTTGAATTTCAAAACCCATATTCCATTCAGTTTTAGTGATTAATATAACTTAGAATCTATTTTGCAGAAGAATGATAAATACGGGTCAATCTGAGACAAGCCCTTCCCCCTTTACAATGACATTGAGATGCTTTGTGGAGGAGCAACATCAAAGGGGTTTAACGCATTTAGATCCCCTAGGGTTAACAAGGAAGATCACTCGCATTCTGTTGGGAATTCTGATGATCAAAGGCTTAATTCAAATGAGAATGAACAAGATTACATGTGGGAAGGGTTGAATGAAAATAGGAAGAATATGTGGGGGAACACAAATGAAAGGGCCTTTGTTGATCTGTCTCATTCTGAACATGGTGATGAAGGTTGTTCTAACTACCTTGCAAAGGGTTCACCTGTTGTTGCTTCTGAGGCATTTGAAGAAGGGGGCAGTGGTGCTAAGAAACGTTCCACCTCATCCCAAAAAAGAAAGAGGGCTGCCAAGGAGGACAAAATGATGGTAGAGTTCCTCAACATTGGAAAGAAAAGGGCAGAAGCAGCGGAAAAAATTATTGAACATAATTTGGATGGAAAGTATACCTTGTCCCAATGTATAAAATGCCTAGACACCTACCCACACCTCTCTGGAGAAATCAAGCTGGCAGCAGCCGAGGCTTTGAAGGATGAAAACAATAGGACCATATTCATGTCCTTTTCTGATGAAGTGAGGCAACTATGGGTGCAAAAATAGGGCATGAAGTACATGGATGATTATCGCCCTACTATATAGACTAGTTGAAGCTTTTTCTCTGTTTTTTTATGCCTTCTTCATAACATTTTGTGCTTCCAATTATTAGACAGTTGTTATGGGAAAACAATGGCATGTAATGCTATAAAATACATTAGGGTTGTATGGCTGAATGTAGATCTGGTGTTGTAGTACACCCTTTCATTTTGCTATATTAGTTGGAACTATGTAATGTGATGTTATGCTTCACAAGTAATAGACCAACTGCTTGTTATGGTAGTACATGTCTTATGCTGATGATTTTTCATGTTATGTCTGCTAACAATTCTCTCTGTTGACCCTTTCTCTGTGATTAAATGATTTGATGAGCTCATTTTCAAGGTCTTCATTGCACTCATTTATGGTGTTTGTCTCACTATGTAAATAAATGATTTGATCCAGCAGTATTGCACACCTAATTTACATTGCCCCACACCAAATGTATCACTCTCTCATCATATTACATCTGCACAAGTGAATGTGGTTACACTTCTTCTGATTTACACTACCTTGTTGTGTTTCATATAGGAGTAATGGACCCCGAGAGTTGGAGATCTTTCATTACACAATTTTTGGAAGAGGATGAAGAGTTATGGCAGATGGAGGCGAACTACATAATAAGACAGAGAATTTTTCAGAGACAAGCCCGGATTAATAGGAGAGCATGTCGTACAGGGCAATTATCAGGTCATCAATTCATACATGAGTTGATGCAAGGGAATGAGGTCAGAGCGTATGAGAACTTCAGATTGACACCACAAATATTTTTTAGGTTGCGTGATTTACTCATAGGAAAGGGTTTACTGAAAGATTCGAAACATGTTAGTTCAACTGAACAACTAGCTATTTTCCTCCACACAATTGGCCATGGAGTACCAAATCGTGTATTGTATGAGAGTTTTCAACATTCTGGGGAGACTATTAGCAGGCATTTCAATGGTATGTTGAGAGCTATTCTTGAATTAAGCACAGACTACATTCAGCTATCACAAGGCAGGGTGGGGACACACCCACACGTTAGACAACATCGCCAGTTTTATCCTTTCTTCAAGGTATATTCACATAAATCTTTAGAATCATCTGTAAAACCAAAAAAGATAATTTATGTCAAGCTAACCCATTTTTTCATTACAGAATGCAATTGGTGCGATTGATGGGACCCATATACCTGCATTGGTAAGGAAAAGCAAACAATCCAGGTATAGGAATAGAAAGGGCTGGATTTCTCAAAATGTCATGGCTGCATGTTCATTTGATTTGCAATTCCTTTATGTGGCTATTGGGTGGGAAGGATCAACTGCAGATACGAGAGTCTTGCGATGGGCACTAGAGGACGGTGGTTTCTCTGTTCCAGAAGGTATATACCAATTATATTAAAATACAATAGATAAATTTAGTCTCTTTTTATGAAAAATAATTGCTTAATTTCATTGGCCATAGGGAAGTATTATCTAGTTGATTCTGGATATGCGAACACACATCAGTTCGTTGCCCCATATCGTTCGACCAGATATCATCTTTCTGAATTTCAGAATTGAAGGAACCGCCGATACACGGGACCAAATGAGATCTTCAACCACAGGCATGCACAACTAAGAAATGTTGTAGAACGAGCATTTGGTGTTTTGAAGATGAGATTCAAATGTCTCAGATTCACACCATATTACCCTTTTAGAACCCAAACAAAGATAGTAATGGCATGTTGCATCATCCACAATTTTATTCGTCGAGAACAAGGAAATGACATGTTCTTCAACATGTCTCAAGAAGCAGTTGCAGATGCTGGTGATGATGATGTAGACGTATCAGTGCCTACGCAATTTGAGGACATTAGGCGTGGTGATGAATTGCGTGGTTTGATAGCAGGTCAAATCTGGGCAACGAGACAGCTAATATGATTAAAATTCTGATATGCATGATAATTACATTATAATGTTCTCATATTTGACTGTGTCAGCGATATTGACAATAATATAACCTGCAGACAAGCTAAATTGGTCCAGAAGAGAAATTGCGTTGTTCCCAGAGACTCATTGGCGTGGTGATGAATTGCGTCGTTCCCAGAGATCATTGTTGTGGTTGGTGTTCTTATTTTCTTCCTAGTATGTGTTGTATTTGGTACTATAGATGTATTAGGTACTACATATAAAATCCTATAAACAAACTGGTTTTAAATATGTATGGTTTATTTTATCATGTTATGTAGCAAAACTTATTATGAAGAATGTGAAAATTTGTACCTAGATTTTAGACACCCTTGTTTGATGAACTCCAAAATTTTCAATGTGTGTAGTGCAAACTGAATATGGAATTTCTATGAAGGATGGATGTTTGTAAACATAATTGCAATTGTATTCAAATCATCTATTTTGTTGTTTCCGATTGAAGGAGAAATTATGTTGTTACATTTGAATTCTTCCACAGGTTATGACTTAGTTGCTAGTTTTTAACTTAGTTGATATTGTGTGACAGGTAATATGATTATGTTGTTGAAGAATAATGTTTTTAAATATGTCTATGTAGTCACAAGTGTAAAAAGGTGGCTTATAAAGAAAAAAATGAAAATTTTAATTTTTGGAGCACTTACATTTCATGTCAACCAGGTTCTAATATTGTTGAGATATTGAATGTATACGAGCACCTGAAAGTCTCTATTTTTACATTCATTGGAGATTGGACAAATTTTCATTCATTTGGACTACTCCCCTGTTGTAGTTGACAATGATGTTGCTTATCATAAAGCAAGTTGAAAAGTACAATTTTATACAAATATACATAGCATGATATATGTGATGATCCCATTTTATGATATCCTAGCTGCTTTTTTTTCAATCACCAACCATGGATAGTGGTAAAAAGGACATTTACAATGCTTATCCATTTCTTATGCTATGTTTACTCTTCATTTATTCTAGGTCAACCAAACACCAAAAATCAATTTATCACATTATTCAACGAGAATAACTGAAAACACAAACAAACAAAAAATCTCTTATTCTTGTAGAATTGCTATCTATACTGGCATAGTTATCTATCCAGAATAACTCAATTCCGCTATCCAAACGGGGGCTTAGGGTTTTAGATATATGTATGTTGTTATGGCAATATAACATTTGTTAATCTAGGGGGTCGGGGTCGGGTTCGGGTTGAGCCCGCGGGTTGAACCCCCCAACCCGAACCCAACCCAAATTGGGTTCGGGTCGGGTTGAACCCGACAGAGAAAAACCCCAACCCAAACCCGCCCATGAACCGGGTTGGGTCGGGTTCAACCCGCCCAAGTTGCACCCCTAGTTCTATCTCCGAATAGAACGGCAAGGCGTGTAAATGATTTAGTCACATAAATAGAATCCACTTACATTCTATTTCAGTTTTCTCTACACGTCACATGCTTTTAATTCTCATAACTTGGTCTAATTTATCACATAAATATATGAGTTGCATTGAATCATCATATTGACATATGTGTATATATAAAATATGTCATTTACTAAGTCATTTGTATATAGGCATGTGCGATTAAAATAAAATTGGATTTAGTCACATATCTTAAAACTTTTGCATTTCACTTATGAAATAATATAGAAGCCAGATAATATCCATACCATATACATCAAAATCGTAGAAGAGCCAATAAAACATATATGATCCAGTGAATAGATAATCAACATATATGATATCCATAGAAGAATATGTAGACTGCTTGCTTCATATATGAAAGAATCTAAAATGCCAATAAATCCATAATGCCTATCACCAATTTAGAAGGTCATTATATAGACCAAATTGGAAATAGCTTTGTAATAGCTAAAACGTAAGAATTGAATAAATATTAATGACCACATTCAATTCAAATTCGTAATTGCCTAAAAGAGAAGACAAAAATTCATAACCTAATAAAATTTGGATTACAATTAAGAATATATTCAACACCAACTACATATTAAAAGTAATAAAAAAAATCAAAAGAAGCAATAGTAATAGGCCTTGAATATATTATAATTCTAAGAATTTAACTCAAACAACCATCCCAGTTTTAATAAATGTGAATAAAGATAAAATTAATGAATTATATATCTTAATATAAAAATAAAATATTCTCATAATCCTATCCTGTTGCCAAATCACCATAAGAAAATTGGCCCACTATTTGTCAATCGTTTTAAATTTATTTTTATATTATATATGTATAATCTTTAATAAATTAAATTTAATATCATAAAATTATTAATATCATATCCATATACATGTTCTTCAAAATATCCCATTGATTCATATATAATTTTTCCTATTCACTAACCAAAAAAAAGGAGAAATTAGTTCCAGATTTTTTTTTCAAAACTTTTTTTCAGTCTCTAGACTTTTAGTATATCAAAACACCTCCAGATTAAGAGTTCTATTTTTTTAGGTCCTTATGAGTTATGTCCAACACTTTTCGTATGTGCAAGTTAATTAAAAATGTATATAAAATGATTGATAATATATAAGAATCAACAATGGATGCATAACAATGCAATCCCTGATCTAAGGGTATTTTAATATGCTAAAAAAATACAACAATACAAAAAAAGGGAAAAATCGAAGAGTTCCCTGGAAATTTATAAAAATCAGAAACGGTCTCTGTAAAATTGATAAATCTCCTTAGGTCCTATCTTATTAGACAGTATTTATTGTAATCCTGTAACTAACCAGATGTTTGGTTAACTCTAACAATGTATGGTAAGTTACTGTTATACCCTTTTAAAATTTATTTTCTTTGTTGAGAAAATCGATAAAACTCCTTGAAAACTCATGAAAATCGAAAAAAGTATTTGTAAAATAAATAAAAAAATCGTCTTAACTCCCTGAAATCTTCTTAATATTACAAAAAATCGATGTGATTATCTTAAAGTATATACTAATTTATTTAAATTTTATTAATAAATTATAGTTTTATAATCAAGGTATTATGCTTTTTGTTGCTAGTAATTTTGAGTTAAAAATATATTATAGAATTTTGATTTGGTTTTTAATTTGTTTTCTCTTATTTTGTAATGGAGTTGATGAAGCTGTAATATTTTTTGTTCGGTCTCTATGATGAGATTGGGGAGATGAAAATATTAAAAAATGACTCGATTTTGTAGATCAAATAAGGTTTGAGGGCTATTTTTTTTACAGTTAATGGTAACATTTCAGGAGATGGGAATGTTGAAAAATGACATGAGTATTTTTGTCTTACAAATAACTAAATTTAATTTTATAAAGTTTCTAGGGACTGAATCCGATTTTAGTAAGTTTTTGAGGACTTATTTCGATATACTTTTGACCATATGACTAAATTCATTTACCATATATATTTTATGGGGACCTAGGACGATTTTCTGAGTTTCAAGGGACTTTTTATGATTTTAAGAAGATTTGAGGGAGTTAAGAAGATTTTTCCCTATAAAAAAACAAGGGTTGAGAAAATACTTGTAATATTTCTTCAAAAAAAAAAAGTGTTTTCACCCAGTTCCATTTCTAGCCCCAAATACAGTTCACATCCATTTTTATTTTCTAATGTGATATATATTTTACAAAATAAAATACATATTTCAATTAATCATTTCCATTTGTTTATAAAATATGTACAAAAAATAATTTAGAAAATTATATATCCCATCCATCATAGTAAGTGCAAGTGAATTAAAGAGTACAAGTGAATAACTATGCTGTAATTTTTATAATATATGAAAAAGGGTCCGTCTAGTCCCACCCACCGTTTTTCTTACCCCACCAATCAATTAAAAAAACCGATGTTTTGCTATCCCCACCAATCCGGCCAGTTTGACCGGATTTGGTTGTCATTTCAGGTTTTGGGCGACCAGACTTGATCGTCGTTTCAGGTTTTGGACGACTGAATTTGGTCGTCATTTCAGGTTTTGGGCGACCGAACCTGGTCGAATATGATTTGTAATAAAGTTTATAATTTTTTTCTTGAAAAAATAATCCCCACGACGTGTATCCTCATTGAATCATTCATATCACTCCAAGTTTGAGTTGTAATATAGGGAGAATAAATCATTATTCTTAAATGTAGAATATGAGAATAATTTTTTTTACATAAGTTATAGACAAATTTCAAAAGTCAAATATAAAATGTGTTTGGATCAACTGGTAGGTTTTTTTTTTCAAACAAAGAATAATCTTAACTATGAATTTAAACGAAGCTTAAAAATGATATATATTTGTCTAATATGATATTTTTCTATAAAAATTTGAATTAATTGAAAGTATACATACTTACATTTTTTTCAGTCCCTCGGTTGTTGTTTGGATAAAAGAAAAAATGTAGAATATGATAGATAAATCCAAAAATTTATTTGTTTGCAAAGAATAAGTAGATATAGTTCTGAACCCTGCTCGACCAATTACGGTCGCCCAAAACCTGAAATGATGACCAATTACAGTCGTCCAGAACCTGAAATGGCGACCAAATCCGGTCGCCCAAAATCTGAAATAACGATCGATTTCGGTCGAACTGGATTGATGGAAACAACAAAACACCGGTTTTTTTTTTTTTAATTGGTGGGATAAGAAATTATCTCGGTGGGATAGACACGCCCTATGAAAAATTGGTTGGTGTAACATAAATCAATAAAAATAAAAATAAATAAATGTTCACTTTCTGTCATCCATGTCTATCCAGATTCAGCATCCCTCTTCCGAGACCTTTCCCAAAAAACAGAAAATTTAATAATAATATAAAATATGATTTTGTTAACGAGTGCCCACTGGTTAATCCACATTAATTGTTCACTTTTTAGGCAACTTAACAAATTAATTGTGATATAGTTAAAAAAAATGAAAGATTTTTTAAAATACCAACACCCCTAATAAATTCACCACAATTTTTTTCTTCTTCTTTCCCACACCCAATTTTTCCTCTCTTACACAATGTTTAAAAATAAAAAATGTTATAAGCATAAATAAGATAATTTAAAAAAATATATCCTATTTATGTAAAAAAAGGTATGTATACCAAACAATTGAACAATATTTTTTTATTTATAAATTCAATTATATATATATTATTTATGTTTTATGAGTAAATCGGGTATGGGAGGGATGAAGAAAAAATATTGGAGGGAAAAAATTAGGTGTGAGAGAGAAGAAAAAAATATGATGAATTTATTAGGAGTGTTGGTATTTTAAAAAATCTTTCATTTTTTTTAACTATATTATAATTAATTTTTTAAGTTATCTAAAATATGAGTAATTAATATGGATTAACAAGTCACTCGTTAACAAAATCATATAAAATAATAACAATAGTGCACCTGCCCAAAATAATCAAAACCGTCAAATCTAAAAACTCCAGCTTGCCCATGGATTTGATTATTATTGCCTCCAACCAGCTCAGCATGCCACGTACGCAAACTCATCTCATGACGTCACCTCCCCCAAATCAAAAATCCACCCTTCCTCCCCTTACCATCCTCCGCGAATCATCTAACCAAATTCACCCTCTCTTTTAAACCACTCACCACAACAGGTCCCTATTTCCCCTTTTTTTCCTTTCAAAACCTCCATTAAAGCTACCTCTTTTAAAACCCGTGATGAGCGTCGGATCGATATCAAGCGGTGGAGGACTTCTCACCTTCTCCGGCGGACCCGCGAAGCAGAGACCCCACCAACGCATCGGCACCCTCTCCTTCAGAACCCGCGCGACCTTCGACGACGTGGGGTTCGTCGCATCCGAAGAGATGGAGAGGAGGAGGAGCTTCTGCGACTTGCTGGGTGTCTCCGAAAGGGGGACCCATTCGGAGATAAAGCACGCTTACAGGGAGATGGCGAGGAGGTTCCACCCGGACGTGTCGCCACCCGAAAGGACGGAGGAGTACACGAAGAGGTTCATGTTGGTTCAGGAGGCGTACGAGACGCTCTCGGATCCCGGGCGGAGGGCGGACTATGATCGCCGCCGAGTGATGGGGTTGCACCGCGCGTTCTCCGGAGGGGCCGGTTCGATCAGGTGAGATTGGGTTGTTTTTTTTTTGTGGTTTTGGTTCTTGTGATGTGGGTTTTGTTTTTTTGGGTGAAAGTTATGGTTTTTTTTTTTGGGTGAATGAAGGAGTGGGTTTTGGGGGAGATTGGCTGTTTTGATTGCTAAATTGCTTGTCAGCCTGTCAATAGATCAAATACATTGTTGTCTATGTCAGTTTAAGAATAGTTGATGTATTGTGTTATATATGAAGGATGTGACATATTAGGGATGGGATATGGTGCAATCAGAAAAGAAAATGAGGGTTAGAATATTAAATTTTCATGGCTTAGATGCAATGGTTGCTTGAAGGCCATGATTAATTATTTGAAATTATTTTAAAATTAAAAGAGTATATAATACAATAATATATAATTTTATAATATTTCATATTAGGGATGGGATAAGGTGCAATAATAAAAAGTGAGGGTTGAAATCAAATTTTCATGGCTTAGATGCAATAGTTACTTAAGGATTATGATTATCGCATGAAATTATTGAATTTAAACAGTATATAATACAATAATATTTCATATTTGAATATTTTTCAGAGTGGATTCATTGATATCTGTATCTAGGTTTTAAATTTTCGGTATTTGAATATCAGATAGTTTTTTGAATAATTGACATTGATTTGTTGTGTTTTTACTTATTTTAGGAGGCCTTTTTGTGTGTTTGCATTTCTGTTGTACTATGTATGGACTCTTTCATCAGCTTGCAATTTTTTCCTCAGGATTCGTTTGTGATAATAAATTAGTCTGTGATTGGATTGATTGTTTAATGACCAACTGAACACTCTGCTGGATTGGGAAAGTTTTTGGTGTGTATAAGTGGGCTAATTGCTTTTATGCCTGGCTGAATTCTTTATTTGATTGTTGGGATTTCTTTATAGATTTGAAGACATAAGTATGATGCAGAATTTCAGAAATTATAGGACACGAGCTTGTTCTGAATTTCAATTGAATAAATTTTGGTTGAATTCGTGAAATTTAGTTTTAATTTCAGTTGATTTCGTGTTCAATATGCCGCAGTATTTTGTATAGATATAGAATATTGGTTCTTGTTCTCCTCATGAGGGATTTTTGCAATGATCCCTACAATTCTTTAATACACTTTTCACATTGAATCTCACCACAAAAAAAAAAAAAATCGTGATCTAGGCAAGTGATTTATTTATTTTAATAAAACATTGATATCAATGAAAAACATGTATTTGAAATTTGGAACACATTCAAAAATAATCTGACCTGCTTTTGATCTGATGTTGGTTTTCTTGATGTTTTCTGGCCAAATTTGACCTGCTTTTGACAATTTGTTGTGGATGACCGCATTTTAAGAAATTAGCACAGTTTGCTTTTCACTGCTTCCTGCTGGTGTCTTAAGATTTTCAAATTTCTGTTTTGCTTTCAGTTTTTGATAAATTATGAGTTCATAAGCTTTGAATCTCATTCTCCTGACCTGATTTAGTTTGAAATCTGAAGAGTATGATATTCCCTGTGCATAGTAGCTATAAAATGAATACAGTTTTGTTGCCTTCTGAATTGGAATTTGCATCACAAGCTCCCAAGCTTTGTCGTCGCCCTATTTGTTTTTTTTTTTCTCATAAAATATATATTAAATTGAGTCATAGATGACTGCGTTGGCGCTCTCTGATCTTCTCTTCCGTTTCTTCTTCTTTGATGTATATGTTTTTCTAGAAAAGACTTCCCTTTTCAACTATTCATTGAATTGGTGTTTAAAACATTCTCTTTGGTTTTCTTTAAATGAGTCATAGATGACTGCGTTGCCATTTTCTGATCTTCTCTTTCGTTTTTATTTTTTCTCATTTCTTCTTCTTTTTATCTTCTTTTGACCTTTTTCTGCGAAATTCTCCATTGACTTTGTTGGTTCTTTGGATACAATTGTCATTTCAATGTATACATATATTTCTCCAAAAACAAACTTCCCCTTTAGGTCTAGTTTGGTAAATGGATAAATATATAAGATAAATTAGCCTAATTTGTGGAGATAAAAAATCATTATTTTTATCCTGATTTGCATTTGATAATGCATTTTGTTATCTCTATTTTTTTGTGTTTTTATCTTTAACTTTGCATTTGGATCACATTATCTAAAATATGGGATAACTTAAAAAAAATTAAAAATATCAAGTCTACGATTTCTATTAAAAGAGCATTAATATTGTTGATTTGGGTTTTATGAAATTTTTTATTTTTGTATTTTTGGAAAGGACACTTATAAATGTTGTCCATGTTTTACAAAATGAGGTTAAAAAATAGAGATAAATTATGTTCTACTTTTTACACAGAACAAAATATTCTCACATTTTCTCTCAAAATATGGACAATTGTCCATGCTTTATCATTTTTATTATTATGCCATATGGGATAAAATGTGATTTAATCCAATTATTTCCTTATCCTAACCCCTTATCTCAATGTCAAACCAGGCCTAAAGTTTAAACCATCATTGAATTTGTATTGGAAAATTTATCATTGGTTTTTGTTAAACAGGGACTGGATGAAAGAAGTGAATGGAAAATCCAGTGGCAGAATCAAATTGCGGAACTGAGGAGGAGCAGAATGAACAAAGTTGCAGGAGAGAACATGTCATGGGCAGCTCGGATACGTAAGAAGAATGAGGAACTTTCAGAAGATTAAATAGGTTCTTTTTTCAGACCTGTGCATATTAACTACTACTTTTTTTTCTCACTGTTTTGATCCTTTTAAACCTGTTGATAACAAACATTGGCTATAGCAAATTATTCTGTACAGAAACTTAATGGTTAGTGACCACTACTATTATAAGGAGATATACAGTGATACTGTGTATGTGTGTTTTTTAAACTTCATCTTTGTCTGATGAAATACTTTGAATGAGAGATCTGCCTATAGGTGTCAAACAGCCGGCCCGTTAGTTTTGACGGGCCGTGCCGTGCCGTGCCTGGCCCGCTGGGCCAACGGCCGCCCACGGGCCTAGCGGGCCGGCCCATGATTTTAAAAAATATATATTTTTAAATTTTTTTAATTCTAAACTTTAATTTTCTTAATATTACACACGTAAAAATTATATAAATGTATTATATATGCATATATACACACAAAAACATTATATATACATGATAAAACAATGATATGAGACACTTATTCAACATATTATATGCTCCGTCTACTGTGAATTGTCGTGCCGTGCTGTGCCTATCGTGCCGTGCTCATTAACGTGTCGTGCCGAAAGCGGCCCACGTGCCACAAGGTTGGCCCGGCACGGCCCATAAACCTTAACGTGCCGTGCCGTTAACGTGCCGTGCCGTGTCTGTTTTTTAACGTGTCGTGCTTCGTGCCGTGCCGTGTCGGCACGGCCCGTATTACACCTCTAGATCTGCCTGATCATTTGTTGGTGGTGCCCATACATGGACAATGTGTTGGTAGGGGTGGTAAACGAGCCGAACGAGCCGAGCTTTGACATGTTCAAGCTCGGCTCGTTTATAAATGAGTCGAGCCGAGCCGAGTCGAGCCGAGCTCACGAGCCTAGCATTCTTCTTCATTTTAGGGTTTTTAGGGATTGAAAATAAAATTTTAGTTTAAATGAGCCAAGTTCACGAGCTTAAACAAGCATAACTTTGTATTAATTTAATATTCTGATTTTATAAATGAGTTTAGTCAAGTTTCAATTAAGTTTTAATAACACAAACGTGTTGAATTTGAACATAAAATGAAGCTCGATCCAGGTCTCGAGCCTAACCGAGCTTTAAAACTTGTTCAAGCTCGCTCATTTGTCTAAATGAACGAGTCTGAACGAGCTCAAACCGAGCCGAGCCCGAGCTGAGCCCGAGCGGCTTTTGTTCGTTTACTAGCCCTATGTGTTGGTTCTTGGTAGTTTAGTTTTGTTTCCATGTGGAGTTTTTCTTTGTCAGCTCAACTGTTTGTCTGACATTTTGTAGGAGATGGGCATCATCAGTCTTTCTACACAATAAAAATTCATGGGAAATGTTGTACTTGTTCGTTCCAGCAATCACGCAGGTTTTGATTATTTTTTTCAAGTATACACTTGTCTAAAATATACATGTTTACACAAAACTTGATATGACACTCACCTGTCATGACATTCACCCAAAAAAAACAAAAACACTCACCTGTCATGACATTCTCAAGTTTTGTTTTTTTTGGGTGAAAGTCATGACAGGTGAGTTACTTTAAGAAGAAAACCACACCTTCATTCCATACCATATACAAAGGGACATGTGACTTTTACAGGTGGAATAGTGTTAGGGAACAATCACTTTTATAATTGTAATATATATGCTTCGGTGAAAAGTAATATCTCATTATTACAAATTGAATGAATGTAAAAAAAGTGGAGATATATACCTCACATAAGGAGAGATATAAATGCCCGTACATGTAATACAAGTAAGGTTACACCTTACCTCTGCACTCCAGAATGATCGTTTAAATTTGTTTATAATGCACCAAGATTGTGAAACACCCAAACAAAGGGAAAATTGTGATGCAACAGAGGTTGGTGTATCTATGTATTTATTATAGTTTTGTATTTTGAAAATAGACAATGAATTATATAAACTCATTTGTAAAACATGTAAAAAAATTCCTAATAATATATCTACTTCATTACAGTGAGTGTATATCTGTGTATTTAGCTGACAAGTTATACGAGACCGTAAAACGGGTCTGAGTGTAACTAAAAAATAGTAATTCATTTTGTAGGGCTATTATGGGTCACTAGACAAATTTTGGGGGGCTAAGTGTCATTTTCCCAAAAGAAATATCTTCGACAGTCCATCTGATCTAGATCTATCTGGGACGTGTCACGTGAATCCCTAACCTTTTTAGGGTTTCCATTGTCGATCTCTCTATCTGTGAATCCTATCAGATCCGATCCATCGGTGGTGATGCCGATCCGGAGTAGGTGAACGTGGTCATCAAGATCCACGTGACCACCTGTAAAACTCAATTTCTACGTTTTGTGAATCTTTCCGTTTGTTGTTTCGTCTCTTGTACTGATCATTGATGCGATCTGTATGGAAATTGTCACAGCATGTCAAAAAAATGACAAAGTTTATTGATTTCTTGAAAGTCATGGGTCTGGTGATTAGATAGGGATCTTTTTTTGTATTGGTTCTTGAACCAATTTGAAGTTTATGTGGATGATTTGAGTTTTACTTCTTCTTTTTTTCCAATTAAGAATGATATAGATAAAGTGACATTAGAGGACAAGAGAGTGAATTTTGTGATGATTAAATTGGTCAATTGTTTAATGTGATTTTGTTTCTTTGAAGTGACGTTGAATTGTTATCTGGGTCGAGAATATTAGGGGATTGAACTAGACAATTGGTTGCTTATGTCATAATAGATGTTTCCATTGTGTTAAACTGTTAATATTAATGATAATAGTATGAATACTTTTTCTAAAATTCCCTTCTAGGCGGCGATTAATTCCCCCCTAGGCTTGGGCGGGCCTAGCCCGTAACAGCTTCACCTTGTCTATGCGGTTGTTGGCCTAGGCAACCACCTAAGAATCTTAACTATAAGAGTCGTAAGACTAATGAAATTGTTCCCGGGGTTTGATCCCTTGACCTACATATTGGATTAGAGGGGGTGCTAACCAGCTAAGAGCTCAGTTTGCTCACTAAATGCATCAGTTGTACCAAAGTATCCTTTTGATTTTGTCTTATCTATTTTTGTCACATATTCTATAATAAATTAGATATTTGCTAATACCCTATGTTACAACTCTATGATTATGTCATTTAGTAGAAACAATTCAACCACAATTTATTTGTCAGATTTCCTTTTGTTTTTCTGATTTGCATACTTGATTTTGAATTGGTGATAAACATGCTACAAATAAATGGTTTAATGTGTTGCATATAACTCACAGTTGCTACCATTTTCTTGAAGAGCTTTAATTTTCATTCTGATTCGTTCCTCTGTTGATGAATAACACATCCCATTTATTAGTTTGCATAACTGTGATTGGCGGATCATGAGTTCGCATAACCTGGTAATTTTTATCTCTATAAGATGTCTCTTTAGCTGGCGTAATGGTTCAAGGAGCTGACAATGCAAAATTCAATGGAGGGATGGCCTTCAGGGGTTTGGATGAGTGGGATTCCCTTCATTCAAACTGAGGATGTAAAGGTCACATTCCTTTTTTCTTCCTTTGTTTGAGTGAAGGGAATACATCACTCTTCTCTCTCCCTCCCTCCCTCCCTCCCCTTCTCCCTCTCTCTCCCTTTTGATTTTGTCTTATCTATTTTTGTCACATGTTCTTATTCAAATTAGATATTTCCTAACACCCTATGTTATAAATCTATGGCTATATCATTTAGTGGAAACAATTGAGCAGAAATTTATTTAGCGGGTTTCCTTTAGTTCTTCTGTTTTTCAAACTTGATTTTGGATGGGTCATTACTTGTTGCGATACACGATTTAATGTGGTGCATGTAACTCACAGTTGCAACCATTTACTTGAAGAACTATAATTTTTATTCTGATTCTTTCCTTTGTTGAGGAGTAACACATGGCATTTATTAGTTTATATGTAATTGAGATTGCTGGATCATGAGTTTGCATAACCTGGTAATTTATATCTCTATATTATGTCTCTTTAGCTAGCAGACAATGCCAAAGGCAATGGAGGGATGGCCTTCAGAGGTTTGGATGAGTGGGATTCCCTTCATTCAAACTGAGGATGTAAAGAAGGTGACATTCCTTCTTTCTTCATTTGTTTGAGTAAAGGGAATCCATCTCTCTCTCTCTCTCCCCTCCCTTCTCTCCCTTTTGATTTGTCTTATTTATTTTTGTCACATCTTCTATATCAAATTAGATATTTCCGAATACAGTAATACCCCGTGTTACTCCATGGCTATGTCATTTAGTGGAAACAATTCGACAGCAATTTATTTATTAGATTACCTTCTGTTCTTCTGTTTTCCGGACTTGATTTTGGATGAGTGATTACTTGCTGCAAATACACAAGTTAATGTGGTTCATACAACCCACAGTTGCAACCGTTTTGTTGAAGACCTATGATTTTCATTCTAATTCTTTCCTTTATTGATTAAAAAAATGTCATTTATTAGTCTATACATAACTGTGATCATAGTTTGAAGTACATGCGGCCGCACATGCTGATGTGCGCCCCCGGGCGCACATTCCACCCAATATGCGGCGCACACGTTCGAATTCAGTTCGAATTGAATTCGAACAGTCTCTTACCATTCAAATTTAGTTCAAACGGACTTCAAACGGTAAGAGGGCGCTCGAAGTTCAGTTCGAACTGACTTTGAACGGTAAAACCTACCTCTGAGTTTGGATTGTAGTTCGAACGGCAACATACCGTTCGAAAGCCGTTCGAACCGTTCGAACGCAATTCGAACGATAAATAGACGTTCGAATTCAGTTCAAACGGGGTTCGAATGGTTGCCTTACCCTATGTGCGACCGCATTCGAACGCAATTCGAACGATAAATAGACGTTCGAATTCAGTTCAAACGGGGTTCGAATGGTTGCCTTACCCTATGTGCGACCGCATGTTCGGTACATGCGGCTGCATATACCATGTGCAGACCCCATCGCACATGCGGTCCGCACATGGTTTTGAATTATGACTGTGATTGCTAGATTATATGTGAGTTTGCATAACTTGGTAATTTTTATTTCTATATCACGTATGTTTAGCTGGCTTAATGGTTCGGAGCGGAGAATACAAAAGGCAATGGAGGGATGGTCTGGGAGGTTTCGATGAGTGGGATTCCCTCCTTTCAAACTGATGATGTGAAGGTCACATTCCTTCTTTCTTCCTTCGTTTGAGGGAAGGGAATCCATCTCTCTCTCTCTCTCTTTCCCTCTCTCTATCTCCCCCTCCCTCCCTCCCTCATCCCCCCCGCCCCTCTCTCCCCTTCCTTCCTTCCCTCCCTCCCTCCATCCAAAATTTGTGTGATTTAGATGAGGGCTTTGTTCATTGCTCGATGAACACATTTGAATTTAATTGATGATGTGAAGGTCACATTCCTTCTTTCTTCCTTCGTTTGAGGGAAGGGAATCCATCTCTCTCTCCCTCTCCCTCCCTCATCCCCGCCCCCCTCTCTCCGTCCTTCCTTCCTCCCTCTCTCCATCCAAAAGTTGTGTGATTTAGATGAGGTTTTGTTCATTGCTCGATGAACACATTTGAATTTTTTTTTATAATTATTATTATTATGGGAATGGTAGGTATTCAGCCTGTATTTTATTAAAAATAAGGGCATGCCCAAAAGAGTTACAAAATACATGATTTAATGTGTGGCATATAACTCAAAGTTGCAACCATTTTCTTGAAGACCTATAATTTTCATTCTGATTCGTTCCTCTGGTGATGAATAAACATTCCATTTATTAGTTCTTGAAGACATATTTGCGATTGCCATTCATTCGTTCCTCTGGTGATGAATAACGCATTCTGGAAGACATATCTTGTGATTGCCAGATCATGAATTTGCATAACCTGGTAATTTTTATCTCTATATTATGTCTCTTTAGCTGTATTAAGGGTTCAAGGAGTTTACAATGCAAAAGGCAATGGAGCGATGGCCTTCAGAGGTTTGGATGAGTGGTTTTCCCTTCATTCAAACTGCAGATGTAAAGGTCACGTTCCTTCTTTCTTCCTTTGTTTGAGTGAAGGGAATGCCTCTCTCCCTCCCCCCTTTCCCCCTCTCTCCCTTTTGGTTTTGTCTTATCTTTTCTTGTCATATGTTCTATATCAAATTAAATATTTCCTAATACTCCCCATTGCAACTCTATAGCTATGTCATTTAGTGGAAACAATCCAACATCAATTTATTTATCAGATTTCCTTTTGTTCTTTCTCTAGACTTGATTTTGGATTGGGTGATTACTTTCTGTAAATACACTATTTAATGTGGTGCATATAACTCTCAGTCGCAACCATTTCTCGAAGACCTATATTTTTTTCATTCTTATGCTTTCCTCTGTTGATGAATAACACATGCCATTTATTAGCTTATACATAACTTTGATTGCTGGATCATGAGTTTGCATAACTTTGGAATTGCTATATTATGTCTCTTTAGCTGGTTTAATGGAAGGATCAGACAATGCAAAAGGCAATGGAGAGATGACCTTTGGAGGTTTGGATGAGAGCGATTCGCTTCATTCAAATTGTGGATGTAAAGGTCACATTCCTTTGTTTGAGTGAAGGGAATCCATCGATTTCTTTCTCCAGTCCCTCCCCTCCCTCCCTCCCTCCCCCTCCCTCTTTCTTCTATCCCTCTCCCTTTTGATTTTGTCGTATCTATTTTTGTCACATGCAAGTTAGATATTCTTAATACCCCATGTTACAAATCTATGGCTATGTCATTTAGTGGAAACAATTCAACAACAATTTATTTATCGGATTTCCTTTTGTTCTTCTACCTTTCAGACATGATTTCGGATGGGTGATTACTTGCTGCAAATACACAATTTAATGTGGTGCATATAAGGTATAACTCACAGTTGCAACCATATTTTTGTTTTAATGTAGTGCATATGACTCACAGCTGCAACCATTTTCTTGAAGACATAATTTTCATTCTGAATCTTTCGTCTGTTGAAGAATAACACATCATTTATTATTTATATATAATTGTGATTGTCTGATCATGAGTTTGCACAACCTGGTAATTTTATATATGTTATGTCTCTCTTTAGCTGTCTAGCCTGGCTTAGTGGTTCAAGGTGAGTGGGATTCCTTTCATTTCCATCCCCTCCCCCCCCCTCCCCCCCCGATTTGTCTTATGTATTTGTGTCCCATGTTATAAATATATACTGCATCATTGTATAACTTGGTAATTCAATAAATTACAAGTTCATCCTGCACCTCTATTCAGAAAAAAACTTACAACTTAAATTCTAGGTAGTGAGCTTCACCTGTCATCAAAAAATAAAGAGAGAAAAAAATAAAATAACTTGGATGTTATGATAAGGATACATACATGCACATCCTTGATTCCTCTACCACATTCAACCCAAGAGGTGGCGCTGTGCCATTTGGCATCATGTATATTTAACTGTCCCACCATTTAACCCCAATTCATTAATATTTATTTATATATATATATATATATGTATATATATATATAGATATATATAAATTTTTAGCATTTTTTTTATGTATCCTTACAGTTGTGCATTGTCATGTTTTGTTTACAAATTTTATTGAGACTTGTTTATCTAAGTGAGGGCTATGATATGATTATGATGAAATTTGAATCTCCCTGAATATTCTCTAAATTTTGTGGACTATGCATTCTTTGAATTATTTCCAAGTCATGAACAGTGATGGGACACCCCAGTGATATTGCTTGTGAAGTTCACATATGATTAAATTTTTTTTTTAAGATCAGTGCCCCATGGATTCGATCATTGGTCATCCTTAATGGAGAAGAAGGGGGGGGGGGGGGGGGTGCAAGCCAATTTTTCCAAAGCTCCCAAAGCTCGGTTAAATTTCTTGTGTCACCCATGGTAATGGAGGATAAGTTTCATTTTTTTTATATTATAAAATTGTTTGAAATTTACAGGACCTGGCATTCAGCAGTGGCTGATCAATTAAAATTTTTTAGGTTAGTTCAATTTCATATTTGCTTTGTTTTTCTTTCCACATCACTTGCATCTTTTAACAATTTTCTTTTGAACATTGATTTTTATGCGTTATTGTACACCCTTTTTGGCCATTTATTTAAAGATCTTTAATATGAAAATGAGAGTGCCCTTTTGAACAGCCCATTGCAAGATGTGGGAAGCATATAGTTCATTAGTAAAATTGTAAGGAGGTATATATAGTCGAGCGATTAGGTGCGGCGGCGTGCACGGTGCGGCAGCCGTCCGATCGCGGGTCCATCGCGGTGCGGCCGCCGTCCGATCGCGGGTCCATCGCATCCAACGGTCGACATGTAAATCGCACCCGACCGTCCGATGCGATGGACCCGTGATCGACGGCCCATGGTCGACGCCGCACCGTGCGGCCGCACACTAATCGTCACTCGTATATATATATATTATCAAAGTGTGTATTTCATTTCATTAAATAATTATATACCTTGAAAGTTCAAAATGTGTGATTATAAAGTGATTCTTATATAGTTTAGAGGAAAGAGCAGGGTATGGTGCTCATTAGAAATGGGCAGGGTCAAATCCTTTGAGCAATTGCCATTCACGATGATCATATTTCCTCCATTAATATTCTTGAATACAAAACCATTTCGAAGGGCCTTTGAATGTGCCACAACAAGGGCATTTCCAAAGTGCAGATGTGGAGAGATGATTCCACTGCAGTATCTTGGGTTCAAGGTCGTGGAAATGTGCCTTGGCAGGGATTGTGCGCAACTCGGTAGATACATACCTTAATTCGTTGTCTCTGTGTGGGAGACCTCACACGTATTCACAGAAGGAAACCAGCCTGTTGACTTCCTCGCATTCTGAGGACACGACGCTGTGCTTCACCATTGTTGAACCACTGAATGTGGAATTGGTTTTGCAGGCCCTTATGGCTGGTCACGCTGCTGGGAAGCGGTACACAAGGACCTCTCAACGCTAACTTAGCATGCTCTGTTCTTTGGGCTCGGCGCAGAAATGTTTTCAAGGGATGCAGTCTCACCTAGTGAGACTTCCCTCCTTGGGACTGTTTAGTGCAAAAATCACCAGGAAAGGCTGATGTTCTTGATTTTTTGTAAACATCCTTTTGTAATAATTCGGATGTAATTATTTGAGCAATAATGTTTTTTAGGTCCCATTTCACAGGCCTCAAATCAGCCCATGATGTGGCAAGTGTATATTATTTATAATATCGTTAATGCTATTTTTGGGATTCCCGACGGTTACAATTTCATTCCGAATATGGCGTCAACAATCAATGCTATTACAACAGTGCAGATCGTGGAGAATTACAATTGTCGATCATTCTTGGATTGCAATTGCTGATCATTTTCGATCTCCAGCAAATCAAAATTTAATAATATATGATGAACATATTGAGAAGTTTGAAAACACTGATTTGTTCTTCATCGAGTTGGATCTCCCATCAATGTCTTCTGGATCAGGTATTTCAATTGTTTTTCATCGTTTTTTTGATCTTATTGGAATAAAATTCACATCTAAAATTAAAATTAATTTTTTATAATCAAATATCCAATCTATGTTACATCTTTCAATTTAGAAAATCAAATTTTTATGTATTGGTCGTTATTTCACACTTTGATTTTGTTTTGTTTTAATTTCATAAATGTAACATCTGATATTGTTACATTTAATTGATAATGGTTTGTGCGATGTTAATATTACATTCTTAAACTCGAGTACTCATTTTCTAAATTTTGTTACATTCATAAATGTAACAATCTGAAATGTAATATTCACTTGTGTATTGCATTTCTTTAAACAATACAAATAGAAATTATGTATAAATGTAACAGTAAAGTATATACTTTTGGAGGGGATTATGCTACATTTTCTTTGGAATGCAGTGCACTAAAAGGTGAAATAGATGATTTCGAAGAGCAAAGTACTGAAGTTATTGTTCTTAATGTTGGAATGTCTTTTGGATCGGAAAATAGATGATTTGATCTGTAATGGTCTTCCACGTGTGTACTGATTTGTATTTGTTACATTGATAAATATAACAATTAAATTATTTATGTGTATTGATGCGAAAGAGACACACTTACGCAATACAATCACATTACAATGTATCTACTTATCGTAAGCAAATGTTTGAATTGCTTTATAGGGGATTCTATTACATTTTTATTGGAAGGCATTCCACATGAAATTCAAATTGTCGACTCTGAAGAGCAAAGTGTAGAAGTTATTGTTCTTATTGTTGGAATGTCCTTTCATACTTTTCCCTTTGCTTTTATGTGTTTTTTTTTTTGTGTAACATTTTCTAACATCAATGTCATATGTTTGTTACATTCTATTACATTAATGTGACATTGATTGATAAGACTGATACATTATCATTTTACTGTTACATTTATATAGCACATTTATATAATCATGAGACTGTAACAACTCACATTTAGCAAAACTGTTACATTTTGTAACAGTTATAATCACATGAATGTAACAGTACTAAAATAACACATGCACTGTTATAATCACATGAATGTAACAGTTATAATCACATGAATGTTACATTGATGATTTTTTTTTATGTTTCCACAAATACATTGATTTTTTATACATTAACATATAAATGTAACCAAATGTGATTATCACCAGCAGACTTTACCTTCATTGCACAAATTTAAATTATTTGTATAATTTTTTGTTACAATTATGGGAGATAGAACTAAACATGTTACATTCTCCACAACACTTTTACATTTTGTTACTTAACTCAAAATAATTAATTGTTTTTCTTATAACAGAGTAAATTATAAATGTAACAGAGTAACATACAAATGTAACTAATGTAACAAAAAAGTAACATAAAAATGTCTCTCTTATAACAAATGCAACAGAGTAACATTCAACTGTTACATTTTACACAGTTTTAAAAGTATTACATTCATTTGAAGAATTCATTAGAAACCTAATTAAAAGAACATTTTATCTAGAAAATTTGTTGTATGATGCAATATTAATTACTTCGAAACAATGGATAGTTAGAAACCTAAGTAATTCGATAAAAAATTGATAATATTAAAAATAAATTTTTTTTAATGTTCGTCGTCATTGCTCAAATCTGATTTTTGAAAAATTTACAAAGAAGCTTCAGGTTAAA
The DNA here is from genome assembly GCA_030737845.1 of Acorus calamus. NCBI lineage: Eukaryota > Viridiplantae > Streptophyta > Magnoliopsida > Acorales > Acoraceae > Acorus > Acorus calamus. The sequence goes on along the minus strand of CM060867.1, from coordinate 21,144,094 downwards.
TTCAGGGTACCAGACGAACATATTTTGGGGTTGTAATGCAAAAAATAAAATCAAATGTGACCTAGATTTGTTTGATTTTGGGGAAATATGAATTTGAATGGGGTATTTTTGGTTTTTGCCATTTTACCCTTTTTGAAAAGTCAACAAGCTAACCAATGATATGATGAACACCTCATGTGGCTTCTGAGTGATGCTTATATTTGGGGTCTGGATATCATCTCTATTATTTAAGTGCTGATACACGCAATCCATTTTATAGTCCATTTTGTAACCTCATACCTCATACGCTATGATAACGTGGTATATAAGGGTCAAATTTTTTTTTTACCCCTGGACTTTTTTTATTTTTTATTTACCCTTGAAATCTAGTTTTTTTTTTTTTTTTGCCCCTAGACCTGTGTCACCTCATTTTTTATACCTAAATCACCCCCATCTGTAAATTAGTGTTACATTTGTGTAATGGATCGTTACATTTCTGTAATCAGTTATTACATTTATGTAATTTACATGTACTTAGTTTATTTCTATGTATGATATTACATATTTGTTGTGTAAATTATAGTATTTCTGTTGTAATTGTTATAAAAATAATAGAAGATCTTACATTTCTATTATGTAAATAGTAGATTATGTCATTGAACATTACATTAGTAGTTTTTGTTGTAGTTGTTATGTAAATATTAATTTCAGTAGTTGTTAAGTACATGGATCAAGAAGTAATTTTATTAAAATATTATAATTGTTCATAAATTTTCAGTTCAGATTCATGCTATTACTAATTTTGTTCATATTGCTAAATAAAAATTTATTTAAGTGTTTCATTGTTGTGTTTTTGATATTGTTTGAAAACTCGTTCTTCATTATGAAGTACATTGAATGTCTAGTTCGATAATCTTGTTTCATTTTACCCAAGAGGACATGAAGATGATTAAAGAATAGATAACAATTAATAATTAAGATTTGAAGAAACCATCATAATTCAAACAATTGATGTATCCATTTTAACGAAACTTTGAAATTGTATCTACAATAATTTTGTGTACACTGAATGCATTTACAGATGATAATGTAATGATATTGAGAATGTATATATGATCATTTTATATATAAACATATTTGCGTACTCTAATATTCTTGTAGATAACTATTAAGTATATGTAACTGTGTGTATAATTTCTGTATGTATCATATTATATTTTTGTAACTCTATAAGTAAGAGATAGTTTGAGTATTATGAAAATTCAGGGCAAAAAAAAAAAAAAACCATATTTCATGGATTAAAAAAAAATCCAGGGGCAAAAAAAAAATTTGACCCTTAATCAAGGGGTATTTGAACAATTCCCCTTTTTTTTACCCACAAAAAAAATTGATGGCAATCTCTTCTTGAGACATGGTAGCACAGAAAGCTACTTTGGTAAAACTTTATACTGAAAATTAGATTTTTTTTTAGGTAATATTTGGGAGAGAGACCAATAAAAAAGGGAGTTGGAATTTTATTTTATTTTTGGTTAAATTATCATCATATCACATTAATTAAGCCATGAAAGATGAAGGACACCATCTGTGTTGTAGGTGCACGGTTAAAAGCCATGAAGTAGACATTTTATAAAACTTTGATCCAATTTTTACCATAATATTATTATTATTAATTAATAAGTAATAGAAGAGTAAAGAACGCCGTCTGTGGGAATCAAACCCACGACCACATGGTTAAAAGCCATGCGCTCTACCAGCTGAGCTAAGACGGCTCTGCTTTTATAATTAGTGGTTCTTATAATTCAATCTTTAAAAGGGAAAATGACTTAAAAAAGTATCTCAAAAGTTATAAATACTAAAATCAGCCACTTTTAAAAATTATATCTAAAAAAGTATCATTTTACAATTTTAGAAACACAAAAGACTAATCTACCCTTATGCAATGAAATATCCTTAATACATTCCATATCTCTTAATTTTGTTAAAATATTTCACCATTTTCATTTTATTGATATATTTCACACATTTTCATTTTATTGATATATTTCACACATTTTCATGTAGATCAATTTTTTAATTATAAATTCTTTGTGGTTAGATGGATTTTGTGAAATATCTATCAATATTATTTGAGTTATGATGAATTCCATTAAATGTTGATGCTTTTTAAAAAGAAATGGATATGTATTAATGATATCATAAAAATATGTAAATAGCCAAAAAATAAAAAATATGAATAAAGATTTAGAAAACTAAAATATCATATCCTGCATTGTAGCACAACACAGACTTAAATTACATATTATGATTATATACGATGAAAATTGATAAATAATATCATATAAGATATATATAAGAAATACGGTATAATATATAATAATAAAACCAGATTGAATTTTATAGAGATATTGTTGTTTTGTAGGAAAAATAGATTTTTAATGTAGAATAAAGATGGATATTAAAGATTTAATTACATAAAGACATATTAGTCTTTTGTATTTTCAAAATTGTAAAATGAGATTTTTTTTGGTATAATTTTAAAAAATTGCTGATTTTGATATTTCAAACTTTTAGGAGATTTTTTAAATCATTTTTCCTTTTTAAAATATCGATGAAAAAGAAAAAATGTAGTAAACATTTTATAAAACTTTTGTCCAATTTTACCATATTATTATTATTATTAATAAGTAATAGAAGAGTAAAGAACGCCGTCTGTGGGGAATCGAACCCACGACCACATGGTTAAAAGCCATGCGCTCTACCAGCTGAGCTAAGACGGCTCTGCTTTGATTATTAGTGGCGCGGGTGATTACGTGCGGCGAACGGCGAGTGCGGCCGCGACGTGGGTCCGTTCGATCGCGAGTCCATCGCATTCGACGGTCGATGTGAATAGCACCCGACCGTCTGATGTGATGGACCCATGATCGACGGCCCGTGATCGCTGCCGCACCTGCCGTTCGCCGCACGTAATCACCCCTCTAATTAGTGGTTCTTATAATTTAATTTTTAAGACATTGATTAATTAAGTAATAGAAGAGTAAAGAACGCCGTCTGTGGGAATCAAACCCACGACCACATGGTTAAAAGCCATGCACTCTACCAACTGAGCTAAGACAGCTCTGTTATTATAATTAGTGGTTCTTATAATTCAATTTTTAAAACATTGATTAAAAAGGAAAAAAAATGTAGGTGTGTTGTGAATTTTGTGGATAACCACCACCACTTCAACTCCCCTCCCCCCCCCCCCCCCACTATCTCCATAACCCTTCTCTTTACTTCCATAACATCCCACATCTTTAACACCCCATTATGTACCCCACCTCTTATTACTTGTAACTTCCACCCATTGAGTTTCCTCCATGGAAACCCTATAAATTGAGAGGTTTGTAATGTATTCCATAACCAACAATAGTGAATAAGAAATCTCTCTCCACTTGTCTTCTCTATACGCCTTGTATGCTTTGTTTATGTATACTTGTGTGTATATAATTTATTTAGTTTACAACACGTTATCAGTACGAATAAGCTCTTATTCGATTCAAGCACTCAAGATGTTAAAGAGATCTCCAAAGGTTTGTAATTTGGTGAGTTCATGAGATCTCCAAAGATTTGTATTGGTGAGTTTATAAAATTATATATTTAAAAAAAAAAAGATTCCCAAATATTTATATTTTTGGTGAATTTATGATATTCAAATCATCATGATTTATCTTATTTTATATTTTGTATACAACATGATAGACAATTTTATGATTTTCTTTTTGATAAAGAAAAATGAGTTTTCTTACTCTATACTACATAATTAAATATACCCATACGTTGCATTCTTTTATAGATTTGTTTTAAGAATGTATTTCTTTATGCATATTCTATAGCATAGTATTAAAAAAAATATTTTGGCCATGTAATCTCATCTTCGTGATTAATATGCGCATGGATCCATGATCTGTAATCAAACCCACTAATTCATGCATTTTATTATATAGCTATCATTTCATATATGCATGTGTAGTATTTTGTCTTTAGTGCATACATAAATTCAAAATGGATGTATGGCTTCCTACTTAAAAAAAAAGGCGTGAAATTACCTACTTTGGGGAAGATTTTTTTTTTCCTCCTTTCGGTGGTGAGTATTATGGCTTCCTACTTAAAAAAAAAAGGCGTGAAATTACTTACTTTGGGGAAGATTTTTTTTTTCTCTTCTTTCGGTGTGATTGTTGGAAATAAACAATATTTTCATCCACATCATATTGACGAAGAAATAATCTATATTTCTTAAAACATGATGTCATTTCATATATACAATAATAATTTATTTTTGGAGGATGATGGATTTGATGGGTCTGGGAACACCCATCCTTTCTTATTGCCTTTATTTCAATGTTATTATAAACATGTTGTTGATGACCTGTGGGAGCATCATTGACATTAATTTTCAAGAGTTGGGTGATTAATTACCATTTTTATATTGTTGTCCTTCAGCCTTCGGGACATCAGGTAAAATTATCATTTTTATATAGTTATTTATTTATAACCCTACTTTATATATACATTTAAGGGTCATCATCCGGCCCGAGGCCCGAAAGCCCGGCCCGCCCGGCCCGGGCCCGGGCCCGGCCCGTAGGCCCATGAAGGGTGATCCAATGAACTAGTAACATGTGATTTTTATTTGAATTGTGGTTGAATTATACAAATTATTGACATTTATTTAGGTGTCAACCTAGTTAGGTACATGTAATTATTCATTTTTTTAAGTAATTAAGTCATTTAATATTTTTATTTTAAAAATTCAATAGATATACATATTTTTTTCAACATTATACTTTAAATTTTGTGTTATTTTAACATTATATACAAATAAACAATGTAAAATAAAAAAATAAAATGTTTTGAATTTGGGCCCGTAGGCCCGCCCGTGGGCCCGAACCCAGGCCCGGCCCGTGAGGCCCGTTCAGGCCCGGGCCCGTGGGCAGGGCCTGGGCCCTGTTTTTTTGGCACGGGCCGGCCCGGCCCGGGCCTGTTGGCCAAGCAGGCCCGCGGGCCTGGGCTTAGGGCCGGGCTTGGGCCTTGTTTCAACGGGCCGGGCCGGCCCGGCCCGTTGCCGACCCTATATACATTCATATCATAAGTTATGTGTCCTTATAGAACAATGAAAAATTATGTACATAGATCTCTGAAAGATCATATAAAATTATAATTATATTAGTCCCTGAAGGACCAAGTAAAAGTCATTATATTATATTATAGGAGCATATAAAGATTGTGTTTACATTGATCCCCGAAGGACCACACAAAAGTTACGAATAATGTGTTCTGGTAAGACCATGCAAATTTTATTTTATTTTATCCTTAAAAGATTACAAAAAGAAAAGAAAAAATAATTACATGAATCCTTGAATGATCATATGAAAGATATAATTAGAATGTGTATCTGAAGGACCGTATAGTTTTTATCCTTGAAGGATATATATACACAAATCATGATTGTTCGTGTCCCTATAAGACCAAACAAAAGTTATATGATATATTTTTGAGGTCCTTGAAGGACCAAATGAAAAAAAATTGTGTTTACATGGATTCGTGAAGAACCACACAAAAGTTTTGAATAATGTGTCCCGATAGGACCATACAAAATTTTATTTATTTTATTTTATCCCTAAAGGACTGTATAAAAATTATGATTATATGAATCCCTAAAAGACTACATATAATTTTATTATCCCTGAAGGATTACATAAAATTATTGGCTACTTGGGTCTGTAGGAATATACAAAACCTACGAAAATTTTATGGGTCCTTGAAGGATCATAAAAAAAAAGATACTTGTATCCCAGTAGGAACATGTACAAATTGCGATTAGCTTTCACTATCATAATAAAGAAGATTTAAATATTAACATCTCATTGTGAAAAGTCCACCGACCATTATCCCTCAAAGATGCTCCAGTAGTAGCAATATCGAAAGCAAAAATATTATTATCAAATTTCATATCTTCTCATTGCTGATTTGAGCTTTATTGGTCATGTATTTCATATATGATTAGATATTTGTCAATGTACTTCAATTTTATATTTACGTCTTTATTTTTTTTTATTGCATGAAATGCACTTTCATATTTATCTTATTTTTTTAATTTAACATTAATTAATGCAAATGATAATATTATTTTTGGTATTACAAACTTGATCGAAGGCTCCAGAAGAGCAGATATCATATTATCAAAATATACAAAATTTTGTATCAACGATACATTGTATCATATAGATCCAGAAGAAGTCTAATAAAGACACATATCTCAATATATGCCATTATAAAATTATGAAATATCTATGCATTAATAATGTCTCATGCTAGAAGCATACATTAGAAAAGTTTTATGCTCGCTCCTAAGGGTTATAATATAAATATCCATAATTACTCATATGAACTATAAGTTCTATGATCTTTATGATTTGGTATGACCATCTCGGATATTTATGGTACATGATAATGCGTTGAACTATTCATTTGGGCATATACTAAAGAACCAGAAGATTCTTTTGCTCGATGATAGTTTTTACCGCATGATTTGCGGATTGTCATTTTAATGAGACAATATTCCCGTCGTTAGGGGAGGGAAGAATGTACATAAAGTACGATCTGTTCCTAAAGAAGGACGAGAATTATCATGGAACTCATCCACTCTGTCTCATTTAGACTCACGTACCACTCAACGTGAAAATCAAATTCCTAATGCACGCCAGAAGTGTGATAGATCAATAAGTTCAAAAGATTCAGCTCCCCAGAAGTGAAGATCAAATGAAAAATCATGCTCTAATAATGCTCCAGAAGAAGTTATACATAATGCTCCAGAAGAGATTATGAACAATAGATCCACTTTCTCTAAAACTCAAGAAGAGTATAATGTCCCTGAAAAGAAACGAGTTCCAGAAGTGACTACACAAACTCTTGAAGAGGAAAATGTACCTAATAATATTGAGATCTCTATATTTTATATGCATATAAGAGAAATGTGGAATTACAAATAAATGATCATCGATGACATATTTATCATACGAAGTAGCTATTAAAATTTCAAAGGGCGATAGTTACAGTGAACCACACAGCATAAATGAATGTCGACAAAGAAATAATTGGCCAAAATAGAAAGATGTTATTCAAGCAGAATTGGATTTTCTTGAAAAGTGTGGTATATATTCGAACGTATAATAGATACCCAAAAGATGTTAACCCTGAAGGTTACAAATGGGTGTTTGTAAGAAAGCGAAATGAGAAAATAAAATTGCTAGATATAAGATATGTCTTATGGCACAAAGTTTCCTCCAGAACCTTGGATTTGACTGTGAAGAAACATACTTATCAGTCACGGATACAATAATGTTCCATTACCTAGAAAGTCTTGAAGTTTCTGAAAAACTCGATATGAGACTAATGGACGAAGTAGCAATTTATCTATATGAGAATTTACATGAATCCTTGAAGGATATAAATTGTCTAAAGCAAAATAAAAGAGTATGTACTCAATAAAGCTAAGACATTTATTGTACAGCTTAATGGAGTAGGTACAACCATCTTAGTGAATATTTGATAAAAGTAGGATATGAAAACAATCTCATTTGCCCATGTGTTTTATAAATATATCTAGCAAGGGATTCGCTATTTTGACAGTTTATGTTGATAACATAAATTCAATTGAGACTCCTGAAGAGCTCAACAAAACTGCAGAATATCTTATGAATGAATTCGAAGTAAAAGACCTTGGGAAAACTAAATATTGTCTTGGTCTGCAGATCAAGTGAAGCCTAAATAAGATACTTGTCTATCAAACAATATATATTGAAAAAGTTCTGAAACGCTTTAATATGGACAAATGTCATCCATTAAGTACTCATATGAGTATCAGGTCACTTGACCCAAAATCTTCTGGTGCTGAAGTACCATATCTTTTTGCAGTTGATGCTTTATTATATTTGAAACAGTATACTAAACATGACGTTGAATTTTTAATTTAATTTATGGACTAGATTTAAATTTGCATCAATTTGAAGGTACTGACATGATGTTAAACACATTTTTCATTATCTTCATGGAACAACATATGTTGGTTTATTCTATTTAAAGAATTCCACTAATGGTCTCTTGTTGAAAGAATATCATGTGCATATTCGAGATATTTTTCAGATCCTCACAAACAGGCTATGTATCTATATGTAGTGGTACAACGATCATTATGTTTCTACATCTTAGAGTTTTATTTACAGTTGATCATTATGAAGCTTGTGAATGTGAAATCGATGTGTTATAGATTTAGTGGAAGGGCAACCATGTCAATTTGTTCACTAAAGCATGCCCATGTCAACATTGAAAAAGGTGGTGTACGACATCGGACGCGACGTATTTGTAACCAATCTTTTTTGCTTTATCATTATGAGGGGGAGTATATTTTTAGATGACATGTGCGTGCTGTACTCTTTTTCCTTCGTCTAAGTTTTGTCACATTGGGTTTTCCTGGCAAGGTTTTAATGAGGCAGTGCTAAAGCGCACACACCAATCTAAGATAAAGTATATTGTACTCTTTTTCCTTCGCTTTGATTTTTTCCCACTGGGTTTTCTAAGCAAGGTTTTAATGAGGCAATTATCTTAGCGTGGTGGTCATCTAAGGGGGAGTATTGTGAATTTTGTGGATAACCACCACCACTTCAACTCCCCCCCCCCCCACCATCTCCATAACCCTTCTCTTTACTTCCATAACCCCCCACATTTTTAACACCCCATTATGTACCCCACCTCTTATTACTTGTAACTTCCACCCATTGAGTTTCTTCCATGGACCCTATAAATTGAAGGGTTTGTAATGTATTCCATAACCAACAATAGTGAATAAGAAATCTCTCTCCACTTATCTTCTCTATATGCCTTGTATGTTTTGTTTATGTATACTTGTGTGTATGTATGTTATTTAATTTACAGCAAGGTGGACATTTTATAAAACTTTGATTCAATTTTTACCAGATTATTATTAAGTAATAAAAGATTAAAAAACGCTGTATGTGGGAATCGAACCCACGACCACATGGTTAAAAGCCATGCCCTCTACAAGCTGAGCTAAGACGGCTCTATTATTATAATTAATGGTTCTTATCATTCAGTTTTTAAAACATTGATGAAAAAGAAAAATAAATGTAGGTGGACATTTTATTAAGCTTTAGTTTAATTTTTACTAGATTACTAATTAAGTAATAGAAGAGTAAAGAACATTGTTTGTGGGAATCGAACCAAAACTCTGGCTGTCACAATAAAGAGCATACGCATCTTGTTTGAAGCCCAGCTCTTGAATAAACTTCTTTAGCCATAACAATGCCTTGCAAGCTTCAATAATAGCAATAAATTCAGCCTCGGTGGTAGAGAGAGCAACATTTTTCTGTAGTCTTGACTGCCAAGTCACTGTTTCCCCTACAAAGGTTATCAAATAACCCGTAGTAGATTTCGGGCTATCAATATCTCCAGCCATATCAGAATATGTGAATCCATCAAGTATGGGTTTGCCATTGCCAAAACACAAACACATTTTAGAAGTACCCTGGAGATATCTGAAAATCCATTTCACAGCTGTCCAATGCTCTTTACCTGGATTTGAGAGAAGTCGACTAACAATACCAACAACATGAGCAATATTGGTCTGGTACATACCATGGCATACATGAACAAGCCAACTGCTGAAGCATACATAATTTTTTGCATTTCTTCTTTTTCCTTGTCACTTGAAGGACATTGACTTGAGCTAAGTTTGAAGTGGCATGCAAGTGGACATCCAACTGACTTTGCTTTATCCATATGAAACCTTTCAAGAACTTTTTGGATGTAATTCTCTTGTGATAACCAAATCAGCCCTTTCTTTCGATCATGAACAATCTTCATCCCAAGAATTTGCTTAGTGGGACTCAAGTCTTTCATGGAAAAAGACTTACTCAATTCCATCTTCAACTTGCTGATCTTGGTTGAGTCTTGGCCTACAATTAACATGTCATCAACATAAAGCAAGAGAATGATAAAAGTGCATAAAAAATCTTTTTACAAATACACAATGATCTGAAGAGTTTCTTGAATACCCATGCTCTGTCATAAAGGAATCAAATTTCTTATACCATTGCCTTGGTGCTTGCTTTAGGCCATACAAACTCTTTTTCAATTTACAAACTAACTGTCTTTTTCTTTTTCCTTGAAATCTTTAGGCTGCTCCATATAGATTTCCTCATCTAAATCACCATGCAAAAAGGCTGTTTTCACATTAAGCTGCTCAACCTCCAAATTCATGCCTGCGGCCATGCCAAGTACAACTTGAATGGAGGACATCTTCACTATTGGAGAGAAGATCTCATCGAAATCAACAACCTTTTTCTGCCCAAAACCTTTCACAACAAGTCGTGTTTTATACTTGAGCTGTGAGCTATTTCCATCATTTTTTCGTCTGAAGACCCATTTATTCTTCAACACTTTCTTTTCTTTTGGCAGCTTTACTAACTCATAGGTGTGATTCTCATGCAAGGATTTCATTTCCTCTTTCATTGCCTTAAGCCACTCTTCTTTGTTTTCACTTTCCATAGCTTCTCCATAGGACTCGGGCTCCTCCTGATCAATATCATCATATATTCATTCGAAGAATATTTTGTGGATAGTTGTCGCTCCCTGACGGATCTTCTCAACTGTGGCTGTGGTGGTGGCTCTTGAGGTGGCTGCTCCCCCTGGTCTCCTGGATCAGTATCATCAGGAATTTCATGAGCTATTGCATCATCATGAGTAGATGGAATTTCTTCATTATTGCCATGCACGACAGGAGGAGTAACTGGATCCAAACCAATAAGGTCACCAACATGAGGTTCAGATTGCACAGCTTTATTACAATCTTCAATATTTTGATCTTCAAGAAACACAACATCTCTGCTTCTGAGAACTTTCTTTTCAACTGGATCATATAATCTGTAGTCAAACTCTTCGTGATCATATCCAAGGAATATACATTCTTTTGACTTGGAATCAAGCTTGGACCTCTCATCTTTTGGAATGTGAACAAATGTTGTGCAACCGAATATTCTCAAATGATCATAAGAGACTTCTTTACCTGTCCAAACTCTCTCTTGAATATCACATTACAAAGAAATTGAAGGAGATAAATTGATCAAGTCCACCGCTGTTCTCATTGCCTCACCCCAGAAGGATCTTGGCAATTTAGCATGAGAGAACAAACACCTAATTCTTTCAACAATGGTCCGGTTCATCCTCTCAGCAACACCATTCTGTTGAGGGGTCTTTTTGATAACATTTTCATGTCTGATGGCGTGCCTGTAGCAATATTCATCAAACAATCCAATATATTCACCACCATTGTCTGAATGAATGCATTTCAATTGTTTTCCAGTTTCCCTTTCAACCATGGCCTGAAAGTGCTTAAACATATTAGAACCTGATCTTTAGTTTTCAATGCATATGCCCAAACCTTTCTAGAGTGATCATCAATAAAGGTGATAAAGTATAGTGTGCCACCAAGTGTCCTAACTTTCAGAGGACCACACACATCAGATTGTATCAAATCTAGAACATTATTTTTCTTAGATGCAATATTTCTATGAAAAGCAACTCTAGTTTGTTTACCATGTAGACAATGAACACATGCTTTCAAAGGTGTACCTTTCATGTTGGATAGAAGCTCTTTCTTGGACAAAATTTGTAGCCCCTTTTCACTCAGATGCCCGAGCCTTTTGTGCCAAAGTTCAGTGAAACAGTCATTCTCTAGAACATTCATAGCACCCTTGCTAATTTTTGCTTGCATTGTGTAAAGAGTATAAATTTTATTTCCTTTTGCCACCACTAGAGAACCTCTAGAGAGCTTCCATTTTCCACCACTGAAAAAGTTGTTTTAGTCATCATCATCAAGCATTCCAGTAGAGATCAAATTCAGCCGAATATCTGGTACATGCCTCACATCCTTGAGTACTAATTTGCAGCCAATATTTGTTTCTAAGCAAATGTCACCCATGCCGGTAATTTTTGACAAGCCCTCATTTCCCATTCGGACATACCCAAAGTCACCTTGAGTGTAGGAAGCAAAGAAATCAGCTCATGAAGTAACATGAAATGAAGCACCGGAATCAATCACCCAATCGGTTTCTTGGCCAATGAAATTAAGACTAGCATCATCACAAACAATGACAATATCACCATCAGTGACCGCAGCTATATCTTCTTGCTTTTCTCACTGCTCTTCTCTTTGTTTTGCTCTTTGAACTTCAACTTTTTGCATTCACGCTTCATATGGCCTTTCTTGTGACAATAGTAGCATTCAATGTCCTTCCTTGAAATTGAGCTTGATCGACCTTTTGATTTATGATGGCGATGAGGAGTCCTACTCTTGCTTCTGCCTCTTCCCCGATTTTTCATCACAAGTGCCTCAGACTGATGAGAAGAACTCGACGACTTTCTTCTTGTCTCTTCATTCAAAAGACTGCTAGTAACTTGACTCATTGTGACAACTCCATCAGGTGCTGAGTTACTAACTATCACGACCAAAGTTTTCCAACTTTCCAGCAAAGAACTGAGGAGTAACAAGGCTTGTAACTCATCATCAAAAGTGATCTTCATGGCAGCGGGCTGATTTACAATGCTCTTGATCTTATTCAAATGCTCTGCAATAGGAGTTCCTTCCCTGTATTTCAAGTTCACAAGTTTGCGAAATAGAAAGGATTTGTTCACTGCCGTCTTTCTCTCATAAAGACTCTAATTTAGCCCACAGACCTTGCGCTGAATTTTCGGTGGATACATGATGAAAGACACTATCATCAATCCATTGTCTAATAAACCCAAGAGCTTTTCTATCAAGCGTTTTCCACTCATCGTCCTTCATCCCTTCAGGCTTACCACTTGCACCCTGTAAGGGACCATGCAAATCCTTACAGTATAAGAGGTCTTCCATTTTAGTTTTTCAAGTAACCCAGTTACTTCCATTGAAACTAACCATGCGACCAATGTTGTCTTCCATGATTCACACACAAAAGCAATCACAATCTTGCTCTGATACCAGTTGTTGGGGAATATATTCCTGAATGCAAACTTTTTCACAAGTGTAAACCAAGAAATAACTAATATTTGTCAACTAAATACAAAGTTAATATTGTAAACAGAGGGCACATAAAACACACAGGAAATTTTACGTGGTTCCCCAAACTAGAGGTACGTCTACAGGACCTAAGTCCAATTCCACTATCACCAAATATATATAGATGGGTTACAAGAGACAAATGTCTCACAAACACCAATAGGTGTAGTTCAACAAAAAAAAAACCCAAATAACAAGTGGAAAGACTTCACAAAACAGATGAACCAAAGCTCCAAAAAAAACTAACAGAGTGTACTGAACGCAACCCGAAACGAAGGACGAATGGCTGTGTGAAGGGATGACCAGAGAGCTGTAGAAACTTCACCAACACAAGCTGCTGCCAAGTCTCACGAAAGGCAAGAATACAGAGAGCCCACACCAGCTACTAATGACTCATTTTTTATTTTCCCTCAAATGCTCTATATGCATGTGTCCAAAAGAAGCCAAACAAAATTAAATGTATTTCTCCACTTCTACAAGAAAGCCAAGAGTCAACAACAACATTTAATATTGGGTCCCACAAACCACATAGGAAGGACACCCAACATCAAGGACATTATTGACACAATTAGCCTTCATCCACTCCTTGTCCAAAATCAGAACATATGTCTTCTCATTTGGGAATACACTTCCATGATCCTCAATATAAGAAAAAATGCACATGAAAGAGTAACATATTTTTGAAAAATATTGATGCAAAGAAGTACAGCAAAAAAAATTATAGTCACAGGGCTAACAATATTCAAATGACGTCAAATTAAAATAATATAAAAAATTATGAAATTATAAATTCAGATACCACTTTGAAATTAACATCTAAAAAAACTATAATTATTCAAACAGAATACGTCTAAAATCCTGTACATATTGCTAACAAAGGCAGAAGCAAAATGATGAAATATTAGTGTGAATGAAATGGGGATCATCTTTTCATTTTTGACATGAATTAATATTGAGCATTAGCATGAACCTTGGTCACTGTTTGGAGGGTTGAATCTCAGTTGATGTAACTGCAAAGTGAAGTTCTAGGCACACCATTTCATCAGTGAAGCAATCTGCATAAGAGGCACATGGAGTTTCATGATTGCTATAAGATCCATGCCCATATTGATCCATGCAGTGCCTCCCTCCGAGCATTATGAAATGTAGATGTATTCGGTGGTACCATATAGCATTAATGTCAAATCTTCGAGGTCAGTGCTTCAGTTTGGAATATAATTGGATAATAGGTATTGTTGTTTATTGTATCCCTAAAACCTGAGTTCAAATCTATATTCAGGACGAACAGAACAATGCTTTTCCGTGAGAGGAGAAAGGAAGAATTTGGTGCTCTACAACTGGAGTTTTCTTTTCTCCAGAGCATAACAGCACAACAGTATAGAGTTCAAGAATGTGCTAAATGATCCTTTAGACACCATTAAATGTACTCCTTTTCTTTGGGATCCTAAAATTTAAAACCCTAGATTGACAGCCTCTTTTCCCATCTGTTTTTCATCATCCTATTTTATTTTATTTTTCTGAAAAGTGTCGAATGTTCACCTATTTATTGAACTATTAATCCTAAAATGAAGACATAAAGATGTCTCAAATTTTTATAATCCCCAGTGGCCTTACCTTTCTTTTGGATCACTTTATGAATGAACTGTTTTTCAAACTATAGTGAGGAGCTGGACCATGGAAGTAGATTATGATGTAGAAAGCTCATGAACTGCATATATTTTACTGGACTTGGCTCACTAACCTGCAGTGCTTTTTCTTTTTTTTTTTGGTTGGTGGGGGGAGGGGAGGTGGCTAGCAGGGGGTGGGATGTCAAGGCAATAGCTGCACATGTTGCTTTTTGTCAAATTTAGGACTTTCCCGTTCCTGAGAACATGTATCCTCTTTCTTAGTTTCTTTTCTTTAGAATTAAATTGGTTTTAGGTTATCCTATCGAAGAAAAGAGGACTGTTGTTGATATGCAATTGTGGCAATGAATGCGGTGAAAGGGCAAAACATTGTGTTATTTTTTTTTAAAATCCTTCTTTATATGTGTTTTTGTTCATTGCATTGGATTGCTTCTTCACTTGTGCATTACATAACAGTCATTCCTTTTATGCAGCAAGAAGAAGATTTATTGATTTGAAGCTACAATCCACGGATCAGGTGTCTTTTGACCCTGATTCTTTTCCTAAACTTGTCCTTGAGGCTTTGGAGAAAAGAGATGTCCAGAAAAGGTTCTTATTTTTTTTCATCTATCGTTGGGGTATTGGTTTTTCATTTACTTGGACTTAAGAATTTAAAATCCTATATTGTGTACGTTCTCTGCAGCAAATACAACATTGCCGATGGCATGCGACAAATGTTGATCCTTTCGAGAGGGTGGCACGTGCACATCACATGTGTCCTTGTTGTGAGCGCCCATTCTCTTCGGAAGAGGAGGATGAGTTCGTCAAGAAGGTAAGTAACTCATCACCTCTGTCCACAACTCCTGTGAAAGCCATACTGTAGGTAATTCTACAAAAAATGAATTGGATTTTTTTGATAAATGATTATGTGCCACTGATCATTGTTTGTTTCTTATCTAATTGATGTTATTTTTATATAAATTTTAGCAAAGAAAGAAAAGTGCTAGTTCCGCGGAGCATATGAAGGTGCTAGCTAGCTTTGGAATCTTCAAATTCTGAATCACATTTCCAGCAATTGGACAAGCTTCGCATACTTTTTGAGGAATATGTTAAACTTGCCAAGGAAACAATTCCATTGGCAGAGGAAAATCTTCAACAACTGAGAGAAGATCTGAATCGGAAGTCTCAGGCCCTTGATGATGTAAGTTGCCTTTAAATTTCTTCAACTGGTTTCAGCTTTCTCTCGTAATTTTACTCATTCACACAAATTCTCTATTTTTAATTTTATTTTTTTGAACACATTGCTTAGATTGAAGCCGGATTATGTCTGTAACTTTTGGGAGTGTTGATTAGTTGATCTCTAAAGGTCCTCCATTCATGTAATGTTTAAACCCTGAAAGTAGTTACAGTGTAAAACTTCTTGTGCCTGCACGTGTGAGAGAGATGGGAATATACAATATAGCTGAAATTCCTTTCTTGTCTCCTATTTGTGAACCAATTGATAGATTGTCTATCTTGATAAGATGGTCCAAAACTTCCCATCCCGTGCTCCTGACTTGCATCGCACTCACCCCACATCCCAATCACAAGTTCACAACCCCTACATCTCTTCCTTCCCCC
This sequence comes from Acorus calamus, assembly GCA_030737845.1. Classification (NCBI taxonomy): domain Eukaryota; kingdom Viridiplantae; phylum Streptophyta; class Magnoliopsida; order Acorales; family Acoraceae; genus Acorus; species Acorus calamus. The sequence goes on along the minus strand of CM060867.1, from coordinate 21,127,744 downwards.
ATCTCTGCCTAACATCCAACACCATCCCTCCAAATCCTCTCTAGATGCTCCTCGCCCTCCATCATCACCAATCAATGTCTGTGAGGAGGCCAAATGATGCAGATCAAATTAAGTAGTTATGTTGATTTTTTTATTATTTTATCTACATAATTAGTTTAGACAATTAGTTAGTTTTATACATTTGTAACCATAGATTTCATCTATGGATTTAATAATGTTTTTTTTAGAGTTTGTGATGATAATTTTAATTCCATATTAACTCTGGCATGTTTAACAATGTGGTTTGAGCCTTTTGGAGGTGTTTCGTTGGAATTGAAATATCCCATGCCTAACTCCCGCGTGTTCCCTATTATGTAATCCATATTAATCTCATATTCTCATAGAAATGTGCTTATTGTTTCTTTCTATTATACATATGTTGCTTTTCTTTTCCGAATCTCTCATGTCCGAACCCTCCTGAATGTGAATTGGTCATTCAAGATTTTTTTTCCAGCTTTTAACAAGTGTATATTCGCGACATTGTAAGTCATGCAAGATAGATGACGAGGTGCACCTAATTCTTTCTTTGGGTAGTTCTTTTTTGTATCAGAACTGTGCAATTGTATCATAAACCAGATATTAAGTAATCGAAGTGCTCTGCATTTAGACCTTTATTGCATGTGATGATGACCTAATGTATAATGTTTGGCTGCAGATTGTTGGGGTTTTAGCTCATGTTAAGTCCGAGAAGGATGCTGTGGAGGCTTTGATGGAACCAGTGGATACTGTTGACAAACTTTTGCTTGAAATGCAGAATTTGCATAAGCAAGTTGATGAACTGGAATATAAGCTTAATATTCGAGGGCAAGGTGTGCAATCAGTTGAGGAAATTCAATCACAGCTGATTACATTGCAGAACAAGAGGTTCAGACAACATTTTACTACTATGGATTTTGCATTATACTTTTGCTTAAAAATTTAGTAGCTGAGTTTTCCTATGGCTTTCATTTCATGTTTCTTTTACCCATTAACAGTTTTATGATCATGAACAATAACTGTATGCCTTATGATTTGTGTTTTTATTTACATTTACATGTTCCTCTACATGTTTGTTTGTTATCAGGGATAGTTTTGATAGGGAGTTGGAGAACCTAAGGGAAGAGCAAAAATATCTGATAGATGATTTGTCAGCTATACAAAACCGGTGGCATATGCAGAGAGAGGAGAAGCTTAAAGCATCTAATAAATTAGAAATGATAAAAAATGCTGAAAAGGAATTAGCTAGATTGACCGAGGAAAAAACTCAGTTGGAACTTGAGGAAAAGGTAATCTCATGTTTTTTATGTGTTCTTCCCCATTCTTTTGGCATGTTACTTGTTTCTGAGACTTCTCAGTAAGTGGTCCTTTTATGTATCAAGCCACACATTCAAATTTTTGGATAGGCTTGGTAAATCCTCATCTTGGAAGAGTGTTAAAGCTGAATGACAGAATGCAGCAGCTAATCATTTTTACTCATGCTTTCATTGTTTTAAGTGTGATTTTGTGTTTTCTAGTCATATCTTTGTTTTAGATCCTAATATTCTTTCGAAGTGACTAGAAGGGAGTAATGTTATTTTTCCAGAAAGGGGGAGGGTATTGCAGTAATATTGGGTGTCTTCGGGAAGGTTTTTGAGGTCTACCCTTTAAGTTATTTTTCATAATAAAATTGCTGCATTTCTGTGTTTTTATCCCTTTTGTTTTTTTTTCCATCAAAAGCTTGGGTAATCAAAATTTCCATTATTGATAAAAAGATGTTTAAATGTACATCACTTACATTGCATGGTGTTTAGCAATTGGTGCATCCAGATTGGAGGAGAGGGAACTCCAGTGGCATGCTCCTAGGAGTGCATCCTCCTCCAGTCTTTACTCACTATGCTGCTAAACAAAAGGTACATTAATGCTGTGGAAGAATTACATGTGACTGCATTGTTTGAGTAGACTGCAATCATTGAATTCTGTCATATTCCATATATTGCCTATCTTGCTCTTTCAGTGTCTGTTTGATAGGCTGGATGGGTGTGGTTCTTTTGTTCCTATGTTCTTCAACCACCCACTAGATGATCCGCTGGCTGATTCCCTTCCTGAGGGGTGTGTGTTAATTCCCACTCTTTAGAGATTGCAGAGCTTGAACATTTTGGTCTCTTTTACTTCCCATTAGGAGCTGTATTTTGTTTCGAAAATGTGTGGGTCATGGGACTTGGTGGAAAAGTTCATTTCGCATTGGGGCGATATTATGTGGGGACTTTAAGTGTTCTATTCGAGAGGGGAAGGCTTGAGATTGAGGAGTAGCTTGTTAGGGTCTGGGGAGGCCTCCCATACTTGAGTCTTCTGTTTCTGGTTCTGACTTGTTCCCAGGCAACTTGCATGTCTCTTTCTCCAAGGCCACTTGCAGTTCAGATAAGTTGATCATTCCTTGACCACCGGAAGGTAATTCACCAATTTTCTGGCACAGGGAGGATAAATCAGATGGACACCTTGCTGGCTGTGACCAGGTATCATTCTGGATGAGCACTGACTTAGGACATGTTGTAAGGGCCTACTTCTGCTTGCCAGAAAATCCTCAAGTCCTTGACCTTCCATCCCTGAGTCTGTCCGCACATTAATATTCTTGCAGAGTATGTTAGGTACGATGGCTTAGGAATAATCCAGTGTCTAATTTGCGTTATTCTAAGTCATGCCCATTATGAGTTGCTCTTTGCTGAAACCTCACAGATAGTTTTTTTGTGCTGAGGTACCTAGAGTAAATGTAGAGCACCCGTAAGGTCTCTTCTTTTGTAGCTTGCTTCCGAAGTCTTGACTCCCAAGGCAGCATATTTCCAGTCCTGGTGCTTCTTGATGCCAATCCCACTCTTTTGTTTTGGCTAGATGATTTCCCAAATAACATGGTGCCTTTTGTGATGTAGTGAGGGACCACTCAGACCACCCCAGAGGATATCTCTAATAATCTTTTCTATTGCTTTGCCGGTCTATCTAGGTAGAAAAAAGGCAGCAGTCCAATATAACTTGTAGCTTCTTGCTTTTTAGCATTATATTAATCACTCCCCATTTTTCCAACCCATTTTTTCCCACTTAAATCATAAGTAATCTAATGGACACACCCTTACCCCAAGTGAGGGTTTCCTAATTTTGAAATGAAAAAAATACCTCCGTGGAATGAGGACTTGTGAATGTAAAATATCAGACAATATTATAAAAATGTATAGGTCAGTCTGGATATGTCAATACCTTTCTTATATGTAGGTGGATACTCATACTATAATGATTGATCATAATAGCCTTCTCTCAATTTGGAGTCCACTATAAATAAGATTTTGGTAAAGTTTCCAATTGGCCATCATACTAATGCCAACTTCCAGCAGGTATTGAATCCTACCATAGAACTTGCAAGGAAACAAACTTATGAATAAATACTACTTGCACATAATACATCTAACAGCCTACTAGCAAAGAAGCATTGTGTGCAAAATGAGGTGAAGAGTTAGGTCCAACACCCCAATGCTATCTATTCATTGGTTCCTTTCTATGGCCATTTCTATTGAAATTGGAAGTTGTTGCATATGCCTCCATATCACTTCCATCCACTATATATGGCCATTACTCCATTTCCTACCTTCAAAGAATGTGCAAGTTCAAATGGATATATTATTGTGTTCTTTGTGTATATATATGTGTACTAATTTATCCATACAAACCCATCTCACAGAACGCTGCCGCATATAACAGGGTGCTGGGAAGGGAGAGACTTGGTAGTCTTGATTTGCTATTTTTACACACACTCTCTTCTCTTAGAACCTTGTCCTGTAAGTCTGGGCACATTACTATTGCTCCAAGGAATAATCTCTTCATACATAGGAGAAAATATGTCTATCCATATCATCCATTTTGATTGAGAACCATAGCATAAAACTAAAACCATTTATGTCGCCCACAATTTATAGAGCACGTGATTGAAATGATAAAAAGTTTATAAAGGAGCTAGTAGTTGTTAATGTGGTTGGTGTTTTTTTAGTAATTTTATGACTTCAACTTATATTCCGCTACTGCCACACATGTTCATACTAATTTTGCTTATTTTTCAAAACAAAAGCACAGGTAAGCATTTTACCAAGAAAAACATGCATTTCACCTAGAAGTTTCAGCAATTAATTTTGCAGCACTGAAATTTGATTCTTATTTGTCCTGTTCACCAAAAAAATATTAGTCCACAAGCCAGGATTAGGTAGCTAGGAGGTAAATCTAAAAAATGACAAAAATCTAGAATTTCCTATGAAGTATAATAAAAAAAAACATCAAGACAAAATATGGGCAAAGTCCGAGTAAACATGATTTAATCCGACTTTGCTTGACTTGACTTAGCTCGGCCTAATTCAGCATGATATTGACCTCCGAAGTGACCCTACCCAGCCCAATGTTCAACTAGGGTGGCCCGTCTCAGACCAGACTAAAATATCCTCTTATTTGTCTGTCCCATCCCAAATCTGGCAAGTTGGAAATGCAATGATTTTTTCTAGGAAGCCGTTTCTCTAGTTTTCTTGGAAATGTTGAGGTCTGTAAACAAGTGATGGATTAAAACAAGGGAATGGAAACACATTTGCAGTTCCTCATTTCTATGGGCATTCAGGCAGATTTCTTGTGTGTAAGATCTTTGTGAAACTACTAGATATCTTCAGGTTCATCCTTTTATTCTCGTATCGCATAAATTTAATCTAGATGAAATGTTTATTAAAGTTAAGTTTCATTATATTGCTGTTTAGTGATTTCATGAAACCGCTTCATTCTTCTTACTTTTTAAAGGTTTGAGATTGATATCATATCTTACCTATCCAAAAGGTTTGTGAAGTGTGAGAGAAATATGATTGAATAAAACCGTTGACAACATATAGTACAATAAGAAGAAATAAATAGAATAATGTTATATTCAATAATGGAGGCCAAAAAGTCTCTTATATAAATACAAGATGTACAAACCCTAGAAACAGAAAAATCCCAAAATACCCATTACAAAAATTCAAGTCAGTGCACCCAATCAGCAATTCCCCGCGTGGCGTTGCCCCCCAACCCCCGGGCCTCCCGGAATAGGCCCAACAGGCCTATATCATGACTCCAATATAATACACATTTTTATGCTAGAAAGTCATAATATACCAGGTGTTTTATCCCGTCCCATCACTTAGCCACTCCATGGATCTCCTACAATCTGTCCATATACACTTGAGAACCCTTCTTTAGGTTTCCTATAATTTGAGCCCTATAAACTAGGTATACAACACATGAAAATTGAGAAATAATGGAAAAGGAAAGAGTAAAAAAAATTGGGCATAGTATCAAACATGCGATATGCATTGAACACGAAACACATAATTCAGTATCATCTCCATTGATTCTTAGAACCCTGATTGGAACATAGTAAGAACTGGCCACTCACATTAAATTACATTTCAAATTCAGTTAATTGTAGTAAATTTCCAATTACAAGGCTTCTTTCTATATGTGATATACTGATCTTAATGGTATAGACATGTGCATGGAAGTGAAACTTCGTTTTGCGTTCATGGTGTAATTATGCACTAACGAGTGACTCTTTAAATAATTGTAGCTTTTTAATGCTTTTTTTTTCTTTTGAATTTTCAGCATTTAGCTGAGACTCTTGCATCATTCCAGAAGGAAGAAGAGCAAACGCTGAAAGTGCACGGGGAAACAAAATTAAAGCTACAGAGAGAATATGATAAACTAAATGAAATTAAAAGAAGCTATGAACAAGACATTAAGATGTTGGAAGAACTTTCTTCTAAAATTAGGAAGTACGATGTTTTTATTTTTGTTTTGATAATGACTAAAGTTTATATGATATATATTCTGTCATCAGTTTATTCTTTAAACTTTTGTCACTGGTTGTCTTTGCTAGTTATGTGGATTTAAGGAAAGGAGAAATGTTAAAGGAGGCACAAGAAAAGCATTCATTTTCTGAATCTCAGCTGCAGAAATGTGACGCAAAGAAACAAGAACTTCTAGCTGAACTGAACAAAAATAAAGAGTTGTCAATGAATCAGGTCCAGTTAAAGAGAAACATAGATGACAACTTGAATTATAGGAAGACAAAGGCTGAAGTAGATTGCCTTACTCATGAGACAGAATTGTTGGAAGAACAAATTTTGCAGATGGGTGGTGTTTCTATGTTTGAAGCTGATCGTAAGAGGCAGTTACAAGAAAAGGAGAGACTTCAGTCAGAGGTAACTTTAAATTTTTTATTTATCTTTATAAACATTATTAGTTTGCATGTGAATTCCTGATGATTTTTGACATGTTTAGTTGTGATTTTACTTTTCCTAGCCAGCATTTTATTTAGTTTTATTTGAATATGTTAATCTTTAGTCAATTTAAAGATTTATTGCAAAACTGTGCTATATTATATTAAGTTTTATGCCTGTCTTTCTAAAAATTTGTTTTTACTCTTGCTAAGCATATAGGGTTTCAGTTCATGTCTGTTCTCAATAGCTGCTTTTTCTTTGTTCCCTCATTTGATTTTTAAATATGGATTTGAAAGTAGGGGCATATAATGTTCTTATATTTAAGGAGTAAGATGATATTTTTCCATGAATTTTAAGAAGTAATTCTTGTTAATTAAGGACATGTTTGGATGGGCGTTCTGCGCCATTCCGTTTGCTCCTGCTCGTGGAAGCGACATGGAAGGCGCCCTTCCAAACAACCCTTCCAAACAGGGAGCTACCTTTCCCTTTCCTCGGATTGGCCAGGCTTGGCCTGGGTGTTGCTCCTAAGCACTCCTGCTTGGGAGTAGCGAGAACATGGTGGGTGGGTAGCCACCATGTTTTTTTCGGTGGGGCCCTCCCCCATACACCACTTATTAAAAACATTAATAATATTTTTTAAAAAATATATAAAATCTTAAAATGATCTAAATAGCCTATATATTTTATATGAATACCCCTAAATTCCATTTCAAGAATCTTCCTAGAGTATAATGTTAGATATTCAAAAGAACATATTTTCATATGCTTTAAGAGTTGTTTTAGAACATTTCCCTATGTAATTATTCATTTATATATGCATATTAGGGAAGTTTCTATTATTTATATTCAAAACATATTTTGCACAAATTGACAATATTTATACAATTAATATGTATTATCATATTTTTCATATGGAGCCATATTTTAAATTCAGAAATCTAAATTTGACAGTATTTAAATTTTGCATGATCTAAATTTGGCAAGTTATAAATTGGAGAAGAAATTAGCATTCAAAGATTCATCAAAGCTTCTAAATCTAATTCACCAAATCAATAAAATCTTCAATCAAATCAGCTTTGACATCTCCAACAAATCAATTATATTTTCAACATATTTTGCAAATCAGCATTAACAACTCAAGCAAATCAGCATTTACAACGAATTCAACCCTCAAACCCCTATAAAAAGGGCACTACAGAGAGAGAGGAGAGGGGATTCAATTCAATTCAGCCAAGGAGAAAGCTCTTCATTCAGCCAAGAAGGAATTTATTTTCAGCCTTTGTCCTTTCTTTTCTGTTTTGAGTTTTTGTTTTTAGTTTTAGTTTTTGTTTTTAATTTCTTTGATATTATAGATATAGATTCCATTGTGATTTCAATAGAAGTGTCTCTTTATTTTATTTGCATGGATTATTTTTATTTTTATTTTAGAATTTCATTAACCATGGTAGGCTAGAAAATCCTTCCATCAAGGAGAGGATTCCACCCCATGCGTTTGAGTGATTGATTCTTTTCTTTGTGCATTAATGTTTTCTGATTTGTTCTTCATGTTTATATAGTTTCTTCAATTTAGATTTTTTTTATTATGGGTATTTTTAGATCTTCTGTCGTTCTACTTAGATGGGATACGGTTGATGCTTTATAAACCCTATTTTTAAATCGAGTAAAAGTGAACTGCTTTTAAAATAATTTATTTTCATTAAATGCAAAAGAAAGAATTATCACGATACACGTGGGGTGGATTTCTAATCCTTGCTGGTCTTCTTCATAATTTGTCCAACCTAAAATTTTTATTTTAGCTTTCTCATATTAACCCTTCAAAATCTTATATTTAAATCTTTTTATGTCTTTTTACTTTTATTTGTTTACTTCAATAGCCTCCATGTGGATTCGATCCCTTGCTACCACTTTTTACCAATAATAAGTAAAGGTTTTATATTTTGTTGACGAAGATGAGATTTTAACGACAATCGAAGCCACCAACATATAAAATCAAAGCCTCCACTGCCAGAGGCGGGAAAGGTGTGGAGAGATTTTTTGTGGAATTCGAAGGTTGAAAGATGACAAAGGGGAATTGTCGGCAAAGGTGGTGATGGAAAAGAGTGAAGTGCAGACAGAGAGAGGGGGGGGGGGGGGGGAGATTTGGGGAGGACAGCAGCGGAGAAGGAAAAGGAATAGAAATGTTGAGTGAAGATGGGGGAGTAGCTGCATAAGGGAAGGGGCAAATGTTGAGAAGGGTGTGATTTTGTCTGTTAGGAAGATTGTTTGGAATCTATTGAGTTGTTAGGTGATTAAAATATTGGTTGGTTGAAAGATTCAGATTAGATAGTATCCTATCTCAACAAACTTAAATGCCTATAAATACTTAAATAGGCCTCATTAGAGTTGTAAAAGGAATTGAATTTTTTATAATTATTTCTAGGAGTTTGAAAGAGGACATTGCCGACTCTTTTGGCTTTTATTCATGGTTTTATCGAGCAACAGAAGTTTCTAGTTATCATATCCATCTCTCTCGAATGTTTTCCTCCATTGACTGGTATATGACCTCGGGTTTCTGTAACAAGAAGGGTCTAGGGGAGATCCCTAACCCGAGATGGCGAAAGATCGAGGTGCAGATCCTCAGGCAATGTGAATCTTGAAGTAGAGGTGAGATGATATGATAATTGGGGACCCTTGTTACAGTGGGTACGTAAACCGGACCCTCGAAAACATGCAAGAGGACCCTGATAGAGTCGCATGACAATCTTTGAGCCTTGTCTTCGAATGAGTCCGTGGTTTCCAACCCGAAACCCCCTCATGATGACGCTTCGAAATACACTTTTGTTATTTCTTCACCATGTTCACATCAAGCACGAATGGCTCCACCTCAGTTGGTAGATTGTCAGAGGAGGAGGATGAATAGTCATGCAATGACACAACCTCGATTCAACCAGAAAACACCCGTGCCCTTTCTCACTATGACGGTAAATGACCTTTCTTCATGGTCTCCTCGTAATGGACCCGGAAAAACGAAATTCACACCTAGTGTATCATCCATGGAAAGCATAGACCTTCAATTCAATTATAGTTTTGCGAGAAGACAAGTATGAATGATCTCTTTGAGATGAAGTACCACAACTACAAGGAACACTTTGAGTTCGTGTGCCCCGGTCCTCCCATCTTCGAAACATACCATGACGATGACATATTCAAGGAGAGTCACGGGGACGAAGAGTCCGACGCTTAGTAAGACGATACAAAATATGATGAAGAACCTCTTGAGGAAAGACATGAAATTGATGGTTTGACAAATATTTGTTTTTCATCTTTGTGCTATGGGACACCCTCACTTTAACAATTGTGCAGAAAAGTCATACTTTGTTGAATTTGAATTGGGTTAACGAGTGCAACCCTCTGAGTTCGAGGACGAACTCCAACCCGGACAGAATAATGTAAATTGAAAATTGGGTTGTTTTGATATATTATTAATATTTTATTTAGATAATTAGTTTAGATATTGAGTTAGTGGTTTTTTGTTATATAAATATAGATTTTATCTATAGATTTGAAAATAAATTTGTTAGTGTCTTTTAGGAATCTATTGTGTTATTAGGTGGTTAATATATTGGTTTGTTGAAATGGATGGAGATTTAGATTAGATATTATCCCATATTGATGCAGAACGAATGTAAATACCTATAAATTTCTCATGAGAGTTGTAAAAGGAATTGAGTTTTTGTTGATATTTCTATGAGTTTGAAAGAGGTCCTTGGCGACTCTTTTTGACTTTTATTTATGGTTTTGTTGAGCAATAGAAGTTTCTAGTTGTGATATCCCTCTCTGTCAAAGGTTGTCGTCCATCGATTCCTGATTTGCATCATGTGTCGACTGCTGATCACATGAGCCCAATGAGGGGATGACTTGTAAAATTTGTGGGGACACATGTTTTTGCTGGGTTTGATTATACATTCTTTTGTTGATGGGAATAATAAAGTGGATAAAAATTCTAATTGTTAGTCATGGTTAATTTTGCAAGTTTTGCATAAGCAATTAATTATTTGGGAGATGAAAACTTTTTTTTTTTTTTGAGTGAAACTTTGGGCATATATATTAATGTAAAAAATAGAGAGAGAAACTCATATTAAACTTGTACCGGAACAACTGAGTTACCCTAGTTGCAGTATATTTAGAAAAAATCCCAAGCCTATAATAAACCTTAAATTAGAAAGTAGCTTGATCCATAATTTATATATTGCAGTTGTCATCTACTAAAATTCCCACCTTATGTTTGAATTCAGGTTCTTGCATCAATCATAATCAGACTGGCACTAGCAGAAACATTTTGCCTCAATTGTGGAATTCTTGCTTTGGATGAACCAACCACAAATTTGGATGGTCCAAATGCAGAAAGCCTTACTGCAACTCAACTGAGGTACCCATCTTAAAGAATATTTCTTTCACACCATGTAATCAGTGTTAACTTTATCCTTTTAATTCCCTTGTTTTTTGCAGAATTATGGAAGATAGAAAAGGCCAGGAAAATTTTCAACTAATAGTAATAACTCATGATGAGAGATTTGCTCAGCTGATTGGACAGCGACAACATGCAGAGAAATATTGTCGCATCACAAAGGACGAACAGTAAGTCCAGCAATACCTTAAATATGTCACTTCCAAAATTTACCCCTCATGATTCTCTCTGTGAACATCTCAAGGTAAAAGAAATCTTAATTATTTTATTTTATGCAACCTCTCTTTCTTGCTCTGCCGTTTGTTAGAATCAGATACAAGAAAATATTAATGTTAAGCAATTCTTCAGAATCTCTCTTTGGTTTATTATGGCTTGTGAGAGCATATAATACCTCACATGGGAATTATGCTTTTTTATTTATTTATGTTTCACAACCTTAAATGAGGAAGAGCAAAAACTAAATGCACCTCTGACAGGTGAACCAATTTTTGAATCCATTGCAGAACTGCATTATTACCCGCTTGCTTTACAATGCACTTGTCTTAATGTTCTTATAATCTTAATCGAAAGACTCACTCAAACCTATATACATGTCCAGGCAACACAGCATTATTGAAGCCCAAGAGATATATGATTGACAGTCTACTGCAAGCCAACCAACAAGAAATTATGGAGTTTGCAGGATCTTGTTTGAAGCCTTTGTTCTGGATGACCACCGTGATGACCAATGCAGTACTGGTTATTCCAACTGATGAAATAGATTGGATCTAATGAAGGCATATGGCCAATTTTGATGCGCAGGCCTAGGAAATGAACATTGTAGGCTCAGACACTACACTTGTATATATTGCTAGATATATCTATATACAAGTTTATATACCAGGATGGGCAGTTGGATGTGTACTGTATCTTTTTATATAATGACTATTGGTGATCCATAAAATGCAATTGTGTGGTGAATTAATGCGGGATGGGATACAATGAGTGCTAGATCCCATCAGTTTTTATCAGTTTCAATTAGGGGCAGCTTAGGTGTAACTCAAAATTGTGAAAGGATTTACTATTTTCATATCTTGCATTCATGTCCCACTATTTTGTTTTTCTTACCATTTGTTTCATTCTCTTGTTTTGTGGTTTAATCATTTGGATGATGCGCAGAGTCTAGATCATTTGGAAATCTATTTAACAGGGGTGCGACTCTCCCTCTCCCTCTCCCTCTCTTCTTTTCTCCTCATCCTCCGACCGCCATCACCCTGTCACACTCTCTGAGCGCCACTTCCTCCACCCTCCTCTTCCTCTTCTTTTTCCCTCTTCTTCTCTTTCCCTTCCATCCCCTCTCGCCTTTTCAAACCCACCACAAGTTTTATTTTTTTGGGTTGTGGATTTGAAATTAAGGGTGGAGGAAATATCCCCTCCCTTTTTAGTAGCAAAGGGGATTTGAGTGGGTAAGATGAAGTACAAAAGGGACTGCTAATACTCTCAAGTAGGCATGTCAATTGATCGGGTCCAGGTTGGGTTGGGGTGTATCCAGACCCGACCCATTTGATTGTTGAGACCTTCGGATCGGGTCCATATCGGGTCTCGGGTCGGGTCGGGTCGGGTCGGGACGATCCACTAATAGGCATAAGTCAGATTAAGAGAGGTCGAGAAATTTTTTAAGGGCCTCTACTGGCTTCATTTGTTTTTTTTTAAATAGAATCTAGTTTATTATAAATAGTTCTTGACTATTTTGATTTTTTAATGTTTTATGAGGGAACATTTGGAATACGGTTTGGATTATTATGTTTTTACGTGAAGTCAAAATATTATAAAAATATTTCAAATGCTTAAAATTTTAAATGATTATTAAGTATTTAATTATAAATGTTGGGTTGGATCATGAGAGTTGGGTTGGATCATAAATATATAAAAAAAATTGTATTTGCGTTGGGTCAATCGGGTCTATAGAATCAGGTCGGGGTGGATCCAGACCCAACCCGTTTTGATTGTCGGGTCCTTCCGGTCAGGTATTTCCGCATTTTCTCTAGTCGGACAAGGGTCGGGTCCGGGTTGACCTGCAACCTGTTGAGAGGCCTACTCTTAAGGTACATCTATTGATGTATTGATGTATGTGGCTAGTTGCATCAGCAAAGAAATTTGTGTCATTTTTTTCTTCTTGGGGATGTCTATTCCCACCAACCATCTTTTCCATCCAAACTAATCAAAATAAAATTTGGTTGGTGGGGTTCAGAGAGGGGAGGGAGAATTGAAGAGAGAAAAAAACTATTGGAGAAAGAATGTAAAATATATGCATTAATCATTCGAGCATGTATTTCATTTTTATAAAAGTATATAATTGAATAAAAAAAAATTTGCATTTGTCAAAAAATAAATTAAAATGTATTCAGATTGCATGAGTGACTAAGTATAACATTTTTCTTTCCTTTTTTTTCTTTAAATAAATTCATCTACCCATCTAAAACATTCAATGGATTTTGAGTTGGAGCTCAACCCCACACTTTTTTTTGTGTGTTATTTTTCCCTCTTTTTTTTCTTTGTTTTTTTATGGTACCACATGTTGTTTTGTTGATTTGCAAGCCCAACTTGAGAGTTGATGTAATGGAAATGTCACTTGTCATACCCACGCCCCCACCACCCAATAAAAAAATAAAAAAATAAAATTCTCCAAGTTGATTCTCATCACCGACGGGAAGAATAACTCCCCTTAGGTCGACTCGCTTTAAGAATTTCTCCTTTTTTTTTTGTTTTTTTTCACTCACATTATAAACATGAAAAATGTAAATGTTATGATGTTAAAAAATGTTATATTTAGTCGGATTCCAAATGTAGTCGGTCCATATTTTTATTTCTTTAAAAAATCATTTACATCATCTTATAAGGTACACTTTTATATAAAATGTGAAGTATATAATTCAATTAATTAAATGATGACATTTATAAAAAATGTGAAAATTTTTGAACGAGTTATGTATCTCGTTACAGTGAGTGGAGATAACTAATAAAATATATTAAATTGTATTTTACATTGTAAAAAAGATTGAGACTAATAGAACGAAGATATTTTTGGGGGATGAGCAGATTTTTTTGAATGTTAATCATGGGAGAATGTTCAATGAATAAATACAATAATAAATTTCCTAAATCTATTTGGAGCCAATTATCAAACGAATTTTGCACTTGTAATACCAGGTTTTAGATAAACGGTTCCAAATGGTTATTTTGAAATTCAGCTTTTTATTTCTAATTTTTTGTTTTTATGTTTTAAAAGTCAAGAAAACAAATTTTATGAAAACTGATTGACAATGGAATTTTATATTTAATTATTTTAATCAATTTAAACATAAGCTATTTGCAGAAATTGACTCTAAACAATATCTCACTGAATTGCTGGAAATAAATGATCCATTATTGGGGTGAGAAGTTGAAGTAGAATGTTCAATGTTGTTGTCACTCAATATATTCGATGATAAATCTCTTGATCCCCCCACTTAGGAATAGTTATAGTGTTATTTATCATAAATTGCAATACTGGTATAAATAACAATTCATGTTAGATAAACGATTTTTTTATTTTTTTTTCTTTTATAAGAAACATAAAAGTTATGTCTTTATTGTTAGATTTACTTTGGATAAACTAAAGATATGACAAGAACATGTGAAAGTACAAATATAAATGTGTGGCTATCACAAGAACCAAATAAACACACGACCCCCCCCCCCCCCCCCCGGGTTGCGCATCAACCAAAGAATAAGGGGAAGGAGGAATAAATATCTGTTTTGTAAAATAAACTTTTATAATTATGCTTGAATAAGGGGATTGTAATTGTTCGTCAAGGGGATAAAAATATCAATCGTCATTTCAAATGGGGGGTAGGTGAGTTGGGTGTCTAGGTGATGAACATTGGCAGACAAATGGTCTTACAAATGGGTACTAGCTTGGTACACCTATAAGCCTATAAAGCTCATTGAAAATGAGACCAACTGAACCTCTAATCCCTTGCATGCATGGACATGGAAAAAAAGGGTTCACTTACAAACAAACTGACAGCACAGCATGCAAGAAACCTTTTGAAGTGGGATTGAAAATAAGAAGCGTGTGGACCTCACAATGTGTCACATCTTTTGGGTTCCTATATCAAGTTAGTGATGAATGTTGCCTTATGGAAGTACCCACTCATGGTTTGATTTTGACAAAAGCTCTGTTCCATGCTGCCATTGTCTTGCTGGTTTCCCTTTTTATTTTGTACAATTGGGGTCCACAGGGTGTTGCTGTACTAAGTATTATTTTTTTTTTTTGGGGGGGGGGGGTGGGGGGGGGGGGGGGGGGTTATTAGATACACCCTACTAAGTTGCAACCCCACCCCTTAAACAAATTCCATATTTTTCTAAGGGGTGGATTGGGTAAGAAAAGAAAAAGAAGGGGGGGGGAGAGAAAGAGAGAGAATTGGGCAGACTTTTGAACTCTAATGCCATTCACATCCCCGGCTTCTCTCTTTACCTCTCTCCCCCTTCGCTGATTGCCAGCTCATTTGCCCTTGGCCCACCAATGCCATCCATTGACGCCTTCGTGGCTTCCTCTATTTTCCTTTCTCTCTCCCCCCCTCTTTTCTTCCACCCTACAATCCCACCCCGATAAAAAGAATTCCGTGATGGAATTGCAACTTAACAGGTGGTAATAGAGGACCCCTATCATGAAACCTATTTTATTCGAATCAGACACAACTCTATCAAGGTTGGAATATGTCAGAGTCGACTCTCGAACAAGGCGGTAGCATAGGACATCCATGTATGATCCCTCTGATTCTATATTTATTTTACTTTTTTCATGTTTGTTTTTATCTTATTTATCTTGTTCCTAAATTATTTGGATTATTATAGTTTTATTAGAAAAATATATAGTTTTTCTTTAACAAAATAATGAATCAATATAAATTCCAAGATTTAAGGATTTTTTCATTTTGTGTCCTCATTTTTTTGGATTGTTTTATTAGGTTCAGTGTTTGAGGTGAGCTAGCAAGATTCTAACAATATATCATATGCCTGGTTGAAATTTGTATATTGAAAAATGTTAGGCCCAATCTCTTGAGCAATCCCGCTTATAATCTTCAGTTTTTACTATTATTAGAGAATATATATTTCATATATTGAAATATTTACTTGTATGAAAAATTCAAACAGATATTCTAACAAATTTTAAATGAAAATTCTATTGTCTATTGTTAGCAAAATGAGACTGCACGAGAGCAATGGCACAAGCAAGAAAGGCTTGCATAAGCTTTAGTTTACCTTCTGGATAAAATTGGCTTGGATCAGCACTTCCATGAGACTTCTTCCTTCCATCCGTGTGTCCTTTCATAGATTAATGATGCTCCCTTTTTTGAAGCTAAGAAACCTTAGCAGCTCTTATAAATGGTGGAGGAGGAACACTACTACTAATGTGCTCACAGCAGGGAAATGGAGAGAGATATGGCGGATTAAGATCCCTTTGAAAGCTAAATTTTTCTTGTGGCTCATGTATCAAGACAAGCTTCTCACGAGGGGGTATAGAGCGAAGTGGGCACCTCTCGCGGATGCCTCGTGCCTGATGTGCAGGGAGGAGCTGGAGACCTCCAATCATCTCATGTTGCATTGCCCAGCTATTACCCAGATTTGGAACCGCTTGGCCGCTGCTAGCGATGTGGTTTTTGCTCTTACATCTATGGAGGATCTTTGGCGGTCGGGTAAAAGGCGCTCTGACAAGAGGGACAAAAGTGCAAAAGCAAAGATCTTCCAAATTCTTATTCCAGCGGTGGCTTGGTCCTATTGGCTATCTCGTAACCACCTAGTGTTTCGGGGAACTCCAGGGTATGTTGAGAACATTTGGGAGTCGGTTGTGAGCTTCATCAGATCTTGGGGTACCCTTTGTGCAGGTGCGAAGAGTGTGAATTTGGTTAGGGGTAAATTACTTGTAGAGGAGTAGTTTATGGGTTTTCATTGCCTCTTGTACAGGAGTTTGAGTAGATATCTCTTCTACTTGTATTTTCTGGTTCTCATGTAATCTTGCTTTTCAATTGGGCATCCCCTTTCTTAATATAATTAAGGGCGTCTGCCTACCTCTTCTTCAAAAAAAAAGAAACCTTAAATTAGGTTTCATCCAGTCCCTTTATTGAAAATGTGCTTCCACACCCAAGATGTGCTAATGTTGATTGGATCAGTCCATCAGTCCAATGGAAACTTCCTAGGATTTGAGACCATTTGCTTTGACCGTAGATGTACAGTTTTAAAACATGTCACATGTGTAAACTTAGGGGTTACAGTTGATATCAGAGCATGTCCATTATGTGGTGGGTCGGACTCTGGATTCTATACGACGATGTGTGGCCCTATGAAAGGGGTTGTGCTGGACCAAGAGGCCAAGATCTCAAAAGGCCCAAAGAGAGGTGAGGCCAGGTCCATGGTTGTCCCATATCGCTTAATCAGGGGGGAGGTGTAGTGGTTAATTATATGTGAGCATTGACCTTACACATGTGACGTGTTTTAAAACCATGCAAAGTGGACAATATCACACGTGTAAGCCTGCGTCTTACAAAGACTTACCTCTTCTCTTTGGCTGCATATGAGTTTCCAGTTGGCTGCACACTATTTCGCCTGATCTTTAGTGTCTTACCATAGAAAATTCTGGAGGGTTTTTTCAATATATTTGATTGTGTTCCAAAGAAGAAAGTATGAAAACTTGAGAAGGACCAGTAGATATGTGAGCTCATAAACACAGTTCCAATAATCTCAAGTCAATCAGCATTTGACACAGTATAGTCTTTTCCAACTCTGAATTTTTCTCATAATTTTCAACAATTGAAACTCATATGGAACTTAAGGGAGCCTGAGTCCCATACCTTGGAGGAATTTTTCTAAGAAACCCCACCTTACGTTGTCGAACGCTTTTCTAAGATCAATTTTTATGCAATCTTTGCCTTTCCCAGTTTTTCTATGGAGAGTGACCATTTCATGCACTAGTATTATAGGAAATTGAGTGGTCCTTCACGAAGGCTGGTTATGGCTGATGATCCTTGGAAGGGTTCCTTGCATTCTTCTAGCAATAATCTTAGTGATATTTTTTTGTAAACAAACTTATCTATAGAAATGTGATGAAATTGGAGTTAATATGCTAGCTTAAACATAGGACATACTATCATCATTCCAAATAAAAAACCTATTAGTGTCATTGATGCATAAATGAGAGTGGCAAAAGAAATGTGTTGCATCTACTTGTCACATATTTTACCATGAATGAATTGGGCATATTCAGAGATCACCTGGACATCTAGTCTGTTATTCTATTGGAATCCCATAGCACCCAAGTCCTCCTTAGGTGGTGAGAGATTTAGTTGTGAATAATATTTTGATATGTTGTAGGCACTAGGCGGTCCACCACAAGCTGGCCCTGCTGTTCACACTTGCCTGGATTTTCAATCCTGGCATGGGCACCACCAATAGTGAATTTGGACAGAACTTTTGGGAATATTGGGAAGTTGAGGGGGATGCTTTGCTTGCCAACAATCTTGAGTTGGATTAAGATTATATCAATTACAATGTCTCCCTATGTACTCTGTTTTCATCCTCAGAAGAGACTTGTTGAATAGTTGATTTCCCTTTGTACATTGTCCGAGTGTATTATATACTTTACTAGTACCGCTCAAATAAAATGTTCTCTCTTTAGAAAAATAAAAACATGTACTGACTATCTAAGCATACATTTTATTTTTCATAATAATATGTACTTCATTGAACAAATACATATATTTTTAAAAAAATCAAAACATTTGGGACCGCAAAAAAGGCTGCAAATCCAAACTCTGTATGAACAACATGAGCTGCAACAAGACAGTCCACCGACACTCTCAAATGGCCCTCTATTAATGGATATGGGTAAAAAAACAAGTGTTGCTTTGTCAATTAAGTCAATCACATAATCTAAACAAGCTTAATATAAAAATTGCTTCCTTTGTTTTATTAACCAAACGCATTGTCTCTCCTTTTATTATTTAAGGACTTCATGAGATTTTCTTGTAGGGGCAATGCATGCAACCTATTTTTTTATGTCAATCATAGATGCAAAGATCACTCCAAAAGGTCTTAATTATACGTGTTTAGGTAGGCTATCGATGTCAGACTTGTAATCACTTTCATTAATTCTGGATAAAGCTCCTGATGGGGTCCTTAACTAAGCAAACCTACCTATCTTCATCTTGTATTACAATAATCAACTTGTTGAGAAGCGAAATTGATATTTTATGCTATAAGTATTTAGGATAACATTTAGGCACGATCTTACTTAATTTCAGACTCATTAGTACTTTTGAATGTATATTCTAGTTTGAATGGTCTAGTTATTTGCATACTCATCTAATGAAATATATATTCTAGTTTTAAAAAATATATATTTCATCATATCATGGTATATGCAAAAAAACTGACTATAAAAATGATTTCACGTAAGAACTGTAACAATGTAAAAATTTGTAATGTCTTCTGATCTCTCCAACTAGCTGGTATGATATATATAATGTTACAATCTAGATTTTAATTATGGCATGCTTTAACATTGATTACAAATGAACTTGTGGATTTTAAATACATGCAGCAATATTGTTTATTTTCATATTAGATTTATTATTGATGTTAATATGCCTTTCTTTCTTTTTCTTATTTGATGTCATTTTTAATTAAATAAATTAAATTAAATTAAATTTATTTTTTTTGTTTTTGACAATTTTTTTTTTTGTTGGGGTCTCTTGAAACTCTCTAGGCATGCGCAAACAAAATGAAGAAGAAGATAAATCTCCCAAGTTGAAAGAGTTGATAATGTTGTTGAAAGATCTCCCATGTTGCATCAAAAGATCAGCTCCTTACAATAATTCAGACAAGAAGAAGCCCACCATTGTTTTCATATTGTGTCAGCAGATTTATAAAGTTGTCTCAATCAAGCCACTTGTCCATGGACCAATAAAATTATGTTTGTTCATTAGGGTATTGATGCTTTGGTTTTATGTACACTAGATTTTTTTCTCTTCTTCTCAACTCTCATATTGGCATTTAGAGAGATCAGTTAAAGGATTGTGGGTCTTTGAAAGGTTACGCACAATCTCTATTTGTAACCCTGCATATAAGGTATATATTTCATTAAGAAAAATTTTCATACAAATTGTCCATATTTTTATTTTTTTCTAGGACATTGGTTTGTGGAAAAAAGTGTGTTAATGAGACATTATTTCGTGGACAAAAAGTATATTCGATTGAGACATATTTCGTGGACAAAAAGTAGCGTTAGTAACATTATTTCGTACAAAAAGTCCAGCGTTTTTTGAGACATATTTCGTGGAAAATAGTGTTATTCGATGAGACATTATTTCATAAAATAGTGTTATTCATGAATTATTTCGTGGACAAAAAGTCCAGCATTATTCGGCTCTTCAGAGACATTTTGTCTTGTGTTAGTCAATTTAAACAGATTTGTAAAGACTTTCAATATTTTGGACTTTTGTGGATGGGCAAAGGAAAAAGTATATCCCACCAAAATAAATATTTTTATAAAATTTCTTCTTCTTTTTCTTTCAACAAAACTCATTTATGTTTTTTCCTATGTTCTTTTTTATATTTTTTTTTCTTTATTTATATCTTTTTTTTCTGATGTATTTGTATGAAATATTTTCACCTCAAATGTTTGATGAATATATGAGAATGGTAGATTTGCTTGTGTTGCATATCATTTCAATAATATTATATAATATATGTAAATCATCCACAATTATTTTCTAAAATATAGATTTATTATAGATTTGATTATATGTAAAATGTTTTATTTGATTTTCTTTGAAATGTTTCTATTTTTGATATATACATCCATTTTTTTATAATGAGACATTTAAAAATAAAAAGATATATTTAGTAAATATTTTAAATTTTATAAAATAATATAATGACATTTTATTTTATTTTATTTTAAGATTAATTTATGATTTTATTTCATTATATTTGAAGAGATGTAATATATGATTTTTATATAATATATATTTTCATTTTTTATTGAAAAACCCCATTATCCCCTCTATAAATTCTCTCTCTATAACAGAAAAAAAAGGGCAGATCCAATATAAGAATAATACTTTGGAATGGGCTATATTAAATATTTTTATTTGTTCTTATATTTGATGTAATTATTTTTTCATATCAAATAATGTGAGATTCAAAAGATATATATGAGAGTGATTTGTGAAAGTCTGCATGTCTGTGAAAGTCTGTGAATCCATGAAATATTATTCTGTGAAAGTCGAAGAATAAAAATGAGAAAAGTATAGTCTCATGAAAGTCCAAAAGATGAAAGTCTGCAAAAGTCTGTGAAAGTATATTAATAAATTTTATAATTATATATTTTTATTTTTTTCTATAAATGAAATATAATTTAATAGAGTAGGTATTTTTTTATAAAATAAATGATTCACCGATCCAGAACAATATGTTATATTAAATATTTTTATAAAAGTCATAAAAATATATCAAATAATGGAAGATATATACATGTTATTAAATATTTTTTTTATAAAATACATGCTACAAATATAAGAAGAGTTATATTAAATATTTTTATTTGTTTTTTTTATATAAATGTTTCTTTGTTGAAGAATTTTAATTTACATTATATTAATAAATTTTATAATTGAAATCAATTAATTCTTAAGATAATATTTGAATTTTAAAATTTATAATTGTTAAAATTTGTCATTGAACTCTCATAAAACTCTTTTAAATGATTGAAGTGATAATAACTATCATAATATATTGTGTGTAGTTACACAGTTTTTTTTTCAGCCCCAATTCTAGTCTCTTATGCGTTGATAGAAAATTATCGGAGCATATAATCACACTAACAAGGTATTTGTTTTAATAGAAATTATTCATATTTTCTATAAATGCATTCATACAATTCATTTTGCATGTATACCATCCAAAAACATGCTATTTAATTTTATACCACTATAAATAAACTATTTATTTTATACCATTGAACTTATACATATTTATCATCCTAGTTAACTTCCATCCAAATCTCCATTAATTAAAACCATTAAAGTATTAGAGAAAAGACTAAATTACCCTTATTTATTTACTTTTGCATATTTAATCTTACCTAATACAACATTTATAAAAATAAAAATATTAATTTTAACATGAAAATCATAAATTTTATTTAAAATTCAAAAACATAAAAATTAATCATACAAACTATTTATTCGGAAAGAAGAGATAAGGTTGAATGACTTACGATTGATTTAGAAAGAACATAAAATTAATTATGTTATTATGTTTAATTATTTATATTATGACAAAAAAATTTATATATTAAGGTTATTTTTTTCATTTTTACTTCTTGGTTATTCATTTTGATTAAAAATGATAAAAAGTGGCACATTTTTACATTAAGAAAAAATCTAATGGTATAAAAATAAATATGGTATTTGTAGTGCTATAAAAATAAATATCATATTTTTTTGATGATATACATACAAAAAAACATTTTATAAAACTATGTACCTCATTATATAAGGTATACTATTTTTTAAAAATTCATAACAGTTTTAAACTAGAATTAAAACTGAAAAAAAAGATTGCATATGTAACTTTATCCTAATATATATCATCAATAATAAAAATAAAATAACAAAAAACAAAATCTGGCCCGCCCTGGCCAACCTTTAGGTCTACCTCTGCGAATTAAGATCTTTAAAAAAATAAAAACATGTAAAAACTACACGTGAGGCTACACATAATATTGTTCCTAACATTATTTGTACCATAATTGTCGTATCTATATATAGATATAGAAAGAAAAAATAATTTCTAAATTATATCTCTAATAGGATATATATTTCAATAAATGAAATATATAATTTATTATTTTTCATCTTTCTTAAAATACATTATTCATTACGATTGATTTAGAAAGAACATAAAATTAATTAGGTTATTATGTTTAATTATTTACATTATGACAAAAAAATATTATATATTAAAGTTATTTTTGTCATTTTTACTTCTTGGTTATTCATTTTGATTAAAAATAATAAAAGAGTGACACATTTTTACATTAAGAAAAAATCTAATGGTATAAAAATAAATATGGTATTTGTAGTGCTATAAAAATAAATATCATATTTTTTATGACATACATATAAAAAACTCTTTTATAAAACTATGTACATCATTATATAAGGTATACTATTTAAAAAAATTCATAACATGTTTAAACTGGAATTAAAACTGGAAAACAAAAAGATTACATTTGTAACTTTATCCTAATATATATCATCAATAATAAAAATAAAATAAAAAAACAAAATCTAGCCCTGCCCTGGCCAACCTTTAGGTCTACCTCTGCAAATTAAGATCTTTAAAAAAATAAAAACATGTAAAAACTACATGTGAGGCTATACATAATATTGTTCCTAACATTATTTGTACCATAATTGTCGTATCTATATATAGATATAGAAAGAAAAATAATTTCTAAATTATATCTCTAATAGGATATATATTTCAATAAATGAACTATATAATTTATTTTTTCATTTTTATTAAACTACATTATTCATTATATGAATTATATAATGTTAAAAAATAAAAATTTGTAAAAGATTCATATGAGATCACATGCGAGACTGTTTCTAACATTATTCACACCTTTTATATATATAGACATTAAAAGAAATTTTTTTTCAAAATTATTACCATTTTTGAATGAACTCGTGCCCACGCACCACAGTGATTTGAGCATATTCCGTCCATTAGAGGTACATATCAAATTATCAATGGAAGTTTCTGGAGTCTCTGATATTCCAAAATTATTACCACACCAATATGCATTCTAAAATATCATTGATTATTATAATTATAATTATAATCATACATGTCCCAACGAGGAGATTTCATGTGGCCAGCTCACATGAACCAACTCATATGAATGACTTCCATGTCCCCCTACTGATGGACACATTGTTTATAATATATTGTATGTTTATGGTCTAATAAATATTGGATTCCTTTTATATCTCTATCTTATATACTATTAAGATCATGTTTGCTTTTCTGTCTTCATTTGCATAAACTGTTGGGGTTAATCTAAAAAAGAGTTTGTTTGAAGGTGATGTGAACAATAGAAAGGCCACTACATGGAATTGATGGAAACAGATTTGCACAAAAAAAACAAAACATTTTGGATTATATATCTCACACCTATTAGATGTCACGTTAAGCAATTTTTAGGTTACTGATATGTCATTAGAAGTGCAATTATGGTAACATTTGTTTTTAATTATCATCATACTCAAGTTTTATGTGACACTCACCTAGGATACCCATCACTGATGACATCTTTTTTATTATTATTATAATGGATCTACATGTCACCATTGCGGTGTTTCACTCAATGATTGAGTCAGGATTTTACTTTAACAAAGACAAATATTAACTAAAACATTTTATTTTGTTTCTGAATGATAATAATAAGATAGTATCTTTTTTAAAATAAAGATTTATTTTCATTAAACACATAAGAGAGTCAGTCACAGTATTAGAAAAAATATATACAAATGAAAGAAAAAAATCCAAGATAGAGTTAATTACATCTTTGAGCCTCCATCTGCAAGTCCAACGAGATAAGAATAATGCGAGGGAAAGTAGGCTACACAGGACTAAGAGAGCGTTTGATAGCAAGATTACAAAACTGATTTTCTGTAAACGCTGAATTTAAAATTGATTATGTAAGAAGTTGTCATCTTTCGGCTTTTAAAAATCGCAGCTTTTGAACATTATTTGTCTGAAATTTCTCTGCAAAAAACTGTTACAGTAAAATTGTTTGGTTACACGATTACAGAAATAATTTTCTGCAAACACAAAAATTGTCCTATCGTGCAACCAGACTGTGCCTAAAGGTGATCATACATACACTCAATATATCACTCAGTATATCATTTATACTGTTGAAGAAGATTGTAATATAAGTGGAGTGGGTGCTTGGGGAATAGTTCCACATCGGAAAATGGAAAAAAAAATTCACTTGATATGTCTACAAGATTCTAGAAGGATGTCTTGGAAAAGACAAATGGAGCACCACACATGCTACACGTGTACGTGCTTAAATGCGCGCGAGTAGGCGTATTTTGACACATTATTAAGCGCACTTGGCATTTTGGCGCCTACAAGTGCGCACGTGTGAAAATAACATGATTAATTTTTTTACTAGATTTCATATATTTTTGAAATTCGAATTGTTTGGCCAAGAGACACTTCCCTAATGAATGCATCCTTTCATAACATGCACCTCTTTTGTCTATAACTGAAATTATGAAAGATTGCTCAGGCATCTCTTCTAATATTATTTAAAGGTTGTTCATGGAACAATAAAAAAATTAGTTTTTTCAGTCCAAGAGTGTTGTGAGAGTTCTTCAGAGTTGCCTATCCTGAAAGTGAATTGCTTGAACCTGTTAGCAAACTCATTATGAGTAGGGGCAATTATCACTTTAAGGAATTGCGGATCTTCGCGACTCAAACTCCATATTCTTCCGTCCACTAAATTCTTTTTCATATACAACCCCACCTTTTCATTCTAGATCAGGCTAGTATATTTTAGCATTTACTAGGTTAGGAAAATTTAATGTATATTAGTTTTGCAATTATTGGACAAATATATATATATATATATATAGAGAGAGAGAGAGAGAGTATATATATCGTGCGGTCGTGCGGTCGCGATATATATCCATCGTATCGGACGGTCGGGTGCGATTCATACCGTTGGATGCATACATCGGACGACGCACGTCGAATCCGCACGACCGCGCCGACCGCATATTATCGGAAATATATATATATATATATATATATATAATATATATATATATATATATATATATATATACATGCTCGCGATTAGGTGCGGCGAATGACGGGTGCGGCCGCGACGTGGGCCGTTCGATCACGGGTCCATCGCATCCGACGGTCGATATGAATCACACCCGACCGTCCGATGCGATGGACCCGTGATCGACGGTCCGTGATCGCTGCCGCACCCGCCGTTCGCCGCACATAATCGGTTATATATATATATATATATATATATATATATATATATATAATGTAGAATAATTAAAATGGTAAGACATTATAAATGACTATCCTTAACATTTTACCCACGAATTTCACCATCTAATTCACATGATTGATATTAAGCATTTACATTCGGATGAACATGAATCCTAGTCATATATAACCACATGTTACTCATAATATTATATATATATTAAGCGTTGTTACACGCATTCCTCACAGACAGTTCATATATCTTTATAGTCATTCAACAAAATATATATCTCTTTACATGAGATATATGTCTCATTAATTTTTTTAAATTCGTTATAAATAAGTTCATTTAATTCATTATAGAGCGATACATACTTTTTATCAAAATATATATCTTAGATGAGATTGATTATTTTAAAAAATTCAAACATGTGAGGATTGTTCGATTATTGTCTCATGCAATCAAATCTTTCTTATTATCCTCTATGATCAAAGAAAGGATTAAGAGGGGGGCATTGATTTTACCAAAGAAATTTAAATGTGCAGTGAAACAAATTACTTTGTAGACATTTTTCTCAATTTATTGATGTGCTATTGGATCTACCTGGAAGACACACAACATAAACGAGAAATAGTGGTATCACTTTCACTCAAATGTAACTACTTGTATATATATCTATATTTTATTCTTGAGTATGACATGTGCCCCTTATTTTTTTATTTTTTTTATATTAGTTTGGAAAGAGGTACTTGACATGGTCATATGCAAATCAACCCAAACGACAAGTGCCAGTGTTAATCATACTCTTTGTTACGAATAAATACAAATGATACCATTGTTTTCCATGATATGCATGCATTTATTCAAGCCCCTCCTTGTCACTTTTCATTTGATCCAACTAAGAACTAACTTTGTCACTGGATTGTTGTCCATTAAAATACTAGTCCCACATGAAACATTACTTGATTTAGGTTAATAAGTTTTTTTTTTTCTTTTACATTAACAATGTAATTTAAAGGATGGTGTTCAGGGTCGATCCTGAAAATTACCCGGCTCGGTGGGGCATTAGGCAAAAATTTAAAATGTAGATCTTATTACACAAGTTTTTTTTTTTAAAGTACTGTAGCATAAACTTTTTAAATTGACAGTTAAAGATTTGTTTAAACAGATCCTCATTAAAATAAATTCCAATAAATGAGACCAAAGAAAATAAATAACAAAGAAATAAATACATTTATAAATAATATAAAAAAATCAAAAAATAAAATAAAAATAAATTCAATAAATAAATAAATAAACTTTATTTTTTTTTAGATTTAGGGGCTCTCTCTAAATGAGGATTACTTTGGTCGGACCGATCGGATGCACCACGATCATAAGGTGTTGATCATATCTGTTTATTTGGATGCATGCGATCCATTTGAACATAGAAGAGGCTATGATCATAGAACCCTGTGACCCCTCCATATGAAGAAGTCCCGAGATCAAGAAGGGAATAATCCAGACAAAGGAGATGCATTTTTTCTACTCATTAGTTCTTATCTTTAGTAATATTGATACTAACTTGAGTATTGAAATGTCTTTGATAAGAACACCCCACATTTGTTGAGGAGTTCATTCCCAGAGAGTGGGATTTCTTGTGTCAAGACACAGAAAATCCCTATGACAACCAACAAATGGCTACCACGTAGGGAGTGAGATCAGTTTATTAAAAAAATGAACATAATTGATTACATTGCATGCATGTTCAATTTTTAGTGATTAACATAGAGGATCTCTGTGTTTTATCACAGAGAATCCCAACTCATTCCTGGAAACGATCTCATGAAATAACAGTGAATCTCTATACTATGTAAAAGATTTTTTGGTGGACAGTGACAAATGATAGAGTTTGAGGCGCGAAGAAGGATCGCTATCCTTAAAGTGATAATTGCCCCCACTCGTTGAGAGTTTGCTAATGGGTTCACAAACAATTCACTTCCAGGATATAACAAACTCAGAGTTCTGCAGATAGCAACTCTGAGGAACTCTCTCACAACACTCTCGAACTGAAAACTGATATTATAATCTGTTCAATGAACAAACTTCAAAGGGTTTGAAGGGTTGCCTTTGCAACCTTTCAAAATTCTGTTACAAGACAAAGGGGTGCATTTGCATCTCTTCATTTATGTCAGTTATGACCTGTAGATAACTGTTGTGAACAGTTGAAGGGATGCAGTCATTAAACTGGATTTCAAAATTATGAAATCACAGTTGAAGTGTTAAGTGCGCCTAATAATGCGCCAAAATGCGCCTACACGCGTACGCGCGCGTAAGCGCGTACACATGTAGCATGTGTAGCATATGTGGTCCCCCCTTTGTCTTTTCCAAGACACCCTTCTAGAAGTGGGTTCACTTATGAATTGAAAATTTCTTTTCCAATTTTCCGATGTGGGACTATTCACCAAGTATCCACTTCACATATTACAATCTTCTTCAACATACTATAAATCATCAATCAATTTATCCTAATCCATCATCCAATAAAATGCCTAGGTGGCTATGATCATAGAACCCTGTGACTTCTTCATATGGAGGGGTTTAAGAAGAACATAAATGGGTGTACAGTTTGGATTTATGGCAATGAACTCCACTATGAGTTGGAAAAACTGCAAGTGTACAAAATACAATTAGAGTTCTGTACGGGGCAAGTACTTGAAAATTGAATAAAGTTTTAAGAAGAACAAACCACACATGTAGGTGAAAAGCCTTTTAAGACAGTGTTTGATAGCGGGATTGTAAAACTGATTTTACAAAAAATTGTTCCCTTCCAGCTTTTGAAAAGTTCAGCTTTTGAGCACTATTTGCTTAAAATCTATCTGTATAAAGTTACTACAATAAAATTATTTAGTTACACGATTACAGAAGCAGCCTTCTGTAAACACAAAAACTATCAAATTGTGCAACCAAACACTTCCTTAGTGGATAAAAATTTTGTTTTTGGATTCTATTAGGCTTGAATAATTCATTTGAAGTATATTTCTTTTATATAAAGTGTTACATACAAATAAACGTGCTCTTCATTTATCATCACGGATTTCAAAAGGCTCATCAGCTTAGAAAAAAATTCAAACTCATGAAAAGCTATAATTTAAGCCCTTTTTTGGGTAGCGGGTAGGTGGGAATAGTAAAGATAGTGGTGAATAAGTCTAAAAATATATTTGTTTTTCAAGAAATAAATGAGTAAATAAAACTATACTAAAATATGTAAGAATAAGTTGGTATTGATATTTAGATCTCTCTGGATTTGTGTTATTCTTCGCAATCTATTTCACTGGTATAAAGAGGATTCACATATCAAAATACTTATCATCACATACCCATATGTCAAATCATTTTTATTTTATAAATCTTTATTCACATCTTATTCACTTTTTATCTATAATTTATTAATGGTTAACTAAACAATAAAAATTTATTATTATATATTATAAAAATTACAACCATACAAAAAAAAGACTTATTTTTTATCTAAACTGGAGTGTTTATATATCCTGGAATAACTTATGTCTTTACCCAAGCACATGCTAAGTGAATGGAACAATAAAATCAAGTATGAAAAATATGTCTCTCTCTCTCTCTCTATATATAGAGGGCCGATTACATGTGGAGAACGGCGGGTGCGGCAGCGATCACGGGCCGTCGATCACGGGTCCATCGCATCGGACGGTCGGGTGCGATTCACATCGACCGTTGGATGCGATGGACCCGCGATCGAACGACCGACGTCGCTTCCCGCATTCCCGCACCGAACCACTCGACTATATATATATATATATATATATATATATATATATATATATATACGGGGGCGATTAGATGCGGCGAACGGCAGGTGCGGCCGCGACGTGGGCCGTTCGATCGCGGGTCCATCGAATCCAACGGTCGACGTGAATCGCACCCGACCGTCCGATGCGATGGACCCGTGATCGACGGCCCACGATCGACGCCGCACCTGCCGTTCGCCGCACCTAATCGGCCCTCATATATATATATATATATATATATATATATATATATATATATATATATATATATATATATATAGGGAAATGATACGGTGCGGGACGTGCGGTCGTGCGCGAACGACCACGGGCCGTCGATCACGGGTCCATCGCGGGTCCATCGCATCGGACGGTCGGGGGCGATTCATCTCGACCGTTGGATGCGATGGACCCGCGATCGGACGAACGACGTCGTTCCCGCACGACCGCACGTCCCGCATATTATCATCCGACTATATATATATATATATATATATATATATATATATATATATATATATATATATATATATATATATATATATATATATATAGGGAACCGATTAGGTGCGGCAAACGGCGAGTGCAGCAGCGATCACGGGTCCATCGCATCGAACGGTCGGGTGCGATTCACATCGATCGTCGGATGCGATGGACCCGCGATCGAACGGCCCACGTCGCGGCCGCACCCGGCGTTTGCTGCACCTAATTGCGAGCGTGTGTGTGTGTGTGTGTGTGTGTGTGTGTGTACATACATACAGGAGTTATTGCGTGCGGCGAACGGCGGGTGCGGCAGCGATTACGGGCCGTCGATCACAGGTCCATTGCATCGGACGGTCGGGTGCGATTCACGTCGACCGTCGGATGCGATTCACGTAATAATCATAGGGACGTGATTGCGTGCGGCGAATGGCAGGTGCGGCAGCGATCACGGGCCGTCGATCATGGGTCCATCGCATCGGACGGTCGGGTGCGATTCACGTCGACCGTTGGATGCGATGGATCCGCGATCGAACGGCCCACGTTGCGGCCGCACCTGCCGTTCGCCGCACGCAATCATTTTCATATATATATATATATATATATATATATATATATAGAGGGTCGATTAGGTGCGGCGAACGGCAGGTGCGGCGTCGATCGTGGGCCGTTGATCACGGGTCCATCGCATCGGACGGTCGGATGCGATTCACGTCAACCGTTGGATTCGATGGACCCGCGATCGAATGGCCCACGTCACGGCCGCACCTGCCGTTCGCCGCATCTAATCGCCCTCGTATATATATATAATGAGCAGAATTAAATGGGAGGAAAGATAAAAATTGATCACACTGCATCTTTACACTTCAATTCAATAAATAAGATTATATTAAATTTTGCTACGATCATTATCACAATGCATTAGGATAAAATAGTTAATTAAGATCCACACACATATGCATTCATAAATGGATCCTCCATGTTAACATGTGAAGGAAACACACATTTTTTATTTGTATGCATTTTCACTCTTCAAAAATAAAATTTAAAAAAAAGTGTGAACCCATTTCAAAAATGACCATTATTCAACAATCAAGTTAAGGATAAGAACCCTTCTCTAAGTTCTCCATTAATGGCAATCAGCACAGTGCATTGACCAATGAATTGGGTAACGTTTTTCAAAGGGCACAAGCTTCACTTTCTCACTTGTCATCTAAGCAGCTAAAAAAGCATTTGATTCGAAGGAATATAAATATTTATTTAACTTATCACTTAAAATAAACACTTATTTCTTATTTGGTTGTTTGTTTTAATTGTTTATTATAAGTATTTATTTACAAAAAAAGAATTTTTTAATAAATAAATAGTTTGACGACTATTTAAAAAGTACTCTACTTATTGATTGTTTAAAAATTATTTTGCCCCTAATTTTTCTATTTTATAAAAAGTGAAGAACCATATATCAATAAAAAAAATATTTCATAAAACGGATATAAATATCTTTATAAGCACCACAAATAATAATTTTTTTTGTCAAACAATACAATTTTTCACATAAAATATTAGCACTATGTTCTCTGCACTTATAAATCAACACTTAAAATCAGTAATCTACTGAACCAAACACCCCCAATAACATGAATTCTTTAACACAAACTCTCTATATATAGTTTTCATGTGGTTTTCTTTTTCTAAGATGAAATATATGAATTTTTTAATTTTTAATTAAAAAGGTGCCTTCAATTTATTCATATATACCTTTTTTCTGGCAATGATAGATAGTTCACTGTATGAAATGTATATATTTTTTTAAAAATAATATGCATCACAAATAAGATTGTTTTTAATTTCATTCATAGATCATTCCCTTGGGCTAGGGGTGGTAAACGAGCCGAACGAGCCGAGCTTTGACATGTTCAAGCTCGGCTCGTTTATAAACGAGTCGAGCCGAGCCGAGCCGAGCTGAGCCGAGCTCACGAGCCTCAACGAGCCTAGCGTTCTTCTTCATTTTAGGGTTTTTAGGAATTGAAAATAAAATTTTAGCCTAAAAGAGCCAAGTTCATGAGCTTAAACGAGCATAACTTTGTATTAATTTAATATTCTGATTTTATAAATGAGTTTAGTCAAGCTTCAACTAAGTTTTAATAATATAAACGAGTCGAATTTGAACATAAAATGAAGCTCGATACAGGTCCCGAGCCTAACCGAGCTTTAAAATTTGTTCAAGCTCGCTCATTTATCTAAACGAACGAGCCTGAACGAGCTCAAACCGAGCCGAGCCCAAGCCGAGCCCGAGCGGCTTGGTTCGTTTACTAGCCCTACCTTGGGCACATGTGACCAAGGCAATAAGTGCTCCAAAATTTTAAAAAATTATTTTATACTTGGATTTTTTAAAAAAGATTAACCATTTACTTTTTTTTATCTTCCTTCTATTTTTGTGAGTTCCTATTTTATTAGGATTTGATTTTATTTGTTCATTTAAAAAGAATAAAATTTTATTAGAGTATAATCTATTTTTATAATTTTTATTCATTTTTTTAATTTTTACTCTTTGTTTGTTTTTATTTTGCATTTTTTAAATATATAGGTTATTTTTTATATATTATTTTTTTGTTAAATTTGTATTTCTTATTTTTTTTAGAATTCATTTTTTTTGTTAAGATGAGTTGAGTATAAAAATAAAACTTAAATTTAAAATAATATTTAAATTTTGTGATAATAATCATAAAAAATATTTGTGCAAATAGAACTACAATTTTGTGATTTTGGAATTCGCCTATGACACAAAATTGTATTATTTTGGACACAAAATGATCGTATATATTGTTAGAGATTGTATGATAAGATTAATGTCTCATTTTATATTTGAAGGGAAAGGTCTTTTTTTCAATGTTGAGCAGTAGGAATTGAGATTAAGATATCCCAGTTGCAATTATTATTTTCCCTCTTGGGTTATTTAAAATGACAAATTTTCTACACTCCATCCAACAATTAAACACACATTCATCAGTGGTGTAAATTGTACTCGAAAAAACATGACTGAACATTGCAAACTAAGGACTATAAACATTATAATGACAACCAAATATTAAATTATAAAAGAGTTTCAATCTAGTGATAAACATACATATAACATTATCAATTTTCGTAAGGTTCATTAATTTTGATCAATAAATTGATTATAGATCATATTTTTTTCAATTATAAAAAGTTTAATTTCTTCTTATTGTTGATACATTCAGTCTATTTTGCACCACCATCTACAACCCAAAAATTATCCTCTAATCGCCAGTACTATCATTCTTTATATATATATATATATATATATATATATATATATATATATATATATATATGGGGCCGATTAGGTGCGGCGAACGGCAGGTGCGGCGTCGATCGTGGGCTGTCGATCACGGGTCCATCGCATCGGACGGTCGGGTGCGATTCACGTTGACCATTGGATGCGATGGACCCGCGATCGAACGGCCCACGTCGCCGCCGCACCTGCCGCACGCCGCACCTAATCGCCCCCGTATATATATATATATATATATATATATATATATATATATATATATATATATATATATATATATATATAAATTTTGGGGTTTATGACTATTTTAGAATAGATAACTATACCAGTAGAATAAATGATTTTTTGTTTGGTTATGTCTTTAGTTATTCTCGTTAGAAAATGTAAAAATAAAGTTTTTGTTGTTTGGTAAGTTGTGAATAAAATGTGAATAAGATGTGAATAAGGATTTATAGAAGGTGAAAAAATGATTTGATATGTGGATTCCACAATTTATAAGAAGTGATAACAGTTAATTTGATAGTGGAGTTCATTTATACAAGTGGAATGGATTGAGTGGAATAACACAATTCTAAGAGGACTTGAAATACAAACTATCAGCTTATTCTTATTTATTTTGACATAGCTTTACTCATTTATTCCTTTCAAGCAAACAATTTTTTTGACTTATTCTCCCTACCCAAACAACCTATCAATGTATGATTCATTTTTTTATAACAGTATACGCCCCAATAGAAAAGTATACATTTTATAAAAAAAAAACTGGCAAACACTGCAGACGAGACTGTACAACATATGTTCTAGCCCCAATTCCAGTCTACACGTATTTTGAATTTTCTAAAAATAGTATATCTTGCTTTATAAGGTACATGTTTTTTTTTTAAATAATGCATCTACTCCAATAAGTTGCATGTACGTTTTATAAAAAATATAAAAAATCTATCGAAACATATACATTGTTAATGTGAGCATATGTTTCGATAATTTTCTATTGATACATATGAAATTGGAATTGAGGCTGAAAAAAAAAAACCATAGATGCAACAACACTCTTTTCCAATATCTCCCTCACTCTCCAACGTGATAGCCGAGGGTTGCTGGACTTTTTTGGGGGATCGGGTTAGGTTCAACACGTGTTGGATAATTTGATTGTCTAACGCGATCATAATCGTCCGATCTTATCACTTTGAGATACAAAATTTAATTGAATCTTATAAAAGAAAATGTTAGAATTTAATTGATATTAATTTTAATTTTAAAATATAATAGAATATCTCAGTCATAATGACTCAATAAAATTGAACGATCATGATCGCGTTCCCTTTTTTCATCTAAAATTCCAAAAGCTACCGACAATTCAGAGAGAGAGAGAGATGAAAGTGGGCCAGGGCCCATCTAAATGACAGTCAGCCCATGATTGAATCAAAATGTCACACTCTCATCAAAAACTGACCGACGTTCACAGGCTGTCCTCCCTCGTGTTTTTTTCTCAGCTTTTTGTCCTTTTCGATTTGGATTTTAATATTTGCATGTGATGTCCACATGGCCATTTGGTTTTCATTTTGGTCGTAAATAAATATGTTGCTCCAAATCTAACTAATTTTCATTTCATCCACCACCACTTAATAATAATTATAATAGTATGTATGCGTAAGAAAAATAATTACATGTATACTAATGGTGTGTTTGTGTATAAACATGAAAGGAAATAAAAAGAAATTGAAGAAAAATAAAAGAATTTGATTGAAAAAATAAACTGACGAAAAGGAAAATATTTTGTCTTCGATGAGTTTATATAGTGTTTGTGCACGTAATGAAAAGTGATGGAAAATAAAAACTATTATTTGTGCCTATGATGAAAAATAAAAATAGTTGTTTTTGTCTATAATAAAAAATGATTTTAATCAACAGATTCAACTATTGAGATTAATATATATAACTAATAAACCCCAATGAAAACTTAAACCCTACCATTATTAATTAAGATACTTATCAATTAAAAGACTTTGCTTAATTTATTTTGCTGATCCACCCCTTCACCAAAAAGAAAAAAAAAACACTTGGTCGATCACCAAAGTATCACATCCTCATCACCCTTTCAATGTGTATCATCATGTATTCTATTGCTCATATCATCTTCCCAAATTTTTTTTTTCATTGGGCTTCGATTCATTGAAACAAAAAAAAACACACACAAAAAAAAAACACCTGTACTGATTGGTCCTACTAACAAAAAAAAATCAAACCAAATCTAGATCTAAGATTTAAGTTAGATTTGTTAAGAAAAAATAAAAATAAATAAAACATAGGTTTATTCAACAAATAAAAAAACAAATCACAAAAATGGATTTAAGATCTCAATCTATATAGATTAAACAAAAATAAAAAATACCCAAAAAATTATAGATCCATTCAATATAATTTTTTTTGTTGGTGTGGAGAGAGAATCCCATTTTCTTTCACTTTCCCTCTTCTAGGTGAGAGAAAGTTTTTTTCCTTAATCATAATATATTAGACAAAATAGCAAATATAAAGTGAAGACAAATTTTTTTCTTTTTGCTTGTTTGGCTCAAACACCAATTTTTAGGTGATCAAAAGGAAAATATTTAGTTTCCATTATTTTCTCTCACTTTCCACGTGGTACAAACACATCCTTGTCAATGTTTGTGGCTTTTTTTTTCTTCCGCTGCACCCCGTTTGAATTTTTTAAACATATAATTATTGGTTAAAATATATATTTGTTTATTAAAATACATGTTTTTTTTAAAAAAAAAATCATACATAGTCAAACGAGTTGTATGCGTATGTTTTTACATTTTTTAGAATGGAATATATTTTAATGATATGGTAAAAATAAGGCAAAATTTAAATAACCCCCTGTAAACTGTTCAAAATCCATATAACTCCTGATTTTTTCTAAAGTTCATATAACCCCTCTGAAAATATCTATGTAAATTCAATAGCCCCGTGAATTAGACTTCTTTTAACAGATGAAAAATATTACGTGAATATTTCATTTGATTAACCAAAAAGAATATTTCTCATCTATCAATGAAAATTTAATTCAGATAGTTATTTGAATTTATATAGGTGTTTTAGAGGTTTATATGGATTTCGAACCGTTTACATGGGGCTATATGGATTTTTATCCAATAATACATTAGATGACGTAACATTTGGGGAGTATATGGGAACTTGCAAAAGCATGTTGTTTAAGGATTATTATTTTTTGTATATGGATCTGCTTGTCAATTCAGATTCGGTTCCTCATAATAGAAAAAAAAGGATTTTTAGTTTTAAGTCCCTGTAAACTATAGGATTTAGCGATCAATCCCGCACTTCTTCATATTTAAGTTTTAGTCCCTACATTTAAATGATAATTTAGGAATAGGTACCTCCCAGGGACTAAAAAGCAAACTAAATAATTTAATAATAGGTCACTTCCAGGAACTAAAAAGGAACATATTATTTAAATGCAGGGACTAAAACCTAAATATGAAGAAGTGAAGGATCGATCGCTAAATTCTATAGTTTATGGGGACTTAAAAATAAAAATCCCTAAAAAAAATTATACAAAGAGTTTGACATAAATATAAAAGTTTAATTTTATTGGTTTAAGGAAAGTGTTACATTCACGTAATTATTTTTTAGATTTTTAATTTTTTAGTCCATGTAAACTATATGATTTAGTGATCGATACCTCACTTATTCATATTTCAACTAGATTTAAAGGGTGTTTTTCTTATTAGTCCTTGGGAGGAACCTATCACTAAATTATTTTCTTTCTTTTTAATCCCTAGAAGGGAATAAAAATGAACATATCTTTCAAATCTGAAGACTTAAACAAAAATATGAAAAAGTGAGAGATCGATCACTAAATCATATAGTTTATGGGAACTTAAAAATAAAAATAAAAACTTTATTTTTTCACAATGTAAACTATTCAAGGTGATTTACAATCCATGGATTAAAGTTTTCATGATTGAACCCTTCATTTTGTTAGTTGATTGAAATGATCAATGTGTCATGGATAAAAATATTTCAAAAGTCATTTTTTATTAAATGCACATAAAATTTCAACCCTCCACCCCCCCCCCCCCCCAATGCTACTACGTAGAAATAATTACACATAATTTAGGCTCCGTTTGAAAGTACGTCCGTGGTGCCACGACACAGGAGGAGCTATGATGCTAAGAATTTATGTTTTCATGGAGTCAGGGAAACACCAAAAAAGATCGAAAAGAACACATCTCCCCCAAACAGAACCTTAATTCAAATACTAATGCAGTCAATGTCAAATTTAAAGATAAAGAGAGGATTCCATGAATATGGGAAAAAAAATGATCCACACAAAAGATGAAAAGATTGACAATAGATAGCTATGAAAATAAGTTAAAAAGATAAAGAAATCTGATTATTTTTTAATATCTACTGATTTTCCTTTTAAAGGTTTTTTCTCTCCATTATTGTGATTAGATTCTTTATGTCTCATTCTACGTACGATCAAATCGTACCAAGAACAGATCTGGAAATCGACACCACAACCTATAAATTTATTTTTATTAACCAACTCAGGGTGTAACATAGTATTATGGAGGATAGATTGATATTAAATGATGAATAGTTTCGTCACATTATTTTGTTATATATTTTGGTTTTAGCTTTTTATTGGGTTTGTCAAATAGGAACAGGTCCTATATAAAAAATCTGGTTCTCTCATATTTCATATAATACTAGTTTGGTGTACCTGATTTGCGCTTAGTATCGAGTTTTGTAAAAATTATTCTATAATGAAATGAGTGTGAAAAAACATTGAAGTTCAGATAAATATAGCCCCAAGAAATTAAATGAATAAGATTAACATGAACCGGTTTATAAGGTATAGGGGTCTATTTGTGAAACCTATAGAATTTGAGGGTGGATATGTAAACAGTCCAAAAAGGACAAAAATAGCCGGTTTTTATGAGGGACGTGGTTATAAATATTAGGGATCTTTTTATAACATGTATAGAAGTCTTCCTGTTAAAATGCTAGAACGTGGGGGTTGATCTGCAACCATCTCAAAGAAGACAAAATACGTCCAATTCTTGTCTTTAGGATCGATAGTGTTTTATATATAGTATACAATCTGGGGCCCTATCTGCAAAACACCCAGCAAATGCATGCACACATATGTATCCATTTGCCCGATGCGTGTACATTCGTCTAATAAAATTCTGAAAGTACCCCGGTTGGGCAACTTCTGCCTGTTGTGTTTTATGGGTTCAAATGAATCTGATTCCATTTAGACTTTTAGCATTTATTAAATGAGACTAAAATATTTATTTTATAATTTTATAGGTATCTTATTTAAAAACATTTTAATGACTAATATTATAATATTTATGATACTAATAAAAAAACTGATTTCAATATTTTTATCAGAAGTTAGAATCCCTTATTGAAGGGAGAGAGAGAAAGAGAGAGTGAGTCAAGAATAGGTGGATACACTTGCTACGTAAAATGAAAAAAGATTTATGAAAATTTATAGCATAGTTAGTTTTTTTATCATTAACGCAACCAAAACATTAGTTGAAATTTCATGAAATTTATAGTTTGTGAAGTGGTGTTATGTATCACTATTAGGGACCTGATTATAAATCTAAATATCTGAATGAGAGACTGTTTGTAACATAAATACAAATCTATAATATGGTTGTGAACCAGGTAGAACCTGGGGGTGGTTATACAAATATCCCATAAAAAGACAAAATTAACCATATGTTTTTAGGGACCTGGTTATAACTATAAGGGACCTCTTTATAAGAAATATAGGAGCCTGGTTGTAAAACTGTTAGAATCTGGAGGCTGATATGCAAATATAGCAGAAAAGGACAAAATGGTTCGCCCATTTTTATCATAATGAAGGAATATTAGGGACTTTTTTTGTGAAATCTATAACACTTGGGAGTCTATTTGCAAAATGCTCATTTTTGTTCTCAATCAGCAGACTAGTACGCCCATCTTCTGCCTGCAGTGTCGCTTCATGTGCCCCCATTTGGATTGAAGAATTGAGTTATTCTGGATAGATAACTATACCAGTATAGATAACAATTTTATATGAATAAGAGATTTTCTGTTTGATTGTGTTTTTTAATTCTCATTGAAAAACGTAAGAATAAAGGTTGAACTGTTTGGTTGATAAAAAATAAAATATAAATAAAGTGTACAAAGTTGATTTGACATATGAACCCTTTGATGTATAAGAGGTGTTGATAGATGATTTGATGTGATAAAGTGTAAAAAGTTGATTTGACATGTGGACCCATGAGAATAAATACACTGAGTATAGCTTATCCTAGAGGTTACTTAGAATTGTTATACTCTCTTATACTCATTTAAACTGACTTAATAATACCAAGTTATACTCTGCAAACAAAAAACCATTTTCCCTATTCATTCTTATACCACCATTATACCCCTTTATACTCCTTTAACCCGCTATCCAAACGGGGTGAGAGTATAGAAATAAACATAATAGTGCTTAGATTGACGAAGTAATGACACGGAATTGAAGGATTTTGAACTGTCATTTATTCAGATGCTCCAAATGGAATGAGAATGAGTGGTTACGAAGCTGTCGTGTGTGTTAGTATGCACGATTTTAAAAAAAAATGGATATGTTAAGCCCTTTTGCAGTCCTCTCTCTCTCTATATATATATATATATAGGAGTGATTAGGTGCGATCGTGCAGTGTCGACCACGGGCCGTCGATCACGGGTCCATCGTATCAGACGGTCGGATGCGATTCACATCAACCGTTGGATGCGATGGACCTGCGATCGGACGACGCACGTCGGATCCGCACGACTGCACCGACCGCACGCTATCACTCGAGTATATATATATATATATATATATATATATATATATATATATATATATATATATAGGGAACCGATTAGGTGCGGCGAACGGCAGGTGCGGCAGCGATCATGGGCCGTCGATCACGGGTCCATCGCATCGGACGGTCGGGTGCGATTCACATTGACCGTTGGATGCGATGGACCCGTGATCGAACGGCTCACGTCGCGGCCGCACCCGCCGTCCGTCGCACCTAATCGCGAGCATGTGTATATATATATATATATATATATAGTGAAGCGATTAGGTGCGACGGACGGCGGGTGTGGCCGTGACATAGGTTGTCCAATCACGGGTCCATCGCATCCGATGGTCGATGTGAATCGTTCATCACCGTCGGATGCGATGGACCCGTGATCGACGGTCCGCGATCGCGGCTGCACCCGCCGTTCGTCGCACCTAATCGGTTCCCTATATATATATATATATATATATATATATATATATATATATATATATATATATATATATATATATATATATATATATTTATATTTAAATAAATCAGTTCAGTACATATTTTATTTTTAAAAAATTAATGAATGATACACTGCACTAGTGAAATGTATATATTTTATTAATTGAGTGTATAATTGACTGGACTGTAGATAAGGTTGCAAATGAGATCGAAAAATCAATACTTCTAGAAAAATTATTCGAGTGCATTGTAGAAAATATATATATATATATATATATATATATATATATATATATATATATATATATATATATAGTAAAGTGATAATATGGAGTTGGAGTGCACCATGCGAACAAGAGAACACTGTGCAGATCGCGTAAAGACTATTTGATCGGGTAATTTCGAGATTTATTGGTAAAAGTATTGAAAATTACAGTTTTTGGGACGCGTGATATGTGCGTTGATAAGAGACGCATATGTGTCCTTCAAAGAGGTACATGCATTATTAAAGAAATCATACAGCTCATTAAAGGTATTTTTGATCATGTAATATATTCAATAAGGTATGTAATACTTCAATGAGGTAAATGTTTTCTTAACGACACATATATCTCTTTAAAGGACATATATGTATGCGTTCCTTATCGACACACATATCGGGCATCCTAAAAAACTATAATTTTCGGTATTCTTACCGATAAGAATCTACTAAAAATTGAACTATCCAATCGCGAAATTATGCGACCGGACAATCATTAATACGCGATTTGTTCGGTATGCCCATGTCCGCGTGGTGCACCCCAATCCATATATATATATGAGTTATAATATATGCAGTCCGTGTGATTTACGTATATACGTCTTTTAAATTGGTACATATATGCATCAGTAAAGAAAGCATACACCTCATTAAAATAAAAAATATTTCAATGAGGTGTATGCTTTCTTTACTGGCGCATATACCCCTTTAAAAGAGGTAAAATACATTCAGTGAGATATACGATTTCTTTACCGCGCATATACCCCTTTAAAGGACGTATATATTCAGTTCGCATGGACTGTAAGAATTGTACCATATCATTATCATATACATTGAAATGATAATACGTGTGCGAACCATGTATATACATCTCTTATCGAGGTATATGAATCAATAAAGAAAGCATGTATCCCAATAAGATATATATTTTGATAAATTAATATGTTTTCTGTATTGACGCATATAGCTAAATAAAGAATGTATATGCGCGATTTACACAGACCGTACCAGCTATTCACCCCCTACCGAATGAAATATTACAACTCTATCATCATATTGAAAATTGGGTAGCTTCATTGGTCTTCTTGTCATGTCTTCTTGTCATGTTGTGAGAAAGCTTTATTAGTGTCGCCGTCTTCCGATGCCGCGTGTATAATTTATGATATGATTATAATATTTGATATTCGAGAAACAAAAATATAATTATTTAAAAAAAAAAAGTGACGCAACTGCGTTAAATATGAACCGTATAGAGTATCTAAGAATGAGGTTGTCTATGAATTGATTAAAAAAAAAAATGTATGGGATATGCTTTTAGAGCTATTTTAGTGCCAAGTTTATGTGTTTTTAAGGAAATGTTTACTCATTCTCATATTCAATCTCGTATACATTTTTATTTTTATTTTATTTGTTTTTCAAATAAGATATATAACTCAATAAAATGTATAGACTCATTTATAGTATGTCTTAAAAAAAATCAATGATTTATATGTTTCATTACAATGAGTGCATGGAAAAAGTTTTTATAAATGTATGGCCTCATTTATAGTATGTCTTGAAAAAAATTCAATGATTTATATA
The DNA here is from genome assembly GCA_030737845.1 of Acorus calamus. Taxonomy (NCBI): domain Eukaryota; kingdom Viridiplantae; phylum Streptophyta; class Magnoliopsida; order Acorales; family Acoraceae; genus Acorus; species Acorus calamus. Next base: position 21,085,158 of record CM060867.1, on the reverse strand, counting down.
CTTCATTACAATGAGTGCATGAAAAAAGTTTATTAATTTATCATGTTTATCTATTCATTGTTATCTTGTTTAATATTTTATTTTGGATTGTTAACAATGATAGTCTGTTCCATTCATTTTTATTTATTAAAAAATTTATGTTTGTTCAATTCTTTCCTTGGTGTTGTTTGATCAAATGATTGATTTTTTTATATGTAATCTTGTTGGATGATAGTTTAATTTTAATCCAATGTTCTTACAATGGCTCATAATTTTTTTGATCCAACAATATTTCTCATATTTTTTTCAAGTTACTGTTATTTTTTATGTTGAAAAATTAATATTACATATTCGCGTATTGCGGGTGCTCTTTACTAGTATATATAATAAGCTTTGCTACACAGGCCCCAGCATATAGGCCCCTCTCACAGGCCCCTTAATGTGTCACAATTTTATTGGTTGTGTAGTTGCTTTTGACAAAAGTGCAAAAAAGCTAAATACCCCTAATTAATACCCACCCACTTTCCATGTTTTCCCTTTTTTCCCACTAACAACCTCCCCAACATTTATTGGTTTTCAAATATTAAATTTGAATTGAAAAAATCAGTAAAAAAATCCCTCTTGAAGAAGACCTGTTATATCATTGAAGAATCAATTTGAAATAAAACATTTCATCCGAAGATTCTTCTACAACAAAAAAATGAGTACGAAACCTTTTTTTGGTATTTCACAAAATGCGTGTGTTGTATTTGATGACGGTGTTGATTACATGGATTTGTTTTTTTTAGTTTTTTTTAATATTAACAAAAGTAACTTTTTTTTTACAGAAATATGAAATGTATTATTAAATTTTTTTATATATTTTTTATTGAAATGTAGCTGACAAAATCAAATTAAATGAGTGTTTTCGGATTTCATTAACATGTATTTTGATTTTTCTTAACAGTACTGCTATGCGTAATGTGACCTTGTAGTAAATGTAACTAACTATAAGTTGTTACTGGTGTATATAAATGTTCAGCAAATGTAATTAACTATTACAGTGTACTAAAAAATGTAATTTTATTTGAAATGTAACTAACTATTATCAAAAAGAATTTAACGGACTTTTAGAAAAAATTATGTTTATTGAGTTGTATAATAATAAGGATATCCTAAATGTAACTTGATTAACAATGTGACATTATACTCTACATGTTGTTTAGTTTGTGAATACCAATATCGTGATTTATATTTCCTTAATCATTACATGTTTATTGTTGTTGCTCTCACATGTACATGAACCATATGTCCTAAGGAATTACAAGCCTATTAATTTGGAATCTAATCCCCCCTGGCCCCATACAAATCAGATAGACATAAAAATTTTAAAAACGTATAATAAGACTCATAGTTTCACTAAAAATCATATTAAGAATCGTTCATATTTTGGAATGCAGTTTTGTTTTACAAAAATGTTGCTCTAAAAGTTAGTTACATTGTCAATGTAACTAGTTTTATTTACATTAAAAAATATTTAATAAGTTAGTTACATTTTTAAAAAAAAGTATCCAAAATAAAAAAAATAATCGGAGAGAAAAGACAAAAAAGAGATATATATATAATAAACATTCAACAAATTAAACAACAGATGTATCATGTTTAGAAACATATTTCACATAAAAAAATCATAATTAACATATAAAACATAAAATTCAAATAATTGAAAAAAAACAAAAAAAATGCACCAAACGTAAATCGGTTATGAATTGACATTTCAAAAGTTAAAATTCAAAAAGGAAAAAAATAGAATTCAATGCTCCAGCGTGATTTTCCGTAATTAATTACCATCCCCTTTTTTTTAGCCGCCCCATTAATTATAGTCAACATTAATAAAACACTCTATAGATATTTATAGTATTCCAAATCATGCATGTCATGGGGCTTAAAGGGGAATTAGGCTTATCAATCATTTTCCATATATAATGCTACTGTTATTTTTTATATCTGGCGGTGGAAAGGGTATTGGGCAGATTTTTTTCTTTTTTTGAAAAAGGTGTTTGGCAGAGTTAGGACCCAGTCACTGAACAGATCTTTGAGTTTGAGCCGAGAATGGCGTGACAGAAACATATAAAAAAATGCTCTCTCGTCTCTTCAAGAAGCCTATCTATCCTGTGTGCAATAAATTCAACTGTTGAACACACCTGTTTTTTTTTTTTTTGTTTAATTTACTATTTTTAAAATTATTTATAGCATCCTGGTTTGCAGTGGTCTTTATTTATGATCCAATGTGCAATTCACGTGGTTCATCTGTGATTCTCTTTTTTTTTTCTTTGAAAAAAATTCTATATAACCCCAACAATCTCGTTGAAATCCATATAACCCCTTGCTTTTTTGTGAAATCCAAATAACCCCCCAAAAATCTAACAAACCTTCAAAAACAACCTTCTTTCGGTTAACACATGAGTTAGCTAAATTTCACCCAAGGTGTAAAATTACATTTATACTATTCTCCAATCTTAAACTTAAAAACTTAAACCTAACAATTTTTTTTACATTCATCATCTTAAGTTATAAACAGTGGAAACAATGTGTATGTTGAAGAATGGGCCCCCCAATGGTTGGTGGACAAGTATGGATAAGGCAATGGTTAGGAGAGCTACAACCGTCGGGTGGGCGGTAACCATTAATGTTCAAGAAAGGGGGAAACAATGTGGAAGAAGAAGATGTGTTCTGACACGGGAGAGGCAAAATTGTCTTTATTAAGGGGTTATTTGAATTTTGAGCACTTTGCAAGAGTATTAGTGTATTTTGGAGATACGGTGGGTTAACATAACGGAATATTATGAAAATATTCCACTTCTGACAAGTTATTTTAACTCGGTGGTTGATTTGAATTTGTGTTAAATTTTTAGGTTTGGATTTCATCAAAAGACAGAGAGTTATATGGAATTTTCCCTTTTAATTTTTTTGCCCATCAAGTGACAAAGAAATACCTTGATATAATTAGCTCTCGTTTAGATATATTTTTAGTTTTATATACCTTTGTAAAGGTTATATACATTTATATTGCGATCCTCTCATCATCATATCTTACCTTCCAAGACATATACCAAAACATCAAAAAATGAGGCGAAAAATAAAACCGACTATATCTTTATTTGTTGTTTTTATGTTCTAACATAAAATTAATGTTGAATCTAAACATAAATGCATTTTACACTCAATTTGGCAATTCAACTCCTATGAGACTACTAACTCATTAATCAGAGTCATGAGTTTGTCTCCCATATTTCTCGAGATTGAAGCCTTTTGGCTTTACCTATAGAAGTCCCTTATCTGTTGGTAAATAAGCAGTAGAAACACATACCGCTGCGGAAGCGTCAATCACGAATCGGAGTTGGATTCACGTTCAAAAATAACCACTCAATCAAGATAGATAACTGTGAATATCCTACTTAATTAGTCTCCACTAAACGAGAGACTAACAATGTATATCCACCCCTCAAGATCTTAGGCTAAAGATGGAAAGTTCTTTTAAATACAAGATGAAGATGGGTTTTACTGAAGCGGGAGCTTACTCATGTACACCCTACTGTTGAGGCAACACACACACTATATATAAGGTCGACCATGCATGGGTTTATATATCATTCAAGGTCGGTTCAAATGAATTCTCTGGAATGGCGATTTATGTGTGACTTCGTGGCTTCACTTGCAAGCATGAATATTGATAGTGGGTGCATGTGAATGATGAGTCAGCAAATATGTGTCAAAAATGAAGAGATTACATGGGCTGTAATTCTTCCTACACAAGCATGAAAAGGCAGTGGTGTTGGTGATTATCCAAAATGGGTAAATGCCAAATACCCCCTAGGGAAAGGTAAATGTCAAATGGCCCCCTGAAGAAAAGAATAATAGCAGGGAAGGCTGGATAAACTAACAATCTCCCACTCTGACTTCACTGGTATATGGGATTAGTCTTTTCCATCTCCATCTCAAGTAGTAAAAACACACAATAACAGACCTGAGGGGTGAGACCAATGGGAATTCACATATATCCTAAAGGTAGGTAACGCACCAAATCTCCATCTGGTCAGTGCGAAACTTTTCATCCTCAATTAGCCTGCCCTAGACTCGCATAACACACACCAGAGTAAGACTGCTCTAGTCCTATTAGAGCACAACAATCTCACTCGACTTATGTATGCACTTCTTCACTTATCAGAAAACATTTCACAAAACTTATCCATTTTCAATCATGTTTTAATAAGAAAATAATAATATATATAATATCAGTAAAATCTCATTGAAAACGTGATCCCCGGGGAGGATAAGTAATCAAAGTGCATACAAAAATGACCTCAGCATCAAGGTGTAGTCATCAAGGAGTCTTCCCCTCGCACATATGCTCGTCAACTTTGACCCGGCCGCTTTCCCAGCAGTGCATGTGACCCAGCCGCATTATCTCATAGCTTTAACATTGCACACCAAAGTAGCGTCACCAGATCTCAGCTTCTTAACACAGTGAAGAGTACATAAGGGCACTAGAGTCACCTACGGGACTGGCTCTGCTCGCACAACGATAGAAATAGGACTCTATCGCAGTAGGTAAGTGGTCTATAGCACGTACAACTTCTCTTGCACGCCGTGATACTGAAAAATAATATATTGTCGGTTCCTGTATCACGTAGATCCCTTAATCGTCTCAGTCGACTAAGGTGGTCCTCCCAGTGACCAGATCTAGCTTAATTTTCAGGCCTCAATATATATGATCTCGGAGAGATCTCATCTTGATTATTTAAATAACCAAGGCGACATCAACACATACTCGTGTGTGTCTCATCCCCTGCATCCCAGTACAGGAGGTTGTCCTGCCCGTGCGACTAAGCGGACACGGCCTGTCGACAGTTAATGATAATCACTTAAATTTCACAAATTCATTAGTTAAATCAGTCACATGATCACGATGCATGCATGTCAACAACAGATATATAAAGATGTGCAAAATATCTCATTCATTCATAAACAAGCAGTAACTACATGTACACAAAAGAAAACCCTCCCACTGAAAACAAGGACTACAACTACCAGTATTGCAATCCCATGCCTCTCACATGGCTCACAAAAATATCTCAACGCATTGCTTTAGTCAGTGGGTTTGCAACCATGTCTCTAGAGGGAAGATAGGACACAACTATCTGGTTCTCAGCAACCTTATCCCTCACAATATGATACATGGACTCAATATGCTTTGATCTCTCATGAAATTTAGGGTCTTTGGAGAGTGCAATGGCAGAGTTATTACCACAATATAGCGGTACTGGCTCTTCTGCACTTCTAATGATCTGCATATCCCGCAAAAATCACCGAATCCACACAACTTCTCTTGTAGCATGACTACAAGCAACATACTCAGACTCCCAACTGCACTGGAGTAAGGAACTCTCTTCATCTTCTCTTTTTCATCATCAGTCTGTGGACACATTCTGAGGCTCAACTTCTGATTCTTGTCAACAGGAGTATCGATGTGTTTACACTCTTTCATGCTAAACCGATCTAATACCTTCTCAATATATGTTGACTGAGATAAGTCAATCTTTCTCTTAGCTCGATCTCTCTGAATCTTGATGCCGAGCACATAAGTAGCTTCTCCCATGTCCTTCATATCGAAGTCGAGAGAAAGCCATTGTTGTGTGAGATTCAACAACGTCATGTTATTTGTGGCTAGAAGAATATCATCAACATACAAGCAGAGAATAATAAAACTCTTGTCCAGCCACTTCATATATATGCAATGGTCATCTTCAATCATAGTAAAGCCAAAAGATTTTATGGCATTGTGAAATTTAAAGTACCACTGCCTCGAAGACTGTTTCAGCCCATATATGGATTTCTTGAGTTTGCATACCTTCTGATCATGTCCCTTTATTTCATATCCAGATGGCTACAACATATAAATTTCTTCGTCAAGATCTCCATTCAGAAAAGTTGTCTTCACATCCATCTGATATAATTCCAAGTCCAGGCTTGCAGTTATAGCTAGAATCATCCGGATAGATGTGAATCTGGCAACTGGTGAGAAAGTTTCTTGATAATCTAAACCTTCCACCTGACTGTACCCTTAGGTTAAAGATGGAAAGTCCTTTTAAATACTCAAGATGAAGATGGGTTTTACTGAAGCGGGAGCTTACTCATGTACACCCTACTGTTGAGGCCACACACACACACTATATAAAGTCGACCATGCATGGGTTTGTATATCATTCAAGGTCGGTTCAAATGAATTCTCTGGAATGGCGGTTTATGTGTGACTTCGTGGCTTCACTTGCAAGCATGAATATTGATAGTGGGTGCATGTGAATGATGAGTCAGCAAATATGTGTCAAAAATAAAGAGATTACATGGGCTGTAATTCTTCCTACACAAGCATGAAAAGGCGGTGGTGTTGGTGATTATCCAAAATGGGTAAATGCCAAATACCCCCTAGGGAAAGGTAAATGTCAAATGGCCCCCTGGAGAAAAGAATAATAGCAGGGAAGGCTGGATAAACTAACATTGTCAACAAAAAAAATTTGTCAATTAAAAGTTTCAATTAAAATATTGATTAATTTGAAGATATTTATCTATTAAATACTTCTAACTACACGCAATCCAAACTCCATGTTAATCAAATTTAACAAGCGATAAAGTTTGATCAATGGGAGATTAAAGATAATTATGAACGTAATCATAAGAGAACATGGGAGGCCCCTCTAGTGGGGTGGTCGAGATGCATCCTCCTCAAAAGGGAGATCGCGGTTCGAATCCGCTCCACAACCAATTACCAAGCAAAAAAAAAAATCATAAGAGAACATTTAGTACTATCACTTTTGGTATGTGTGCTATCAATTTTGATGTTGATCCAACTTGGTTTAGGTTACGAAATCTGTTAAACTTTGGTTATTGGATCTTTTTCTTCTTTTGATTGTTCTTCTTGATATACATTTATCAACCATATACAACTAATTTTAATTTATTTTGAAATTTATACGTACCGTTCAATTGCATATAAATTCTATCAGTGGTGAAATTTTTTAAATTTTTAAAGAGTCAATCTATGGAATTCCGAAGTTAATTAAGGGTAAAATTAAAATTTTCTTTAGTGTACATTTAATTTGACATCTCCGTTTCATGAGTAAAATTAATATTGATTAATATTGGACTGACAGAGGCCAACAGATTTTGATAGGGCTTTCATTCATTCACACCCATGTGCAACTCCATTCAACCATACCAGGTTTTTTTTTATAAAAAAACACACTTAGTCAATTGACGTACATAGTGCTATAAAAAAAAGTAAAATATATACTGATATACACTAGTGTAATTTTTTTTCCTTAAAAATCAATTTTCATACACTGCAATAGTACAGTGTCCACTGCGCTACGATAGTATAGTATACGCTACACTATTACAGTGTATATTATACTATCGCAGTATATAGACGGTTGAGAGACCATTTATAGGCCGCAGATAGCTGCAAAATGGACTGAGTATATGAGTGCTCAATACTTTTGTCTTATTTTCTTTATGGATATATATAAAACCTTGAGATAAACCGTCTTTTTCACTTTTGTGTTGCTATAGTTTTGTGGATTTTTTTATTTGCTTTTTTGTAGACACGGTTACAAAATGGACTAAGTATTTGTTAATCTTAAAAGTTAAAATCCTAGTGAAAATAATAATAATAATTATCTTTATCTTATGAAACTGGTTCTCTTGAAATGAGCTACATATTATAAAATTCTATGAGATATAATGATATATTCATGGTTCATTAGGGGAATGAGGGGTGGAATATGTGATAATAGAGGAGAATAAACAAAAAAATGTGTTTGGGTAGATAGAATACGTGGATATAGCTATGCAGAATTATATGAGAATAAACTGATATTTATATTCCAGGTTCCCCCTGGAATTGTGTTTTTTCCTCTACTGGTATAAGCCTATAAGGGGATGTCAAATTATGTGTCATCACATCAAATCACATGTCATCTCTTATACATCAATGAGACTCACATATCAAATCATTTTTTTACACCTTATTCACATTTTATTTTTTATCAACCAAACAACTCAACATTTATTATCACGTTTTCCAATGAGAATAACAAAAAATACAATCAAACGGAAAATCACATATTCCATTGATAAAGTTATTTACTTCTGCAATATGTATAAATCTCATAAAAGCTTATGTCTCTATCCAAACATACAAGACTTGTTAATTTCATATTTATTTATACTTTAAATTGATGATTCATTTTATATTGAAGTTTGACATGTCATATTTAGTTTGTTATTTATAATTGACTAAAATTTTAATCTATTATTAAGATGATTTTTTATATTTATAATTCACACGTATTTTATATTTTTATATATTATCAAAAAAATTAAAATATTTTCATCAAAGATGTTCGGTTTATTTGGTGACTTGTTGAGTTACATAGTTTTTTGAGTTTTTAAGTTGCTGATTTTTCCTTTTTCTTTTTATTTAGATCATTTGGAAAGGGAAGGGTGGATAATAGTTGAGTAGACTAGTTTTTGAGATTTTGTTTTGGGCACTGATACACTCGGTCATGCATTGACGACCAACTATATAAAATCTTCTAATTGAGTATATACTTAGTTGATTAGGAAAGATAAAAGAAAACATCCATTCTTGTTCAAGTATATATATTTTCAAAAAAAAAGTGTGTATATATATATATATATATATATATAGAGGTTATTACGTGCGGCGAACGGCTGGTGTGACAGTGATCACGGGCCGTCGATCACGGGTCCATCGCATCAGACAGTCGGGTGCGATTCACGTCGACCGTTGGATGCGATGAACCCGCGATTGAACGGCCCACGTCGCGGCCGCACCCGCCGTTCGCCACACGTAATAATTTTCATATATATATATATATATATATATATATATATATATATATATTGGAATATATATATGTATTTCATTGACCCAGTATATATATCTTTCAAAGAATTTCAAAATGTGTTGATGGTAAAATCATCTCCAAAGATGACTGTCCATAACATTTTCCTTTTGTTGTTCTACCTGCATCATCCAGTCATATATATACAGTTATTACAGCTGAGCTTGTGTTGATTATGAAATAAAGAATTGACAGCTTAGTAAGGATAACCTGATCTGGATTATTATAAGAGAAAGCATTATGATCTCAATATGGGAAAAAAAAACAAAAGTTTTGGAACTAAAAAAACTAATGAAAAGGCCTTTCACAATCACACACAAAACGCTCTGTATCTGAATGTGGTTATCGTTCAATGAATTTTGGTTAAAGCTCCTACAAAAAAAAAATCAAAAAATAAATAATAAATAATACTGTATACAAGTCATTTTCAGTCACTCGTTTTTTGTCGGTTCGAGGGACCTAAAATGTTTGTAAATTTAATTCTCACAAAGTCCAGCACACCAGGTTTAGCATAGGACATATACACAATCATTCCTCAAATCAAGTATATATTATAGTAGGTCTAGTATATGATTTTCTTATACAAAATATGTATTTAATTCATTAAAGTATATATATTTTATCTTTTGTAAAATCATATATTTTATTAGATAAATGTATACATTAAAGAAAAATTAAAAACACGCAAAAATCGATCATTGTCAAAATTATGGAAGTCTTGTTTCCTTGATGTTGTGTTCATGAGTGCACACAAAAAAATGTAATAATTTCTAAAAGAAGAAACCGTTTTGTGACAATATTTTTGTAGATACCGTATCATCTGATATAGTATATGAAAATTTTATTGAAGTATATATATTTCATTATATTAATATATATTTTATTATAAAAATTATATACGTTCAATTTGTTCAATTCATTCGTACATGTAATTCACTTTTTATTGAAAACATATATTTTATTATTTTTATTAAAAAAAATTGGATCTACAACTTCAACTGGAATGGCCAAGTGTAAATTGCATTTGTGATGGTGAATCTACAACTGTAATTGTAAAATTATATATATCTAAAATGGATTGTGTAGTGAATCTGAGCTGTTGATTGGTGTAAAGTATTTATACCTAAAATAAAAAAATAAAAAATAGTAATGAGGAGGGTTGAGGTTAACTAAGGAAGACTTATAAGTTGTAGTTTGACCTCTGGATCACACACGTGCCCCAAAACTTCGCATGCGTTTCTTTATCCACCGACAAACCATCACAAAATAATAATAATAACAATAAATAAATTAATAAACAAATAATAATAATGATTCGACAAAGGTTTTGTTTGTTTCAATATATTTGGGGTTTTAATTTTGTCGATACTATACATGTTTTGACGTATTTGAATATATGTTTTTTTTATTTTTAAATCCCCATAAACTATATAATTTAGTGATCGATCTATCACTTCTTCATATTACAGTTTAAGTCTTCATATTTAAAAAAAAATGTTCTTTTTAAGTCCATAGGAGAGACCTATCACTAAATTATTTGATTTTCTTTTTAGTCCCTCCCAAAACTAAAAAGGAATATATACATTTAAATATAGGGACTTAAATTGCAATATGAAGAAGTAAAGGATTGATCACTAAATCATATAGTTTACATAGATTAAAAAAACCCTTGAATAAAATATTTTTAAAGATAGCTCAACGTATTTGATCATTCCCTTTATTTAAAATAATATTAAAAATAATATTATTTAAAATGATTTGTGTTAAAATACGAAAAATGAAACTTATATTGAGATTTTCTTCATAGTTACTCGTCATAGACAATTATGTCACCCGGAGAAATAAGCCAATGACAATCTATGAAGAATAACAGCTTTTTTTTTAAGGTATTCTCAGTTTTTAAAAAATATGAAAATCATTTTCTTGTTGTTTTATTGATCTAGAATAAATTAAAGATAAATGATTTTATAACTTTCAAATGATAATTCTACAATAAATTAAGCATAGGTGTAAAAGATACGCTTGTTTTTAATCCATTAACATAGAATCAAGACTAATTTGATATGTATGATGCAATACAAATAAGGCTAATTTGACAAGTGAGAAGTGGTGGGAGATGAGATAAGGGGCAAGGATAAATGACGGAAGAACAAATTATTTTATTTATTATAAAAAATAATTTAGATAAGTTATAGATAGGTGTCCCAGATTCCAAATGAAATGAGAATTTTTTTGTTCCTCATAAATGATAGAATAACATTTATTCTATTTATATCTTGATTTTGATAAATATGAACAAAGATAAATAAACGCTCATATACTCAGTACGTTTTACAACCCTATTTGTAATCCAAAAACGCTCCCCCAGCAATCTATATGTTGTGTTATTACAATGTATACTGCATTATCATACTGACTAATGTATCCAAGTGTGTAAAATATGTAATTTGATGGATGAATGTATATTATTTTAAAAAATTGATAAGAACTACATACAAGACTCAACACATAGTTACACATACCATTTTTCAAGATTAATATAATTGACTTTTTATCCACTGTAATCATGACAAGTAACCAAAACTAAAGTGCTCTCCAACCAAAACCAACCCAAAATTGGGTCCCATTCCCATTTCACACTCCTCTCCACCCCCACACCCTCACTCCCTTTAAATCCAACCCCCACCACACCCTTCCAATTCTTGGGAACCAAAAGTAAAGAGCTCCCAATAACCCCAATATCCCACCACCACCACCACCACCATGGCCTCTCCTCCAGACACAAGCAAGACCACCAAGCTAGAGCGCTACAACAGCTACCTCCGCCGCGTCAACTCCTCCAAACTCCTCTCCTCCTCCTCCAAACTCCTCTTCCGCTCCCTCCTCCTCATCTCCCTCCTCCTCCTCCTCTTCTTCTCCCTCTCCCACCCCTCCCTCTCTGACCCCACCCCCTCCACCCACCGCTCTCTCCTCTCCTCTGCCCTCTACGGCCCCTCCACCTCCACCTTCACCCCCGCCATTGAGCGCCTCATCCGCCAATCCTCCACCCCCCGCCGCCCCTCCGGCCTCTCCATCCTCGTCACCGGCGCCGCCGGTTTCGTCGGCTCCCACGCCTCCCTCGCCTTAAAAAAACGCGGCGACGGCGTCCTCGGCCTCGACAACTTCAACCACTACTACGAAACCTCCCTCAAGCGGCGCCGCCAGGATCTCCTCCTCCACCACAACATCCACATAGTCGAGGCCGACCTCAACGACTCCCCGGTCCTCGCCAAGCTCTTCGACCTCGTCCCCTTCACTCATGTCCTCCACTTGGCGGCCCAGGCCGGGGTCCGCTACGCCATGAAGAACCCCCAGTCCTACGTCGCGTCCAACGTGGGCGGGTTCGTGAGCCTGTTAGAGGCTGCGAAGGCGGCGGACCCGCAGCCCGCGATCGTCTGGGCCTCGTCCAGCTCCGTGTATGGGCTTAACCGGGCCAGCCCGTTCTCCGAGTCGCACCGGACCGATCAACCCGCGTCGCTCTATGCGGCGACGAAGAAGGCCGGGGAGGAGATCGCGCACACTTATAATCATATTTATGGGTTGTCGCTCACCGGGCTCAGGTTCTTCACTGTCTATGGCCCTTGGGGGAGGCCTGATATGGCTTATTTTTTCTTCACCAAGGATATCTTACAGGGGAAGACTATCTCTGTTTTTAAGACACAGGTAAACAACCATATCAATTATATAAAAAATATTATATTTAGGGGATCGGGCTAGGCACAATACACTCGTGACTGTCTGATTTTATGTTTGAGATACATAAATTTAATTTAATCCAAAAAAAGGAAGGGTTTGAATTTACTCGGATGTTGATTTTAATTTAAATCTGACATAATATACTAGTGTCAATGTCTATCTTCGTAGGGTTTGAATTTCACCAAGGATATTTTACAGGGGAAGACTGTCTCTGTTTTATAGACATAGGTAGAAAATCATGTTAATTTTCTAAAAAATATTGAAATATTATGATTTTATATATTAGTAATTGCAACATCTCTCATTATCTCTAATATGATATTTGTTGAACCCAATCCGACATGTATTTGTTTTGAATATTACTATTCAATTACCAGTATCAGAGTATCTTAGTTTCCGTTTGAAGGGATTGTGTTAGGTTCAACGCTGATTAGACAATTTGATTGTCCAATGCGTTCGTGACCGTCGGATCTTATCATATTAAGATTATCGTAGTCTACTAACACACTTTTTTGTCTTTTTTTTTTCATTTATTGAGGATTGCCTTTTGTGTCTTCCCTATCTCTCGAGACGGGAATCCATTTAGTGTTAACCAAAGTGACCGACTTGACCTATGAGCTGAGTAGTGTATGGGGAGGCCAAACCCTGGAAATTATTGTGTGTGATTATTATTTAAAGGAAACAAATTTAATGTTAAAATATGTTTATCTTGATATGATAAAATCTGATGGTCATCAATGTAATGGACAATCAAATTGTTCGACTACTGTTAGACCTAACCCGGTTCCCTCATTTGAATAGCGATATTAATCTATTCCAGTATAGATTGCTATATATACTAGTTGAATGAGGTGCCATTTTTTTGTTTAATTGTTTTTTTCTAATTACTCAATGGAAAACTTAATGAAGTTTTTTTTTATCAATATAGAATAAATTGTAGATAAAAGATGAATCAAAAGAATAAGAATTTGTAAAATTAAAAAAAAATGGATGTGACATGTGCTCATAATTGTAAGATGTGCTAATGGATGATGTGACCTGTCACAGACAAGCTTAAAATAGCTCAATTCTATTAAATGCTATTTATGCCCAAAATAGACAATTATCATATCTGACTCATTGACATGCTTAACTAAACACAGGACGACAAGGAGGTGGCGAGGGACTTCACGTACATCGACGACATCGTGAAGGGGTGCATTGGGGCGCTTGACACGGCGGAGAAGAGCACGGGGAGCGGGGGAAAGAAGCGGGGGCCAGCGCAATTGAGGGTGTACAACCTGGGCAACACTTCCCCAGTTCCAGTGGCGAAACTGGTGTCCATACTGGAGGGACTGCTTGGGCAAAAGGCGAAGAAGCACGTGATGAGGATACCGAGAAACGGCGATGTCCCGTACACACACGCGAACATCAGCCTCGCCGAGAGGGATTTCGGGTACCGGCCGACGACCGACCTAGCGACCGGGCTCAGGAAGTTTGTGAAGTGGTATGTTGGCTACTATGGGATACAGCTCAAGGTGAATAGCAGCAACAAAAAGGAAGGTGGTTTGAAGAGAACTGGAGGGGAAGCTGAATAAGGTATGGGGTGGTATTACTATTATTGTTGTTATTATATTTTTTTTTTTTTGGAATTGTGGGGTGGGTTTGTTGAGATGGAGGGGGAATAATGGGGATGTGTAGATCTGTGAATTATATAGCAGGAACAACAACAAAAACTTAATTGTGCAAAAGAGGGGGAAAAAAGAAACTGTACCAAGAACAATGGAGAAGTTGTGATATTGTTTCATTGAAAAAGTGTACAGAGCATTGATGGAAATCACGGTCTCTTCCTTTTTTTTGTTTTGCTTTTTTTTTTTCATGAATGGACCAGTGGATGTAATTGTTTATACTTTACAGTGATTGAAACATGAATTATCATTATATTATTATTAGTACATGGTGATGGCTAAACTATATGTGATATGAACGAATCATTTCTTGGCATTTGACAGAGATATCTTTCTTCTCTGAGACATTCGAGTCTTGGTCAGATAAAAAAGGAATGCTCTTCTGGCAAATGAATTTGACATTTATTGATGGATATTTGATTTAGACACACTAACTATAGCATAAATAGCTAGTGTCGGCCAAGGTGGACCTGGATAGAACTGGATAATATCCTCTCCAGTGGTCCACAGGACCTGCCTTGAAAACTAGAAGATTAGTTTGAACAATTTTTGAATAATTTTTAAAATTAGTTTGAACAAAAACAAATCTCAATAAAATAGGATCAAAGAAATAAATCATATGTAGATGAGGGCCCTGGGTGACTGCCTTAATCGCCTATACTTAGGGATTGACTCTAGTGGTCCATGAGCGACGCCCATGGATTGGTGGGGTTTTTTTTTTTTTTTTGAAACTGGTAGTCCAGAGCTACCCCGATTGTATTCATCGATTAGCAATGGACTGAAGGGGATACAAAGAAGTGAAGACATAAGAACAAGGAAACAAAATAGTAAAAGAGAACAAAAAAGGCGGACAGGGAGTAAGGAGAGTCGAAGAGAAGTCGAGTCTCGTATGCTCCACAGGCTCCTCCCATCCTCATAATCCGATGTTTATGCCATGCATGGTGATGTCAACCCTCTTTGCTCCACCGAGGAACCGTCCCCATTCGCAACCGAGTCCGGTAAACACATCCCATAGGTTCTCAAAATAGTACATTTGTCCACGAAAAATAGCCGCGTTCCGCGTCACCCATATGGCCCAAAGGCCTGCCGGAACTAGGCATCTTCTCACCTCTGCCATTACAGACTTGTCCTTTCTCCTCGTGATCCTAGATGCCGACCGCCACAGCTGTTCAATGGTCTGATGCTCCAAGTTAATTAGAGCCGCCCGCGCTAGCGTCTCCCAAAGCTCGTCGGCCGCTACGCATGTACAAAACAGGTGCTCTGCTGTTTCATCTCCGTCCAAGCACAAGGCACACAGTGTCCACTTGCTTTGGGATTTTAAACTATCCAGCTATGTGTGCAATAAATGGAGGTCATTTGTTAGTTAAGCACTGACCACCTATGGAGGCTCTCCATGTTCTTACCATTCTGGTTGAATATCAGCAGCACAGTTGAAAGTTAAATCTTAATCAATCTGAATTTGAAATTCCAATCTCCAAACATGATATCAATTAGAGTTGGAGAAGAGCTTAACCCGCACCCGATCCCATAAATGCATTTTTAATGATTGGAGTATTTTATTGAGATTGAGATTTACTCAGGTTAGGGAAGAGAATAATTTTAGTAGGGGAGCTTAGGCCTTAGGGAACCTCTATGGGAATCATGTAATATTTTAATCATACATAACAATCAATGAGATGCCTAAAAGCACTTGCATCCTAGTTGGCATGTGTGGTATGTTTGACTGTACTGTTTGATGTTTAGATATTAATTATTGTGCTTGTAGAATTTCTAGACTCCTGTGGAAAAAAAAACACTTTACATTTCATTTACAATCACCATATTAATAATGCAGTATATAAAATTATCTCCCATAATATAAACTCCATTATACCACAACAAAATGTAAAATATAGAATATACTTCATTAACCAAGTATGTACTGGTTGAAAAAAATCAAATTGTGTAGACAGCAAAAGAGACTGCAAACAGAGTTTTTCTTCTTTAGTGGTTGACTGCCGGGCAATACAAAGACCAGAATACCTTATTCAAATTGTTGAAAGTTCATGGGCTCTATTCTCTTCCATGAAGAATAGGTTATATGAAATGCCTCTGTCAAGCATCCTTCATGTGGTTATGTGAGCTGGAGTTCTCAAACGAGACTTGCTTTACAACGGTACTAAACACTTATGAGAGAAATTCCAGTTCAAAGTTGAGTGTCATTTGATTTACAGGGACCTACATTAAAGAATATCAATTAAGAAAGACTTCTTGTAATGCCTCAAATCATCCATAATATATATAGAAGGAAATTATTGTTGACCTGAGGATCTATAATGAGATATGTTCACACATCATACAAGCCAACTTAGTAGAGAATAAATGAAAAAAAAATGTGGGTCGAGGAGATGGAACCCACAGTGGGGAAGCAAGGGTGGAGAGCATTTCATGCTAACATCATGCACAATGCCCAAACTTAGGCAAGTACTGCACATGATGGAGATGTTTTTTCCCCAACTTACTCCATTTCATGCTGATCAAGAGCTAAGATTAAACATTTGATTAACTGTAACTTGAATGTCTTATCATACCTGTATATCAAGGTACCCATTCCAAAAAAAAATTATCCAAACCCAACACATTACTAGAATTTGTATTATATATTATTTTAATTCAACTATCTTATATAATAATCACAATCTTCAAAGTTTAAATAACACTTGGATTATTTTAAGAGACAAGAAGTCCTAAAATCTTGATTTTAACATTTTTTTAGTTTTTATTATGCCATCTCTCATGTCACCTGGTCACCGCAGCTAACATCTATATTTAAACATGTCAATTAACTAAAAAATCATATACTCACTCTGAATCAAAGAAAACCTAAATTCAAATATTGATATTTCCATTTCCATTGATAGGCATACTTGCATGCTACACTAACATAGCAATTCAAATCTAATTTGATATGAGAGACAAACAAGCACAACCACATACTGGTTGTGGACAACATGGCCAAATGAGGGACACAACATCATGTAAGTGCAGCAAAAACCATCCTGTCAGATATTTGCTTCCCCTTCCATGCATGTAAACATGAACATGATAGAGCTCAGACACTGACAGGCCACAACCCCCAAATATGGCAAAGTGATAACCACCTCAATAAAAAAAACTTCCATGTGCTTTTAAGCCTTCTTTTTCCAACTCTGCTGTCCCCACAACACTAACCACCAGCCACATCAATGAAGCCTAGGGGGAATGTGAGATGGTATTGAGCATTTCACCTGCTCTTCTGAATAGATAAAATTCTATTAATGATGCATCACATCTAATACGTTGTGGAACACCTCAGGCTAAAAGCAACAAAAACCTGATTCAAATCAGTGAATCTCAAAAAGAAGTGTTTCTTCGATCTGTTGCCAGATTCCCCTTGATTGCTAAACTAAACAATTTTACGCTTAACAGGAATAACCATGCATCTATAACTCGATGCATTCACTGCCAGAATACCATTAAAAACCATCCCCTCCAGTGGATCCCCTATAACCTCCACCATCACCATAGCCGCCACGGAACCCACCACCAGACGGACGGTCATTCGCATAGTTTACTGTAATATTCCGCCCATGGAGCTCCTTCAACAAAACAATAGAAAGTATATATTTTCATAACGGGTCAAGTAATGATCTTATGAAGCAACAGGCTTGGACATGCAGAATTTTTGGTTTCCAGATAAAGTCATTTTATTGAATCATGGAACAACCTCCATACCTGGCCATTCATGCTAGACAAAGCAGCACTTGCAGCATCCGTACCGTTAAAGTTCACGAAACCATATCCCTTTGACCTTCCAGTGTCTCTGTCCGTTATAACCTTAACTAAAATATACAAACATTCAAGGTTAACACCAAAGAAAGCCCAAAACAATGCAAGCAAAACGCTAATCAGTACATTACGACAATACTCAATAGCCAATTTGTCCCAATCGTTAATCACTATCATCTTTTTTTTTGTATCACCTTTCAGGCATGAAAGTTACTCATTTTTATTTCACTGCACAAATCAATTCAAGAAAATTTTGTACCTTCCGTTACATCTCCAAAGCTTGCAAATGCATCCTTAAGCATCTGGTCATCAATTGAGTATGAAAGGCCTAAAAATATTGACACGCAATTTGAAAATTTAAAACA
The DNA here is from genome assembly GCA_030737845.1 of Acorus calamus. NCBI lineage: Eukaryota > Viridiplantae > Streptophyta > Magnoliopsida > Acorales > Acoraceae > Acorus > Acorus calamus. Next base: position 21,066,639 of record CM060867.1, on the reverse strand, counting down.
TCACATACATCCCCCAATGACGAGTAATCCTGCTAATAAAAAAGGCCTACCTCCAACAAAAATCTTGGATGATGACATGCAGCGAATAGCATTCAGCATTGGCATCGCTGAAATAGATCCACTGGAAACGCTGTTCTTGGATATGCTTTGCCCTAAGACAACCAAGTCTCGTGGAAAATGCCATTCAAACGTATTTCACCTTTACGAACCTGTATAGAAAACTTGAAATCAATGGAGTTCTCCACAGAATACTGGGTGTTTACAGTGGGCTAAACGGGCCAAAAAAACATTATTATATGGAAATGATACACTTCAACCCCATTTGCTGCTCGCACTTGTTTTGATTTTTTTTTAAGTATATACTTAGCTATCGAAGTGCATTTTTATTATAAAAAATGTACACACATACAAATAGTATACATATTTTTACACTTTTCTTAATAAAGTATAAAATGAGATAGTGGACTATATATTGTGTTAGGCGATTTCATACACTACATTAAAGATGTGACAACGGCAAGCGGGGCTGCAAAACAGATAGTGTGTATCAGCGCCCTTATTATATGGATATTGTTATGAACAGTCCAAGGGGCAGCCTCCTCATACTTTGATGCTGTTCACTAACGAGAAACTGGAGCCCCAAACAAGGCCTATGAAGGTGCCTACCCAGGATAGTCAACTAGGATTCCAGTACAAAAGCAAGAGGGCAAAACTCGCAGGGCTCGCAAATGGATAGTTAATCCAAAAGTGCATCAATCAACATTTCTCTAAATGCGGCTTTTTCTTGAAAAGCTATTCATCAACGGCAAGTTGTGAATCCCCCATTTCAAACTCCTTTGTGCAAATTGTCGAGACAGCAGAGGGTTTAAATAATGCAAAAGAACAACTATAGAAAAAGAAAGGACTAATCCATGTTGAAGTTGATCCAGTAAAGCATTCTCCAGCATGCAAACATTTCGTCACTGCCCCATCCTCCATTAGTTAAGATTTTACCCACGTATATGAATATTCTTAACTTCAGTCATCAATTTATAGAATGCCTATACAAAACCAACAAAATCATGTACTCCAAATTCATCACAAGTTACTCCATGGAACCGTCATTGCAAATCTTCTAGCAGTGAAGGTTAGCAAATGAGAATTTACCAGGTTCTTTATATGTTGCTATGTATACCACATGCACTTTCATTTGATGTTCAATTTGACAATATAAACAAATTCAGATCATGATAAACAGAAATCCTAGAGAGAGCTCATGTCATAAAAGAGAAAACAACCATGCTTCAATCTAAATGGAATTTCAGATTTCCAATTTTCCAAGGAGCCACTAGAAAGAACTCAATAGTGAAGTACTTGTTTGAAAAAGTAATAAGAAATTCTATTACCAAAAAAATGTTCCCCAAATGAAAATGAATGTTATGAATGTAAGCATGAACTATTAGAACACGGATGCAACAATGTAAAGTTGACATTTTCCAAAACAAAAGGAGTAATATTGCTCAACCGGATGACAGAAATCTTCCTTTTTAGGGTAGGGTGGGATCAGGATTTTAAAAAAATCCTCCAAACAAGGAATCCATATTTGAACAAAGATCCTAAAACACCTTGTCATTCCAAAAATTCCCTTTTTTGGATAATGAGAAAGGGTAATCAGATAACTCCCATCACATGTCAAGTAAAGATGGACTCCACCATTCTTTTTTCCTAAATTCCCCAGTCTATTTTTTAAAATTTCTGTTTAGGTCAAACGAAATTGGAGGATTTAAAAAATTATATATTAACAAAGATTGATTGGTGCTAGGCAAAATTCCACCTAAACCAAGATTCCAGAATGCCTCCTACAAGTTTTTTTTTTATCTAAATAGAACATCGGAGTATTACTAAGAACAATATTTAATGTACACCATTCACCTCTTGGGTTCCAACAAAAAGTTTTCTAAAATCCAAACAAAAGAATATCCAGAATGGAAAAGGATTTTTTTTTTTTGGGAATCCTTATCAAATCTGAATTCTCATTGAAGTTGAGTTTTCTAAAGCCAGAGTCGAAAAAGACCCTTAAATGGGGTGCACAAATTTCTCTTGACTCGCATTTCATAGAGAATGTAACTTTTTCTATGACCCAGTATTATAGTTGTTCCTGAGGAGTAAAATTTGCTCTTCGAAAGTGAGAGAAATAAGCAGTGAGAAGTGAGGGAAAGTTTATCCATCTAGAAAATATGCACAAAGCGAACTTGACTGATCAAAAAAAGTTGTTGCTTCTCCCCTCTGGCATGACACAAAGTTGGTTGGATTCAATTCAAAAACTTTTGGCTGTGAATGAACTCCCCAACCAAATAACTCAATAGTTGACAACAAAACTTGCAATCATGGGGTCTTGTGTTAAATCTCATTACTTGTCTAAAAAATGGAAAAAAAAATCCTACTAGGCTATAGGTCAGAACCTCTCCCCACAGGAAACTTTTATCAATGTTATAGTTGTCAAAGGCTCAGAGCGCCGAAATGCCTATGGGGCATATTATTTGCATAAAGACTTATTAGATCAAGCCCAACCAGGTTTTATTACCCCCCCCCCCCCTCAAACAAAGATAGATATAGAAATAGCTGCTACATGACAGAATTTCGGTCAAACAGAATTTCGGTCAACTCTCAAAAATAAAAAAGACATAGTAATAATATTGGAATTGTAAACCAAAAAAAAAATCATCATTTTTATCCAAAGCACATCCACATAAAGGACGAAATGCAAGGGAGAAACATGTTATATAGCACTCATGATATTTCCCATGTCTAGTAAGTTTAAATCAATAGTCCAATATGATATTTTTATGTAAATGTTGACATGTTAATTCATTAAGGCACCAATTAGATTCATGTTTGGTGGATTCTATGGCTTAACCGCCATATGCTAATCCAAATGGTATTTCCGCTTCTACATCCCAACCTCCCTTCAACGCGATTTCTTAGCAAATTTTGTTGCTTTCAAAAATCTGCCAAAACAATGCTTCTGAAAAGCCTACTAAATTTCCAAAATCTCAGTGTCTCCACTGCACATCCAAACTGAGCCTAAATAATTTGATTGGGATCAAATGAAACATGCATTTCTCATCATATGGGAATAATTGTAAACTGTTAGGTTCTCCAAATAAATTATTTGTGGGTCTAACTAAATAGGGTCCTTTGCAAATGGCTACGGAGATGGTTGGTAAAGCATAACTTCCTTCGGTGCAAGATGGTTGAGGTGACATCCTTCTCCAACCCCTCCTAGTGCTATATTTTTCTTAGTGTCCCATAAATTGTCTAGAATATGGAGAGATATAGGCCAATTGGCGGGTGTGTTTTCTAAGACGATTACCCGAGACATTGGGATGGGCGTCGTCTGTTTGGTGCGAGTCAAGGCATTTGATGGAGTGTTTTCCTAGATTCTTTTCAGTGGTGACAAATAAGTCAGGTCAATCCCATGATTTCTAGTGCGATGATAGTAAGGGTGGGCATTGGAAGGTCGCCACAAGGTGAAACCTCTGAGAGAAGGAGATTGAGGAGTACATTGCCAAGTTGGATCTTTTGCAGCGGTCCAACATTATGGAGGAAATCGAAGACTCGGTTTGGTGTTCCGATCCCATTAAGAGTGGTTATGATTGGTTGAGAAGCAACCGGCCTTACAATGTTTATTTGGCCTCTAAAAGCATGAAAATATTTGGTACTAAGGCTGCGTTTGGATGTGAGTTTGATTTTTAGCTTTTTCTAATAAGCTGGGTTTGTAGTAGCTTTTTCATATGGATCTTTCCACCACAGCTTTTGAATAAAAGTGAAAATCGTGTTTGGGACTTTTGTTTGAAACCTGCTTTCGAAGGGTCAAAAGAATGTTTGGCAAAAAAATAAAGTGGCTTCAACTTATTAAAGGATATTACCATATTGACCTTCTCTTTTATTTCAAACAAACAAAACCCATCTCCTCCATAGATCTGTCACAGTTCTTGCTGCGGAGAACTTCGTCGTGGCAGACGGTGGTGGGGTGCAAGAGGACGTCATCGCTGCGTGAAGAGGCACAGTATGGTGTTTGTTCTGAAGCTAGCATTTTTTTACTTCCCTTCTTCCGTATATTTGTTTTCCATTGTTGTATATATGAATCCCTAGAAATACATAGCTTTATTTACTAGTGGATTTGGGTTGATTAACCTTCTATTGATTCATATTATTTTTTGTGGATTACTTATGGATTTCTACACATTCCCATAGATTTGATTCGTCAAGGAAGATGAAGGACTGCGGCGAGGAAGATGAGTCTTCGAAAGAGTAGGATCGTCGGCGATAGTGGGAGTGAAGGGTTTCTTGCTCGGCTGCTAGGGTTTACATTGTGAAAAAATGAGCAGTCGAGAGAGAATGATGGATAGTTTGGTATATATAAATATCACAGAGAATATGGGCAAGTCATGGGGGTAATTTGGACATTTCAACACCCCCTATTTTTGGCTTTTGGGCTGGGTTTACGGGAAGTGTATGTTAGGCAGCTTTTCAGAAACCTGGGTATTATAACTATAATCTATAAAGAGCTTTCAATTAAGCTCCATCACTTTTTCACCGTTTGGAAGTGGGTTTAAGGGTTTGCAGCTTTTCCAAAACTCTAAAGCCCCTCAAACCCACATCCAAACATGGCCTAAGACTCCTTTTGAAGTTCATCATTCATGTGGTTACTTTTTAGGAGAGGCTTCTCACCAAAGACTACAGGGCAAGGTGGGCGCTGGAAGAGCCTGTGGATTGTGGGCTTTGTGGAGCCCAATGGAGTCCACTAAGCACCTATTTTGCTTGTGTTTGGTAGCAAAACTCACTTGGAGGGCCCCCGGTGTTTTGACAAGTTTCAATCACAATTTTAACACTCTTGAGCAATTATGGAAGTCGAGAAGCACCTTAAGAAGAAAGGAGATATGAGCAAGAAGGCTAACATTTCTCAAATACGGCTTGGGCAATTTGGCTCATGAGAAACCAAATCGTCTTTCCAAACAGCTCCTTTTTCTTTATATAAACTTGGGATTCAGTTAAGAGATTTATATGGATTGGGGGTCGGTTTTGTACGGTGGCCTCCTCCGTCCGTTTTGAGTGGGGCAAACTGGTAGCGTTGACACTTTGTCTTCCCTATGCCCCATTTTCTCTTTTTGTTTTAAATAGCATCCAAATCTATATGGATTGATTGCATCCAACAGATTTGAATCGATTTATCCAATTAATTCATATAGATGGATCTTTATTTGAAAGCCCATAAATAACTAGTTTGATCATAATTTAATTTAACAATGATTGACAATCATGAAATTTCCATCAAAACTAAAATTTAATATAAATATACTAGTTGTGTTAGGTTTTCTTGATCTCCTCTTTCGGGAAAGAATCTTAATAGATTCAGATCTGCATCCTTAACTGCAAATATTGTCAATTCTCATTTTGGAATTTCACTTATAATAACTCAACATTTGCATCCTTGTAATCTTCCCATCCCAAGAATATCATATGGACAAAATAACGTTTTAACCAATCAAAATTAGGGGCATCAACAAAAGAAGTCGTTCTGCAGGGAGGATTTAAATATATTTATGGGAGAGAGCATCAGATCCACCAAGAACAGCTTTGGACTGATTGCTAGAGATGTTTCATAACATATCTTTATTTACTGTTTCTCTGCTTCAACAATAGAACTTGTCAAGCTCTAAATTCTACTAAGATGCTTCAAACTTCAACGCCCAAAAGTGCAGGGTCCAGTCATATCTTGATATACCTCTGATATCATATCTTGCCACTCATCATAGTCTACATGCATGACCTTTTTTTTTGAGAAGATATATGAGTATCTTACTAAATGAAAACCCTGGATAGAAGGAGATGAAGGGTGTCCTTACAAAAGAAGCAAGAGGAAAGAAATAAAAGTAGAAAGAGAAGTGTAAAGGAAGGGGAGGACCCCAACACCAATACCCAAGATTCACCACCCGAGCCAATGATCCCCCATAATTGTGTAAGGCGTTTCCACCTCCAAAATGATTGCTACCCGATCTCTAAGAAGAGAGGATATGGCAACCCATCTGTTCTCCCAATATAATCTCTTATCTTGGAACTTGGAAGATCCCGTCATTTCGAGTAAGCTAAATACACCAACACACCACTTGTGGAACCAACCATTGAACTTGACAAGATTGCTACGATCACCACGTTTGCGTCTTTTCCAAAACCACTTCCACATTCCTTCAGGATCTTGGAAAGAGAAAGATGAACTAGGAGCATCGCCCACCTTCCCCCAAATCTTCACGCTAAAGGGGGGCATGTCAAGTAAAGATGAGCATCATTTTATCTTTAACATGAAGGTCAACCTTCTCTCAAAAAATTTTGGGAGCTACCTCATCTTCAGTTTTTGTTTAGGAGCATCATTTTATCTTTAGGGAATGTTTGGATGTATGGATTATTTGTACGCGTTTTCCTATACATACAAATTTTACATTACACGTACAGGGTAACTTTTGCACATTGTTTGCTCATGTTTGTCTGTTTTTAAGTTGTCCTATCATTTACACTCATATTATTGTTTGTAGTTATTTTTCTCACATATGTGAAGCTGTTTATATATGTGTCAATTTATTATGTTAAAATATAATACTAATATTATAAATAGATTAAATATTTTTTTGCAAATGATTATCAAATATGTAATTTTCTTAAAATCGAAAAACTATATGAATAGTATATTACATATAAAAAAAATATTTAAATATTGCATATATTAGTTTTTTTTAATCTATATATAAGCCAATGTGGTTAATAAAAAATGGTTTTAATATCATAGAATATAAACAAAAATAAATATGATTTCAACTAACAAATAATCCCACAAGGTTTTTTTATATTTTATAAATAGCAATTTTGTTAGAATAATATCTATGATAGTTAGATAAGATTTCTTGATATATTTTAATATAATAACATTTATAATATTTTATGCCACATTATTTGTTTTAGATAATATGAACTTTAATAAATTTGTTAAAGGGTAAAAATGTAAAATTACGTAACATACACTTAAGAGATGAGGAAATAAAAGCTGTTACAAATAACAACACATGGGATTGGTTGGTATTTTAATTGTTACATTTAATGTGGCAAATGAAAACCCTGGGATTTTATTTGTAACAATTAATGTTCATAACCAAATAAGATACTGTGTTTGACCCAATGCAAATGAAAACTCACCTCCATTTGCACAGTATCCAAACAAGCCCTTAATATGAAGCTCCAACCTTCCCTCAAAAAAAGGTACTTAGAAAAGTGGCATAACTTTTTTACTAAGAACACCCATCAAATCATTTTGTACTGACACCCATCAATCATGATTTTAGCATCTTTTTTTCAAAAAAATAAAAATAAAAAACAGGTGGTGCATTGCTACCCCATTCATTAAAAAAGATAGTGAGAGGATTCAATAGGTAAGAGAGATGCTGGATAATACAGTATAAACCTACATTAAAAAAAAATTTCTTTTTGAGGATAATATAGGATAATCTTATTCCAAACTAAATTAAAATATTTAAGAAGAAAAGAGAAAAGAATGTGAAGTTACTGACCAATTGATCCAGAAACGGAAATACAACATTCAATCAACCTAATTTCTGAATATTTTTCCTAGATATATATAGAGCCATGATAATAAAAAAAATCTGACAGAAAATCAGAGTAAATAATTTCCTAATGAAGGTAGAAAAATAAAATGATAACATTAGACGATGATAATATGTTGACCTATTATGCAAATCAATCAAACCAAAGCCCAAATATAACCACTTTAATCATATGATGGAATCATAAAGCCCTAAAGCACAAATATTTCAGGGAAAAGCTATCTCAATAATAGTTGCATAGTACAGACACTCGAAGATGCATCAGCAATTCATATTTGTTATCTTGTATGATTAATCACAATCATGATATATTATATTACTATTAAATTTTCAATGTATGATATCTAAAAGAGAAAATAAACCTTAAAATCTCAATTTTAATTTTTATATCTCTAATATATTATTTGATTATCCAATTTAATAGTAATATTTAAACATGTCAATTATCCAAAAAAATCCATATCTAATCGTAATCGAAGATATTTGAATCTGAAATTAATATCTGTATCTAAATCGAAAAATTAGGATATAGATATTAACATATCTGTCCGATTGACATGCTTTCCTTTACCGTGAAAAGGCCTTATAAAACACAATATCCTTCACAAATAATGTCAAGCTTTACTCACATAAAACAATTAAAAAATACATCAGGAGTAAACCATCCAAACTCATTGAGAAAAAAATTATGATCTTCATTTTCACCAAATTTCACTTCAACATGTAACACACAAAGAACAACTTTGTATGCAATACTTTTCACAATGACACAAATAAAATGAAGAGGAACTTCAGAACGACCTAGAAACACGAGCTCGTAATCATTCATCATCTCAAAAACATCTTATCTTAATGGATGAAAAATAAATCAAACAAAAACAACAAAAAAAATCAAAAAATCACGAGACACGTCAAAAACTTTTCTTCCACAGCGAAATCAAAGAGAGGAAACACATGACAAATACGTTCCAAAGGGATACAGAGCCACATCTAACTAGGCTCAATACATGCACGAACGAATCAACCAAGAATGGCTAGAAAGATCGAATAGAACGCATATAGATCAAGTAATCGAAGCACGGACAAAAATTAGGATTCGGAAGGGTTTTTCAGAGACTGACCTATTAGAAATGGAAGTCGGCGGCCGAGCTGGGGAGGGGAGCGGGAAGAGGAAGAGTTAGGGTTTTAAATAAGGATTTGGGGGCCGGGTTGGGTTATCCCCACCCACCAACTCACTAAGCCCACCAACCAAAAAACAATAAAAACCCATGTCTAGATTTAGGCCCCGTTTGGATGTGGTGTGTCAACCATTGCGTTTGTCATACACGTTTTTCAAGACCATACATTGATATGGACATGTTCATAACTCTTTCAAACACAAAGCATCTTGTTTGATGACGACCATCACGTTTTGAATGCTGTAGAGGCAGATTCTCAAAACACTATTTCTTTGTGTTATGTTTTGTTTTTTATTAAAAGAGGACGAAAGTTGGAATTTCACCAAAAGATAATGGATAAAAGTATATTATAGGCATTTCAAAAAATATTGTTAAGAAGCGTTTGTGGATGCTAGGTTTTTACACAGTAAATGTCAGATGCAACGAACGGTGTTACAAATGTAAAGAGTTGTTTGATTCCACAATTAAGCATTTCAGTGATTCCCGCCGCAGACGCCCCTGCACCGCACATCCAGATGGTGCCTTAGTTTGAAAATCATTAATCTCACTAACCAAATCATTTCATCAATCATAACAAATAAAACACATCCCCACCACCCAAATCAAAAGAAAATCCACTCTCTCTCCCCAAGCTCTTCCTCCATTGTCAACCAAGGCACTCTGCATTTGGTGACACTCCAGCTACACTTAGCTAATTTTTTATTTTTGTAAATATTGTAGAATAAAGATTAAGAAATGATTTAAAGATGGTACTTAATTTTAAATGTTTTCATTGTTGATGGTTGAGCAAATGATTTTTAAAAGTGGTTGAGCAAATAGTTGTTGAGGTATAATATATTGATCATCACTTTTTTCATTATGTTTATACTAGTTTGACATGGAGAATAATCCTACAAACTGCAAAGCTCGGCTGTTACTAGGAGAAGCAAAATGGACAGGATTTTAAGGAAAAACTAAGAGCTTGTTGGGTAACATGCTGCTACTGCTTCTATTATAGCTCCTAGATGCTAATTTAATGTTGAAGTATTTTGTGGAGTTAGTTTAAGCTAAAAGCTATAATCTTCAGCTTATTAGTCTTAATAAACATGTATTAAAGGTATTTAATAAAATATTTCAATTTTTCTGAATCATTGTTATAATGCCCTATTATTTGAATTAATAGGGGGGTTGTTTGCATTTATGAACACAAAACATATTTTCCTATTGTAATTATTATCATAAATGCATAATAATGTAAACATTTATATTATATTAAATAGGTGTGTTAATCGTTTATTTCATATTAAATAGGGGATTTTAGCTTTTATGAAAAAAATATGTGAACATTTATTAAATATTAAATAGTGGGTTGTTTGTATTTTTATACTTATATTAATACCTAAATATAAGGTATTTAGGTTATTTTAGAAATTTTTACTTTTTCAATTTTTATTAATAAATAATTTAAATATAACTTTTTGAGGCAAAAAAGAATATCCCTTAATATTCTAACCCAAAAATATCTAGATGGTTCTTTATATGCTTGAACAGTCTGAGATCTGAACTTACGGATAAATCTGCATCCAATTGGATTGTATTTGAGTTTATCATAGCTTTAGCAAGTGATTTAAAAATTTTAAATTTTAAATTTCATCCAGACTAAATTAGACTGTCCTGATCACATTTGAACTTGTGATCAAATAATCTGGGTAAGATCAAACTAGTTGTGTGAACTTAATTGCAAAATAGAAAGAATATTAGGACGGACTATATAAAATCCGGACATTATAAAGTAATTATAATTTTCAAATTATTTAACTGTGGTTCAATAATTACAACTTTTAGAGCATTCACAATTTGATAAACTCGAATGAAAAATATTTTCATATATTTATAAATATTTTTCAAATCATATATTGGTCACCTCAAAAATCATTTTCAAATCAACTCACTCATATTTGAACAAGAATGTATCAATGATATTTTGAAAATTGAAATATCAAATATTGTTGCCGAGCTTTGATGTGCAGTTCTTCATCTTCACATTCAATAGATTATAGGACCTACTTGACATTTATATGCATGACTCTTTAAATAACATTACATGACTCTTTGTTTTTCACTGATATGGCCAATGACACGGAACAGAGATGTTAGTAGAATGGGGTAAATAGGAAACCCAGCCCGAATCCATTGAAACGGGTTTGATCCCTTAAATGTTGAACTCGAATATGACTCATCCCAATCCGATAAAGATATGAAACAAGTTTAGAATTCAAAGGTAAAACTCACCCCACTCTGTTTTTTTTTTATAGGAAATTTAGACTTTATAATTTTGGAAAGGGGTTACAAGTCCGAATCTTGTCTCAAAGCAATGAGAGAGGTTAAAGGAGAATGAGGTGGAGGTTAAGCACAAGAGGTGTGCACTCCGGCCATCTCGAGAAAAACATAGAGGAATTCAAGGGCATAACTCACCCCGCCCTGTTATACTCTATTTAAATTACTTATACCATCATAATTAATATGATACATAAATAAAACTAACTTATCATACTTAAACATGTATTAAGTAATATTATATAAGACAATTATTTAGTTCATAAAACAAAAGGAATAAAAACATATTAAAATATTTAAAAAAATTAAAATTCTTAATTTTGATTATTTCTAAATGGAATGGAACAGGACAGGTTTGAAATAAAATAATCAAACCCGTCATGAGTTTGGAATGGATTTGAAAAGAGATTTTATTAGCAGATTTGATATTGAGATTTTCCAAATCTGTTCCAACCCGGGCCCTTTGCTGACTTGCTATCCCATCCCTAGGTCCTAACAATGTTCTGCCGTACCAATTAAGTGACAAGACAATACAAAAAAAAATTTATAGACTCAATAATTAGAAAAGCAAACAGCAAACCCAGAGTCTATGAGTCATCTTCAAGCTCCTGCACATATCACACAAAAAATATATACATACTTGTGAAAAGCAAATTGAATAACAATTTATCACAAGATAAAAATGCATGTATTCAATTCTCCCCCTTAATATACTAACTCTTTCTTTTTTATTTTCTACCTAAACATATGGAATAGATTACGTCGGTGTGCATGTAAATTATTGAGAAATATTTTAAACACTTTTGAGGATATTGTTAAACATAATAAATCATTAGGGATATTTTACGAAAATGTGAATTTTTTTGGGGTACATATACAAAAAAACCCAAAAAAATATTGAGATTTGGTGGATATGCATATGATATTATCCAATTTATAGATATACACACATATATAAATAGATAGATTTTGTTTTGAATGAAAGATAGATATTTGCTACCCGATTTCATTTCTGATAACAAACATACAACTCTAAAAGGGACGGTGGGGGGATAAGAGGGGAAAATAAGAGAAAACAATAGATACTTTTTTTGTTTCATCCTCATCCCAATCTATCTATTATATAACAGAAGTGTTGAAGTTTTGTTCGTTCCTTAGTGTGTAGGGGCGGAGCCAGAAATTAGAGTAGGGGGGTCAGGTCAAGAGAATGAGTAAGATAAAAAAATAATAATTATAGATATACAATTAAGACAAAATTAATATAGTTAGTTAATGATCAATTCCTTGAAACAATGACAATCAATTCATATGGAAAGTTATTTTTTTCACTATTTTTCTATATTTTGTTATCTAAAATAATTTATAGAAGATCTAGGAAAAATCTTGAAATCTTATTACTCTCTCCCATCATGAAAATAGAAAAAATTAAGCTTCAAAAATTAAAAATATGAAAAATAATTGATCATAAAAACATATAAAAATATTCATTAAGCTTTTATTTTAGAAAGACATTTTCAAATCTAACTTCTGACAAATCTAAGAGACTCACTACAGTAATGATGAAAAATAAAAAATAAACAAAAACAAAAATCATCAGACCATTCAAATGTGTGATTTGTCAACACCTCAAAATCAGTTATCGATATTCTCATGAAACAATGCTTACTACAATTTTCTTTCTAAAAAAAATCCAAGACTCCAAATCTAAATGGGCGCTAATACATTAATTCCATTTTGTAGCTCTATTTTCGTTTTCCACATGTAATGCAATATATAAAATAAATTAATGCAGTATATATTTTACTATCTCCGTATACACTATTATAGAAAACTTAAATGAAATATATGTATTGATTTCATATGAGCATGTACTTTATCTCTATAAAAGATTAATATACTTTATTATATGAGCATACACTTCAAAGAAGTCAAATGTATGCATGCTAATCAGAATGCAAACAGGATTGCACATAATATTTTTCAATTTCAAACCCACTCAGTTGGTGATCGTGGATGTTATTCGGAATGCATGCTAGTGTAGACTTATGTTGCATGCCTTTTTATGCTATTTTAACCATATTCTATGTGAACTGCTTGAAGTCTAGAGTGGGCTATACTTTGTGTGTATGTTAAATTAATTGCATTCATGTTCATCTATGTAGTGTATGTTGTTCCTAGTCTATTAAAATGTGATATGTCATATTAGCTATTTCCATAACTAGATAACTATTATTAACTTACCAGTTAATCATTGCTTGAGCATATCCCCTAATGTCCTTGTGATTTTTCTTAGTTATATACACACACACACTTGATGTTTCAATTATTTGAGTTCCACTATTATCTGTGCATATTGTGGAGCTGTGTGAATGTCTTAGGACTTAATTATGCATAATCAGTTCTTGATTGATTTTCTTATTTGTATATGGTTCATGTACCTCTTATGGGGTAGAATTTATCATGTTATATTTGGTTATGAAATATTATTGAGTATGATGGATTTACAATAGGTTATTTGCCCTGCATCCATGCAATGCTTTCAGATGGGAATTCAGACAATTCCTTTATTGTATCGGTGTTCGTCAATCGATAATTATGACACTATGTTTGGCCTATCTGTAATAGGCGTGCGTGGATGGCCGCCTTTAGGCTCATGCCCTATGTTAAGACTGTGTCACTTTTAAAGGTCAAATATCGCGTTTTATTTATTTTAATAGTTCGGGCATTCAGTTTCAAATCAAATTGCATATTTGTGGTTCTGGTGTTCACTTGGGCTTACATGGAAGTTTTTGTAGCATTTTGAGGTCTTTTAGAAATTATGCAGTTTCGATTGGTATTTGGATTTAATTTTGTTAATGACCAAGATGAAGTAGTAAAAATCTAGTTTTATCATGAGATGTTCAGTATTAAGTTAGCTTTCATACAAAAGTGGAATTAGATCAACTGGATTCATGTATCAAAAGTTATGGGTGTTTTTCCAATTATACCCTGGGGATATGAAATCCAGGCAGCAGCCCTGTATGATGTTTAGCCTAGATTTCGAAATAGCTGAAGAGGTTATTTGATCTGGGTGTAAACATGAAAGCTGTAGATAATCTTCTTAGCTTTCCAATGCCACTGGAATCATGCAATTCCGAGCTGTATTGAGGAAGTTATGGCCTTTTAAGTGAAGGCTGTACAGAGGTTTTAGTCCGAGGACAGCTCGGACATTCAGTCCGACCTTGCCCATTAAATCCCCTCTATATGTTACGACTTCAGCCCTCTCTCACCCTCTCATAGAGCTCTCTCTCCCTCTATTTGGTCTCTCTTTTCCCCCCCTTTGTGTGTGTAAAGGAGGAGAGGAAGTTGAAGGAGATCAAGGTGAAGAGGAAAATCAAGGGAAGGAGCCTTGTGTTTGCTTGATCTCTATCTTTCAAGCTCTCTCTTTGATCCCTCTTTGTGTTGGGTCAGCTAGGGATGGTGGTGAAGATGAGGTGCTTGTGTTTATGCAACAACAAGAAGAAGTGGAAGAGAGAAAGGTGTGTGAGCTTGTGTTTATTGTTGGTTGTTGTTGTTGTTTCTCTCCCTCTCTAAATCAGCCCCCCCCCCATGTGTTTGGTTTTATGCATCTATGAAGGGTGTATGTGAGATGGCTGATTTGGTGGTGGTTGTGGCTGTGCTATGTGGCATGTGTGATGGTGGTTGTTTGTGGTGATGGTGGTGGAACTCCTTATGTGCACCATCTCCTCTTCTTCCCAAGGTATATTCACTTCCCCTTTGTGCCTTGTATGTGTTTGTGTTTATGCTTGTATGAGTGTGTATTATTGAATTTTGGTGCTGTTGGAAGAGTGTAATGTGTAATTGCTACTGCACATGAGATGGTTGCATTAATGCATGAATGGGGTGGTTTTATGTTGTAAGGCAGATTTTCTGTCTCTTTAAGATCCTTGTGTTTGAGGTATTTGGAGGCATATTTTGAGGCTTGTGTCTTCATTTCATATGATCATCTATGTGTCTAGATGCTATATATCAAATTTGGTGTCATTTGGTTACCTGTATTGAAAGATATAGCCTAATGTTCATGGTCTGTCCGGATTCGCGCAGAAATTAACCAGTTTCGGAAAATAATTTATTTCGGGCATTTAGGGATCTTATCAAGTTATTATGTCTTCATGGAATATGATCCTAACATATCATAGAATGTGTGTGATTTATTTCAGTATTTTTGGATGTGTATTTTGTGCTGTGGAGACTAATGTTTGGGGCTGGTTGTAGTAGATGGTCTAATCTTGTATAAATATGTGTCAAAGAGTTATTATGCATGGTGTGGGCAATACCAGGAGTTGATGTTTTCATGAAAAAGGCTTGTATATGTGTCGAGATGATTTATATTTAATGGAGCATCATTGGTTGTTCTTGCAGATCTCGTAGACCGGACGCGAGGCGATCCAAGTACTAGTGAGTGGTTCGATCCACCCCTTTTGGGAAGCGCTCGATGCATGTAGTCATGCATCGCGTATCCCTGGGGCCTTATAACTATATTCAATCTTTATTTCTAAAAGAGTATTGCTATACTAAATCGATATTGTGCTAGTTAACCTGTATATTTAGTTTATATGTGATATTATCTCGATGCGTAGTCATACTTAGCACTATTGATCACTAATTGATTCGTATGCTTCATTTATTACTGTCTTGTGGAATGCAGGCTAGTCTATGACTTGTGTTGTTTGACTTCCATTCTATTCATTAGTTCTATGTGAGAGGTTTGGAAGCCTAGAGTGAACTGTATTTTTGCTTGTATATTCAATTAATTGAACTCGTATATGTGTATATGTGAATGCACATGGTTTAATCACAGGTTATTTGGACATGTGGTCCATATATCTCTTTTATGACAGAATTCTTCTTGTTGGATTGTATAAAGTGTGCATATATGTGTATATATATGGTTTAATCACAGGTTATTTGGACATGTGGTCCATATACCTCTTTTATGATAGAGTTTCTCTTGTAATAATTGTGTGTGTGTTTAATTAGTCAGGCATAACTGTGATAGACATATGTGCGATCCATGGTTAGGATCATATTTTATTTTACTATGCAAATGTAGCAGGTTATCTACCCTGCATCCATGCGATGCTCTCATATAAGAATTCAGAAGAATTCATTTATTGTATTCGTTAACCGATATCTATGATAGTATGTTTGGTCTATCTGTAATAGGCGTGTGGATGACCCATCTTTAGGGTCTTGCCATCGTATTGTTAAGTGCGAGAACTTAACTGTTTTTCCTCACGTCCGAGTGATGCATCTGTATAGCAATTCAAGAGAATTCATTAGCATTGTTATTTGCTAGATGATTATAGTTGATCCTTGAGGATCGTATTGTGAGCATGGAATGCTTCTCCCTTACCTCGTATCCGCGTTGAAGCTACCCGGCGTTGGAGCTATCCTGGATTCGGCTCCTACATCATAGGAGGCCCAATGTGTATTTCGATACCCTTGTGGCTTCGTACCTATCTTGGAAGGCCGTCAGGAAGAGGGCTACCCGGGAGAGGGCTACCGGAAGGTTAAGGGAGTTAGCGGGTTGATTTCCTTTCTAATAGTCCCATGTCACCCTAGGGGTGAAGATGGGGACGAGGTTGGAGTGCTTCCTCCCGCATCGTCGTGCGTCGAAGTTTCCGAGCGTTGAATGCTTCTCCCCTACCTCGTATCCGCGTTGAAGCTACCCGGTGTTGAAGCTATCCTGGACTATGCCTCCACATCGTAGGATGCCCAAGGTGTATTTTAACACTGTTTTGGCATCGGACCTACCATGGATGGTTGCTAGGAAGAGGGCTACCCGGGAGAGGGCTACCGGAAGGTTAAAGGAGTTAGCGAGTTGGCTTCTGATTTCAATAGTCCCATTTCACCCCCTAGAGGTGAGGGTTAGGGTAAGTTTGGGTCACGTTGTCGCGTGACATTTATATTGGGAATGCCCAAAGTATAATACATCTGCTGAATGGTGTGAGGCATTGCGATTAGACTTAAGGTACTATGTTATCTAATAATGATATTCATTATGGTTAACCGTTTGGTTCCTCTCCAAGAGTTCTAAGAGATTCCCCCCTACGGGTCGAGGGTTAGGGTGAGGTGAGATCGCGCCTTCACGTGACATTTATATATGTTGAGTTTCATCCCATATTCTTTTTTCTTAGAAAGAAAAACAAAGATGATGAACTAATATCATATGATTATTATAGAGCTTGGATCCTTGCCACTCACTGAGCTTGTAGCTCACCCCTCGTGTGTTATTTTTTTCACCAGGGATTGGGTTGGCGTGGAGCTAGAGCATCTATCTGGCGTGGTTCGTGCGTGGAGTGTCCCATCTTTCAGTTGGCGAGTGCGAGGCTGTCAGCAATCCTATTTTCTTGTATATGTATTAGTAATCGTGCGTGTTGCACATATGGCTGTATTGGACTAGACTTGGACTCTCACAGGACAGTGTTTGTGTATTCAGGTCTGTAATAATGTTTTTGATTTACAGACTTATTTATACTTTATACTTCCGCATTTTTTTTTATTGGCTATCGCTTCCATGTAGCCTTGTTACCTTATTCGATCCTTGTCAGTTTTTGTGTGATTGGTATGTTCTCGGGGCGTAACAAAGATGGTATCAGAGCCTGGTCCTGTCAAAGCCTAAGTCTAGTCGTGTAGATGAGTCGTAGGATTTCTATCCAATTACTCTGATCTTAGTTCTCCGCCTTAGGTTGCTGACATGCCTCCTCACTTCCGTTGACGTGGTCGTGATTGCTCTTGTGCTCCGTGAGATTGCCGACTTGGTCGGCGGAGTAGGGTCAGTTGTTGGGTCCCCTGTTGTGGGACCAAGGCCTAGATAGGAGTCTAGACTTAGCATTCCATATTGATAGACTTATATTGACCGTTTGCGTATGGATCACGCTTCGATTAGGGAATTTATTCCCCTGCATCGGTATTGCTTGTAACTACGGAGTCCGCGTATGCCGCTGACTTCTAGTGTTTGAGTGTAAGGTGTGTGCCATCACTTTAATGTGATGTCTTCTTTCATTCTTTTCCTCTCTCGGGGTTAAGGGGCCTTGCGGGGTCATCGTTGAGACCCGAGCTAGGGTGCTCCGTGTTCCTTGTTTGGTTGTCGGGATATCCTATATCGGGACCTCATGGTGCCCTCCCAAGGGGTTCTTTTCCCCAGTTAGGGAATATATTTAAAACATTTGTTTGATGATTGCCTTTCCCTCTCACTTGGAAAGTGCTGTAGCGAGTGGTGATGCGTACGATCGAGATTGGGTGCGTCCTTTAGCAGTTTGGTGGGCGATTTCTTATGGACTGGGTTCCATAGCCACATCTGGGGTCGCTTCGACATATCATCGTGCGTTGAAGCTACCCGGTAGAGGCCAGAGCTCCGTGAGGTGCTCCCAGGTACTATCCAGGACGCTTGTTGGTGTGCCCATATGGCAGAGATAGTGGGTATGGGAGGTTACCAGGAAGAGGCCACACCGGGAGAGGGCTACCGGATGATGTCGAGAGCGTGGACTCCCCGCGATGAATCTGCCCATTGAGTGCAGGATGATGGAGTTCCAATTGTTGTAGTTGGGCGATCTGTCAGTGGCGGCATGTGGAGCACAGTTGTTGATACTGTCACATTTTACCCCCACATTGGTCGTAAATGAACAGACGTGATGCAAGCGTTCATGATGGGACTTAACTGCCGTATCTGGTAGATGACGTCGCATAGGCATTGTCGGGGTTCAACGACCTCCTATTGCGCGTCTTACGGATTAAGTGCGGTTGTGTAGCTTACCCAGCGTGTCAGGGTCATCATGAGCGCCAGGCTGAGGATCATCAAGATGCCGAGGAGAAGAAATTGGACTTAATAGTTCGAAGAGTTGTTCTAATCTCCCCTTGGGGGGGGGGTTGAAGATAAAGTACCCCTTATCGCGAATTGATGATCTGTTTGACCAGCTCTGGGAGCGAGTGTCTTCTCTTAGATCGATCCTCGCAGGGTACCACCAATTGGAGATCCGGGAGTTGGACGTCCTATAGATGGCATTTCGTGACCGTTTTGGGCATTACGAGTCTTAAGTAATGTCGTCAAGGTTAACGAATGTGTCGAATGCCTTTAAGGATCTCATAAGTTTTATTGGATCTCCTTGGACTAATTTAAGGTAGTCTTCATCGAGGTTGCTAATGGCGTGATGTAAAGGCGACATGGGTGATTTTGTTTCTCCATGTGGCATGCCTCAAGCAAAGTTTGAGAATCATCATCGCATTGGGAAGCGTCAGTCCATCGGGATTCCTCAGTGGAAGTGGTAGTGGGTTATCATGGATTTCATTGCGGGCTTGCTAAAGTCGTGTTAGGGTCCCGATGCCGACTAGGTGATCATTGATCAATTGATTATGTTCGCACTCCCCTCCCTATCCGACTGACTGAGTCTCTGGACGATTTGACGCGGATATTCGCCTCCGTGATTATTAGTCTTTATGGCACTCCGGTCGATAATCATTCAGGCTGAGACACGAGGTTTACTTTGGGGTGTTTGTGTAGCCTTCAGTAGGCTTTGGCAGAAGCATCCAGTTAAGTATAGTGTTCATCGCCAACGGACAGCCAGGCAATGAGAACGATTTAGACCTTGAAGGACAGGCTAAGTGTCTGCGTGTTCGACTGTGGGGCAGTTGGAGAAGCATCATCCATTTGGAGGCGGCTTGTCATGTAGCCTTGCCTCCACAGCTGGCTCATGCCCACACCGTCGTCCTTGTCTCATATTTGAAATGTTATGCCCACAATCCTGCTCAGGTCATTTCGTTTGAGCGACTCATCCTCAAGCTGGATCTGTCGTTCGTGGAGCAGTAGATCGAGATAATGGATCAACGTGAGAAGAGACTCCACACCAAGACCGTTCCTTGGGATAAAGTGAGTCCGTGGCACCAGTCTGGTGCCTAGGCCACTTGGGAGTAAAAAGGATACCATTCGTGATGCATAACCCTATCTTTCCCCACTAAGATTCTTAAATTTCGAGGACGAAATTTTTCGAAGGAGGAAATGATGTTAAGACTGTGTCACTTTTAAAGGTCAAATATCGCGTTTTATTTATTTTAATAGTTCGGGCATTCAGTTTCAAATCAAATTGCATATTTGTGGTTCTGGTGTTCACTTGGGCTTACATGGAAGTTTTTGTAGCATTTTGAGGTCTTTTAGAAATTATGCAGTTTCGATTGGTATTTGGATTTAATTTTGTTAATGACCAAGATGAAGTAGTAAAAATCTAGTTTTATCATGAGATGTTCAGTATTAAGTTAGCTTTCATACAAAAGTGGAATTAGATCAACTGGATTCATGTATCAAAAGTTATGGGTGTTTTTCCAATTATACCCTGGGGATATGAAATCCAGGCAGCAGCCCTGTATGATGTTTAGCCTAGATTTCGAAATAGCTGAAGAGGTTATTTGATCTGGGTGTAAACATGAAAGCTGTAGATAATCTTCTTAGCTTTCCAATGCCACTGGAATCATGCAATTCCGAGCTGTATTGAGGAAGTTATGGCCTTTTAAGTGAAGGCTGTACAGAGGTTTTAGTCCGAGGACAGCTCGGACATTCAGTCCGACCTTGCCCATTAAATCCCCTCTATATGTTACGACTTCAGCCCTCTCTCACCCTCTCATAGAGCTCTCTCTCCCTCTATTTGGTCTCTCTTTTCCCCCCTTTGTGTGTGTAAAGGAGGAGAGGAAGTTGAAGGAGATCAAGGTGAAGAGGAAAATCAAGGGAAGGAGCCTTGTGTTTGCTTGATCTCTATCTTTCAAGCTCTCTCTTTGATCCCTCTTTGTGTTGGGTCAGCTAGGGATGGTGGTGAAGATGAGGTGCTTGTGTTTATGCAACAACAAGAAGAAGTGGAAGAGAGAAAGGTGTGTGAGCTTGTGTTTATTGTTGGTTGTTGTTGTTGTTTCTCTCCCTCTCTAAATCAGCCCCCCCCCATGTGTTTGGTTTTATGCATCTATGAAGGGTGTATGTGAGATGGCTGATTTGGTGGTGGTTGTGGCTGTGCTATGTGGCATGTGTGATGGTGGTTGTTTGTGGTGATGGTGGTGGAACTCCTTATGTGCACCATCTCCTCTTCTTCCCAAGGTATATTCACTTCCCCTTTGTGCCTTGTATGTGTTTGTGTTTATGCTTGTATGAGTGTGTATTATTGAATTTTGGTGCTGTTGGAAGAGTGTAATGTGTAATTGCTACTGCACATGAGATGGTTGCATTAATGCATGAATGGGGTGGTTTTATGTTGTAAGGCAGATTTTCTGTCTCTTTAAGATCCTTGTGTTTGAGGTATTTGGAGGCATATTTTGAGGCTTGTGTCTTCATTTCATATGATCATCTATGTGTCTAGATGCTATATATCAAATTTGGTGTCATTTGGTTACCTGTATTGAAAGATATAGCCTAATGTTCATGGTCTGTCCGGATTCGCGCAGAAATTAACCAGTTTCGGAAAATAATTTATTTCGGGCATTTAGGGATCTTATCAAGTTATTATGTCTTCATGGAATATGATCCTAACATATCATAGAATGTGTGTGATTTATTTCAGTATTTTTGGATGTGTATTTTGTGCTGTGGAGACTAATGTTTGGGGCTGGTTGTAGTAGATGGTCTAATCTTGTATAAATATGTGTCAAAGAGTTATTATGCATGGTGTGGGCAATACCAGGAGTTGATGTTTTCATGAAAAAGGCTTGTATATGTGTCGAGATGATTTATATTTAATGGAGCATCATTGGTTGTTCTTGCAGATCTCGTAGACCGGACGCGAGGCGATCCAAGTACTAGTGAGTGGTTCGATCCACCCCTTTTGGGAAGCGCTCGATGCATGTAGTCATGCATCGCGTATCCCTGGGGCCTTATAACTATATTCAATCTTTATTTCTAAAAGAGTATTGCTATACTAAATCGATATTGTGCTAGTTAACCTGTATATTTAGTTTATATGTGATATTATCTCGATGCGTAGTCATACTTAGCACTATTGATCACTAATTGATTCGTATGCTTCATTTATTACTGTCTTGTGGAATGCAGGCTAGTCTATGACTTGTGTTGTTTGACTTCCATTCTATTCATTAGTTCTATGTGAGAGGTTTGGAAGCCTAGAGTGAACTGTATTTTTGCTTGTATATTCAATTAATTGAACTCGTATATGTGTATATGTGAATGCACATGGTTTAATCACAGGTTATTTGGACATGTGGTCCATATATCTCTTTTATGACAGAATTCTTCTTGTTGGATTGTATAAAGTGTGCATATATGTGTATATATATGGTTTAATCACAGGTTATTTGGACATGTGGTCCATATACCTCTTTTATGATAGAGTTTCTCTTGTAATAATTGTGTGTGTGTTTAATTAGTCAGGCATAACTGTGATAGACATATGTGCGATCCATGGTTAGGATCATATTTTATTTTACTATGCAAATGTAGCAGGTTATCTACCCTGCATCCATGCGATGCTCTCATATAAGAATTCAGAAGAATTCATTTATTGTATTCGTTAACCGATATCTATGATAGTATGTTTGGTCTATCTGTAATAGGCGTGTGGATGACCCATCTTTAGGGTCTTGCCATCGTATTGTTAAGTGCGAGAACTTAACTGTTTTTCCTCACGTCCGAGTGATGCATCTGTATAGCAATTCAAGAGAATTCATTAGCATTGTTATTTGCTAGATGATTATAGTTGATCCTTGAGGATCGTATTGTGAGCATGGAATGCTTCTCCCTTACCTCGTATCCGCGTTGAAGCTACCCGGCGTTGGAGCTATCCTGGATTCGGCTCCTACATCATAGGAGGCCCAATGTGTATTTCGATACCCTTGTGGCTTCGTACCTATCTTGGAAGGCCGTCAGGAAGAGGGCTACCCGGGAGAGGGCTACCGGAAGGTTAAGGGAGTTAGCGGGTTGATTTCCTTTCTAATAGTCCCATGTCACCCTAGGGGTGAAGATGGGGACGAGGTTGGAGTGCTTCCTCCCGCATCGTCGTGCGTCGAAGTTTCCGAGCGTTGAATGCTTCTCCCCTACCTCGTATCCGCGTTGAAGCTACCCGGTGTTGAAGCTATCCTGGACTATGCCTCCACATCGTAGGATGCCCAAGGTGTATTTTAACACTGTTTTGGCATCGGACCTACCATGGATGGTTGCTAGGAAGAGGGCTACCCGGGAGAGGGCTACCGGAAGGTTAAAGGAGTTAGCGAGTTGGCTTCTGATTTCAATAGTCCCATTTCACCCCCTAGAGGTGAGGGTTAGGGTAAGTTTGGGTCACGTTGTCGCGTGACATTTATATTGGGAATGCCCAAAGTATAATACATCTGCTGAATGGTGTGAGGCATTGCGATTAGACTTAAGGTACTATGTTATCTAATAATGATATTCATTATGGTTAACCGTTTGGTTCCTCTCCAAGAGTTCTAAGAGATTCCCCCCTACGGGTCGAGGGTTAGGGTGAGGTGAGATCGCGCCTTCACGTGACATTTATATATGTTGAGTTTCATCCCATATTCTTTTTCTTAGAAAGAAAAACAAAGATGATGAACTAATATCATATGATTATTATAGAGCTTGGATCCTTGCCACTCA
This sequence comes from Acorus calamus, assembly GCA_030737845.1. Taxonomy (NCBI): domain Eukaryota; kingdom Viridiplantae; phylum Streptophyta; class Magnoliopsida; order Acorales; family Acoraceae; genus Acorus; species Acorus calamus. Next base: position 21,042,871 of record CM060867.1, on the reverse strand, counting down.
CTGAGCTTGTAGCTCACCCCTCGTGTGTTATTTTTTTCACCAGGGATTGGGTTGGCGTGGAGCTAGAGCATCTATCTGGCGTGGTTCGTGCGTGGAGTGTCCCATCTTTCAGTTGGCGAGTGCGAGGCTGTCAGCAATCCTATTTTCTTGTATATGTATTAGTAATCGTGCGTGTTGCACATATGGCTGTATTGGACTAGACTTGGACTTTCACAGGACAGTGTTTGTGTATTCAGGTCTGTAATAATGTTTTTGATTTACAGACTTATTTATACTTTATACTTCCGCATTTTTTTTTATTGGCTATCGCTTCCATGTAGCCTTGTTACCTCATTCGATCCTTGTCAGTCTTTGTGTGATTGGTATGTTCTCGGGGCGTAACACCCTATCATTGTTCAGTGTGAGAATTTAACCTTTTTCCGTGCATCCGAATGGTGTGTCTCTATGAGAATTCAATTAACATCGGTATGTGCTAATGGATAGTAGCTGATCTGTAAGGATTATATTGCTGGCATGGAGTGTTTTCTCTCCATATCATCGTGCGTTGAAATTACCCAGTGGTAGAGCTATCCTGGATTGTGCCACCATATCATAGGAGGCCCAATGTGTATTTCGATACCCTTGTGGCTTGGTACCTATCTTGGAAGGCTGTCAGGAAGAGGGCTACCTGGGATAGGGCTACCAGATGATATTGGTATTTGCTAATTGATAATAGTTGATCTATAAGGATCATCTTGAGAGCGTGGATTGCTTCTCCCCTACCTCGTATCCGTGTTGGAGTTATTCTGGATTCTGCCGTTACATCATAGGAGGTCCAATGTGTATTTCAATACCCTTGTGGCTTCGTACCTATCTTGGAAGGCCGTCAGGAAGAGGGCTATCCGAGAGAGGGCTATCGAAAGGTTAAGGGAGTTAGCGAGTTGATTTCTTTTCCAATAGTCCCATGTCACCCTAGGGGTGAAGGTGAGGATGAGGTTGGAGTGCTTCCTCCCGTATCATCATGCGTCGAAGCTTTCGAGCATTGAAGCTATCTTGAATGGTGCTACCACATCATAAGAGGCTCAATGTGTATTTCGATACCCTTGTGGCTTCATACCTATTTTGGAAGGCCGCCAAGGAGAAGGCTACCAGATGATATCACAAGCATGGAGTACTGTTTTCCTGCATCATCGTGCATTGAAGCTACCCAGTATTGAATCTCTCTTACGTTGTGCCACCGTGCCCAGAGTATGATGTGACTATCGTACGAGGCCCGATTACCGACCATGAATGGCCGTTAGGATGAGGACTACCCGGGAGAGGGCTACCGAATGATGCAAGGCATCATAATGTATTATATCTCGATGCGGATAATCTCTGTAGCATAGTGCTAGTCTGTGATACTATACATCATTGTTAATGGATCAGTTGTTCCCCAAACCTCCCCTTCCTCCCTCCGGGGTGTGGGTGAGGTGAGGTGAGGTGATGTCACATCTCCACGTGACATTTATCTTTTGGAGTTCTTCCGTCCATATCTTTCTTTAGAAGAAAAATATGCTAATATTATACTATATTTGTAGAATTTGGATTCTTGCCACTCACTGAGCTTGTTGTTTTCCATCAGGAGCTGGGTTGGCATGGAGCTGGAGCATCCCTCTGGCATGGTTCGTGCGTGGAGCGTTCCACCTTTCGGTTGGCGAGTGCGAGGCTATCAGCTATCCTATTTTCATGTATATGTATTAGTAATCATGCGTGTTGCACATATGGTTGTATTTGGATTAGACTTGAACTCTTACATGACAGTAATTGTGTATTTGGGTCTGTAATAATGTTTTTGATTTATAGATTTATTTGCATATTATACTTCTGCATTATTAATTGGTTATCGCTTTCCTGTTGCCTTGTTACTTTATTCAATCCTTGTTAGTTATTGTATGATTGGTATGGTCCCGGAGACGATCGCTCCAAGACGTAACAGTTTTGATTTATTTTTTTTTATAATTTTTGGTGCTGGAACACGTTTCTGGACCATTCAAATCTTTAATATTGTCATTCATTCTTTTAGTTATGCCTTCTATGCCTTCTTATTTGTTCATCAGATGTAGTGCTTTGTATTTTGGAATTGTTTTTTTTGTTTGTGTTTGTCTATTATATGTATCTTATGGAAACATCCATTCAAAGACAACAAATTGCATTCGTACACGAGAAAGAAACATGATTTTTAATGAAAGCTAATTTTGTATTTTTTTAATCTTTTGTGAAAGTCAAATAGACAACCAATAAAAAACTGACACTTAACAGGACTTGTCAATTAAACCTAGAACTTCCTGCCTAAGTAGTAAGACTCGTTACAAAATTATAGAAGTTCCATTTAAAATTTATAAACTTTTGTGCACATTTTATCTATTATTTATCTCCATCTTACGATCGAATGCCCCTATTGATGATCCCATGACATAAAACTAGCTTGGGGGCCATATTTCGGAGTGGGTCAGGGTAATGAAAGACAGATATGGTGGCAATGGAATTGGCGAGAAGAAGAGATGGCCATTGATAAATGCGAGTTCATCAAGCATTTGCAAAGTCATCTTTGTTAATCAGTTGGAGGGAGGCAAAGCATTCGGCTAGGTACTTGGAAGGGATACTTCGATACATTTCTGGCATGACCGTCGATGCAAGGAGAGATTGAGGGATGTAGCTCCCCATATCTTCAGGATCACTACAAACAAAGAAAGCACTATCAACGAATTCGTCCAGGGAGTAGAGAATGTCGGAAGGTGGAGCGTGCCTCTCTCGCAGGCACGCCTGAGCGAGGCGGAAATAATGCAGTTTGCGACTTTGATGGCAATTCTAGAGCGGTCTATGCTGCGGCCTGACTGAGAGGACAACATTATATGGTGACCCACGACTTTCGGCGAATACTCAGTGAAGGGAGGCTACCAGTGGTGGCGCGTGTGAAAACCAAAGATACCCTTGAAGATCAAGGTGTTTATGTGGTTGCTATTCATGGAATGTCTGTTGACGAAAGTCTACCAAGCTAAATGGGTGGGGAATGACCACATCACCTGTGTGCTGTGCTCGGTGGCCCTGAAGACAGTTGCACATCTCTTATGTGAATGCACATATGTGTAGCAGTTTTGGGGGGACGGTAGGACACAAGTATGGGTTGTCTTGCTCGTTGAGGACAACAAAAAAACTACGGAGGGCCGGGAAGGAGCTAAAAAGAAGCGTGAATGGCAGCTGGGAGGCGAGGCATTCACAAGCCATCGTGCCAGCGGGGACATAGATGATTTGGAGGACCTGAAATGCGGAGATATTCTGAGGAGACCGAGCATACCATGAGAACATGGGAAGCATTTGAGGCCACAGTGAGAGACTGGGATCGATTCATTGCGGCTGAGGGCAGAAGCATCGCTAAGCCCGGGAACAGATATGTTGCGATGTAGCGTCAGGTGGCGGCAAGTGGTCTGGGCTTAGATACATCTTCTACCCAAGATGCCTGCACTAGTCATGTATTTTTTCTTTGGCCACTTCATCCCCCCTTTCCCCTACTCCAATTCCGTTTAGAATTTATAATATGATATTAAGAAATGAAAATCAGATAGTAAATATCTATCTTTTTTGTTAAAAAAATAAAACTGGTGATCCAAATCAAGAAGTGTTTCATTTCTCTAGCATTCTAACTAATATCATCTCTATTATTTTATATTAGGTTTTTATTATATTATCTATAGAATTCGAACCCAAACTCTATTTATGATTCATTTATTTCAATCTTATCTAATTGGTCGTCGCTCTTTATAGTACGGATTACAATAAAATGAAATTGAGATATTATCCATCCAAGAATAAAGAAAAATAGTTTTGTTCTATTGTTTTTATTTCACAATTTTTTTTTTGTAAATTCAGGTTTGATGGGCACAAATGATTTGCCATCTCTATATGTTTATTTATTATAATATATAATGTTAAAAGTCAAACCAAAGTATTCAAACTTCGGATGTATTACACTGAATAATTCGTTTTAGATTCGTTTTAGAGTTTTTCTTAAAAGACAAATATTCATTTAACAAATATGTATTTTGACAAAAAAAAAAAAAAATGAAATACACACTCAATTGAATGCATTCATTCTTGAGTATATACTCACCTAACAAAGATATACCATATTAGAGATTTTATGCAGAGGTAGAACTATAGGAATGACTATAGAAATGATTGAGGTAAAAATCTGTTTTTGGATAGGTTTCACAGTGTGAAAAAAAGAAAAAGATCTAAATGGGTGTCCCGCATTTTTTTTCTTCTCAAAACTAAGTTTAGATTTTTTTAATGTAGAAAATTGGAATTTGAAAAACCATGGAAACTATGTTTTTAAAAAGTTAAGTTTAAAAAATAACTTTATAAATATTTTTTTTTAAACTCACATTTAAGTTTAAATGGATTGTAAGGCCTAGTTTGGTAAATGGATAAATTAGCTTCATTTATGGGGATAAAAAAACCCTTATTTTTATTCAGATTTTCATTTGATAATACTTTTTATTAACCTTATTTTTTGTGTTCTTATGATCAATCTTGTATTTGGATCAAATATGTGATAACTTTAAATTTTTTTAAAAAAATATCAAATCTGCCTTTTATATTAATGAGGTATTAATTTTGTTTGGTGGAACACATTCTTTTTTTTTAGTTTTTATTTTTTTTTGTTTGGGAATGGTAGTCATAAATGTTATCCCAATTTTATAAAATATGGATAAAAAATTGGTACAAAGTCTGTTCTACCTTTTACCCAGAATAAACTATCTCCATTTTTTATCTCAAAATGTGAACAATTGTCCATGCTTTATCCCCTTTTTTTAATGCCATATGGGATAATAAATGATTTAACTAAATTTTATCCTTATCCCTTATCCACATGCCAAACTAGGCCTAAAACTCTGGCTTTTAAAAAAGCGGGATGACAAACAAAACTTTTTCGGGCATTTTGAACGCATGATTTTATGTAAATAAAATGCAAATAATGAAAAAAACATCATATTTGTGATGTCTTGTACACGAATCCAAACAGATCCTAAGTCTAATATCATTCAACTGAATGCTGGAGTTTGTCAAATTTATTCAACTGAATGCTGGAGTTTATAATTCAGCTTTTAATGGTTTTTTTATACATTGAAAAATATGTTATTTATTTTTTGGGATTTTTATTTTTAATTCCCCACAAACCATGGTATTTAGTGAACGATCCTTCACTTCTTCGTATTTGGGTTTTAGTCCCCAGATTCAAAGGATATGTTCCTTTTTAATCTCTATCAGGGACTAAAAAAAACTAAATAATTTATGGATAGATCCCTTTCAGGGACTAAAAACAATTATTCTTTGAGTATGGGGACTAAAATATAAATACGAAGAAGTGAGTGATCGATCACTAAATACCATGATTTGTGGGGACATAAAAATAAAAAACCCTTATTTTTATAGCATTAGTAAAAAACATATTTATTTTTATACCACTGCAATATTTATCAATTAAAAAAAATGTGTCACCCTGTTACATTTTATAGCCAAAATCAGAGTTAACTTTTAACTAAACAATAGAAATGATCAAAATGACCTCATTGTAGTATTTTTCATAATGTAAAAAATGACAAGTTTTTGCATATATATCCTTCAAAAACTTTTTATTTGTGTTTATACCATTAAAAATGATCTATTTATTTTTATACCATTAAATTATTTAGTAATTTTACATATTTATCACTCTAATTAGGTTTTGTCATATTTTAAAATATGTCTATTAATGTTATTAAGGCATACACAATATCACAATAGCCTTACTTTCTACATACATACATTGACACAATCATACACACATACATACACAAACTCTCCCACGATATTTATAAATAAAAAATCTATATTTTTTATATCATATAACATAGGATTTTAATATTTAATTAAAAATGATAATTAAAGAAAAATATTTTAAAAATAAATATTAAATAACAAAGATTGATTCATTATTCAAGGTTTTAACATACAAAATTAAAGCTCTTTGATAATCACAAAAAATAATAGATTTTTTTGCATGTATAACATCCAAAATCAAGTGATTTTTGTATACCATTAAATTGTTTTCAGGGTAAAATTTAACATTTTTTATTTTTTTTCCATGTTAGAAAAATAAATATAATTTTTTGATGATATAAACATAAATAATATATTTTGTAAGGGAAAATATATATAAAAAAGTATTTTAGTCATTACTCCATGACTTTAATAGGTTAGTGAAAAATTTGGTGGAATTTAACTAGGATGATAAAAATGCATAATTTGTAAATATTTTAATGATATAGAAATAAATAGACTATTTGTGATTATATAAAAATAAATAATATATTTTTCATTATTAAAGGTATCATAGTCTATAATATACAAATTGATGCTATTTAATCACAAAAAAAAAACAATAGATTTTTTTTGCATGTATAACATCCAAAATCAGGTTATTTTCTTATGCCATTAAATCGTTCTCATGGTAAAATTTAACATTTTTTTCTTCTATGGTATATAAAAATAAATATAATTTTTTGATGGTATAAAAATAAATATTATATTTTATAAGAAAAAATATAAAACAAAGGATATTTTAGTCATTATTTTATGACTTTAACAAGGTTAATAGAAAATTTTACAGATCTTAACTAAGATGATAAAAATATATAATCTTTAAATTTGTGATTGTGTAAAAATAAATATTATATTTTTAAATGGTATAATTGTGTTTCTTTCTCTAATAATGTTATATACAACATTGTTTATAGCTGTAATTCCAATCTACACATGTTTTACATTTTTTTAAATATTATTCCTTATCCAATGAAATACATATTTTTATAAAAAATATATACTTTAATAATTGTATAGATATATTTATTAAAAATATTAAAAATTTTATGAATACGTGCTTTGTTAATTTTCACGCGGCTAAAGAAAAGTGGCGCAGTTCACCCCAAAAAATCCCGCGAAAACGACTTTTATGTTATTCTCACCCCCGATCCTGACCGTTCATGTAGACTCACATCGATCAGACGGTTCATATTTTTAACCAATGTTACTTAATCTCTCTTTAAAGACGGGGTCTCTCGTCATTTCTCTTTGTTCGATCAGAAGCGAAAGAAAGAGACTGTGAAGTGATCAATTCGCGTGACTTCCGAACCTCTTCAAAACAATCTCCAACAACAAAAAAAAAAAAATTCAATAAAAGAAACACAGATTATTTTTCGAAATCTCACTATTTCTGTCTCTTCGTTCATTCATTGATTCACAGATTCTTCGAATTTGTGGAGATCCTCTTCATTTTCTCCTTTAATGGCTACTCTTTAGAGAGAGAGAGAGAGAAAAGAGGTTTTTTTTGTGCATCTCTTCCCATTATACCCTTCCCTCCATCTCTTTGTTGTAGGTCACTCTGATTCTCCTTAAAGTGGGGACTTTCTGTCTCCATTTCTCCGGATTAGGGTTTGTAGAGCCACAGGCGGCTAGGGTTTGATCGGATCTTTTCAGTGAACAGTTTTTCTTGCTGTTTTGAGCTTCCATGGTGTTGCGGACGCGTTGGCGGTGGCGGTTTGGATCAGATCGCTGAATTCGCCCCTCCTTGACATGGAAGAGGACTGCAGTTTTGGGTTCCCGCTGTGACCTTCTACAGATTTTGGATTGGATGAGAGAGAGAGAGAGAGAGGAGGAGGATTAATGGAGGGGCTTTGAAGCTTGAAATGAACGTGGAGGGGACATGGTGCATGGAAAAGAGAGCGGCGGCTGTGGAGGTCGTTGTTGGTCGGTTCCCGCGACGGAACGGAAGGTGTACAGGGGAGTGAACGGAGGTTTTCCTTACCTGCAGCACGCGTGCAATGTCTCGCTGCTTCCCGTTTCCTCCGCCAGGATATGAGAAGAAACCGAGGGACGATTTGCTGACAAAGGTAAATTCTTCCCGTCGTCGTTTACTGTTAGATTGGTCATGCATTCATCCCCACTCATTTGCACACACTGATGTTTTAGTTGTGTTGTGTTGTTTTGAGTGGTAGACCGAAGTTCTCTTGGTCGAGCTAATTCTTTGATGATTAGGAGGGGGGCATGTCTGTATATTATAATCTGTATATATGAATTCCTTAGTTCTGGCGACCTACTTGTAAACTCATAAATGGGGGCTGCATTTATTTTATAAAGTTCACATAAACTATGATATGAGCAGGAGGAGGCAAACAATATTGATCCTGGCTTTCATGCTCGCTAACCTGATTTTCGTGGATGAGCTTTCAGTATCTAATCTTGATTATTTGATCATGATCGGTTTCCTTAAATAATGGATTAATGGGTACTCAGATATGGGTAGTTAATTATTGGGTGCTTACTATAATGGAAGTGGCCACAGGATGTTGACGAATGAAGTTAATCCATATGGGTTCTCTGAAAACACTTGATAAGTTTGATGATGTCGTCTAATCCTCTCATTCAGGGGACTTTTTCTTTTTGGAATTGGGGGTTTATCATCAGTGATGCTATACATTGGGAGCTTAAAATAAGGGCACCTTTGTCTCGGTTTGGATCTTTATCTCATAATCTGTGATATTTTTCTGAAATTTAGTCATTCATATATGTCCTTCATCTGAATGAAGCCATTGAACGTTCCTGTCAATATTCTGTATTTTTGGCTGTGAGATAATGTTTCTGCACTTTGAAAGAACGAGCAGTAGTAGTCTTAAGTTGGAGTTCAAGATTGAGTAGGTATTAAGGTTCGAAGTTTCCTTATCCTTCCTGGTGGCTTTTATGGAATTACCAGTGAGGTTTTAAGTTAACCTAAAGATATGAAGTCTCCAACTTATTGTCGGCGCATAATGGTTAATAAATCCTTTGATGAAATCTTTTTGTATTTTTCGATTGGAAGGACCCAGTCTGGGATTTGAGTTATCCTTATGGAGGGGGGAGCCCGAGCACTTTACCTGGAGTCTCTTGACCCTACATCCTATGATTTCTTTGCACTGATTTACCTCTTTGTCATCCAGATTTAGCTTTAGTGAACATTCGTTGATGGTAGATTTTTGTTCCCTTTTTTGTTACAGATCTTTTTTTTTAAACAATTATATGCCGGTTTTGCCTTTATTCCACTAATAGGATGACAACATGCATTTGTTCCCATGAAGTTATAGTAGTTGAGGATAAGGGTTCTTAATCGTGGACGGTTGGGTGGAATTTTCAGTGGTTGAGAGACTCAGAGAGATCTTGCTCTTTTGGAGCACCAAAGATCAAAATTTTACATATTTGAATTTTGTTTGGATGACTATTTATCCATGATGGTTTTAAAAAAAAATCTTTCCAAGATATTGGAATTGGATATTAATGATTAGCATCGTTTCATTCATGTATTCTCCCTAGTATATGCCATAAATCTTTGAATATGTTGTGCTGTCTCAGTCCCAGCGACATTTGAGAAGTACACTCGTACTAAAGATAAAATTATGAAACAAGTATTGGTCACAATATTGATATGGTCCTTGAGAACTTCCTTGGACAAAATATGAAATAGGTCGCTGTACTATGTGAGAGGCATGTTGTTTTAAGACATCCACATGTTTTTCTCCACATTATTTCTTACTCATTACAACAGTGCAAACTTCTATCATTTTTGTGGTTGAGCAGTCCTATATGTCTTCTGATTTGTAGAACCTGTGGTTGTTCAACGTGACTAGCTTCTATTGTTGTCTTTATGTGATTTTAGAAGTTCCTGATCTATCTAGGTAGTTTAGGCTTGACTGCACTTTCTGAATCGTGCTACTGAATTCTGCAAAGGGGGTAGGTATTGTTGTCTGACAGATATTTAAAATATGGATGGGATTTTTTTTTCTCGAAAGAAGGGAAGGTGCAATTCTTGAATGCATTTTGGTGAAATATTATCAATCCAGGTGGCACTGTACTATTTTTGTGTTTTTTTGGGCAAAGTATTTGAATCTTCAAAAAACATTTCTTCAAAAGTATTTGGGTATGGTATGATGTACTTTAAGTTATTGGTTGAGATATGAATGAGTTCAATTGCAATTGCAGATTCATTGACATTGATTCAGTTCTTCAAGTCTTATGTACTGTATCTATCTAGGAATAGAATAAATGCATTAGTTAGTGTTTGGATATCTGATGTGCATACTTGAGTGTAGTATATTAGATGTCTATAATCCTGAGTAAATACATAAGGGGAGTATTTTGAAAGTTTCTCTCATTACACTAAGGCATCAAACAACTCATTCCCATTCATGTGGCAAATAGTTGCAGATAACTGATAGTACCAAGAATCTAACATTTGACATTTTGTTGGGTGTACTGTTATGCTTATAGAAACATATAATTGAACTCTTGTGCATGCACTGCTTGAGCATTCCCTAAATGGTTGCTGCTCAATTTCATTGGATGAAAGTTCTATGGTGTTTTAGTTACAATCCCTAGTTGTCAACACCCATGTTGAGCTTAATTATTTTGTGTTATTTTGTGTCACCTTAAAAAAAGTGTTCTTCATTCAATTCCTGTACCTTGCATAGTAGTTGACTACTTAATGTGTCTAGAATATTTAAAATTTTGAACCAGTACTTATTAGTTTCTGCTAAAGCATGCATGTATGTACTAATGATGGTATCCTGTGCAATTGTTTGGACAACTACTGTAAACTATTTCAGCCTCATTACAACATTTTGTAATTTTTGGTTTTTTCTGGAGTATTTTTTGCTTGAGCGAGACAGCCGCAGAAATTGTATGACAAGAAATGTCATTTTTTGCAATTTTTTGAGTCCCTCTCATATTATTGAGAAGGAAATTCTTCTCTTCAATTGATAAGGGTGCCAATATGTCACTCATTAATGAGAAATAATTCAGATATGTGCAGCCGAGTGAATAAGCTATGAAGATTCTTTTATGAATCATTTTTCATGTAACATCTATAAATCTGGATCAGTTTTTTCTTTCTATGTGATCACTTCTCAACCACTTGCTTATATTTTTTGAGATGCTAACTCTGCCATCTGGCCTTTTCAAATATTTGAGTTATAGACTTTTAAGTAGCTAGTATTCAATATAAAGTGATTACTCATGTAGATGAATGGCTGAGAAATTGAACAAAAACCTATAACTAGAGCTAGGGTTAAAGGCCACTTCCTTCCATTGGAACCAATCGAAACACATATTTATGATCTCAGGAATGTTCTTTAAGTTACTAATCCTGTTTTGTTGAACATTAAGCATGTTATTTGTTGGTTCTTTTATTGCATTCCATTTATAATGATGGTTTTCTATTTTTATGTTGTTTATTGGTTTGGGCAGCTGTTTATTGATGTGATGACTGATAATTTGTTATTGCCATACTATGATTTTGATGGATTTTGGATTGTGTTTTGAGCATTAAAATTCTCAATCTCTCATATGCAGTATAGGTAATGTTTCCAGTGAGTCATACCGTTCTTTGTGTATAACTAGTAAATCTAGATATGTAATTATGTTTATTACAGAATCATAACACCAATATCATAAGAAACATGTTTTCTTTGGTTTTGATATAAATTAAGGTTCATGCCTATCATTTCATCAAAGAAAAAAAATCTTAAAGAAACAATTTTTTTTTTGTGTTGCTATTGGTTCATCATCAATCATGTATATATTTCTTGGCACTCTAATTTTATTCCCATCTCAAGTTTTTGATATCACATCCTCGATCACCATTCTCTCCAAATTTATAGTACTCTACCCCTCTTAGCAATAGCGATGGTGATTCTGCTTACCTTTCCTCTCCAGCTTTTGTTGCTCATGACCAGAACACCTTAGACCTTCATTGGTTGCTTTCTAACCCCACCACCACCCAAAACGAAAAAAGGACAAAGAAACACTCTTTTTACTGTGTGGCATGGTTTGATTTACATACCTTATCTATCTTCTTATTTTATGACAACATTAGAGACCTCATATATCTTCTTATTTTATGACAAAATTATATACCTTATCTATCTTCACATTATAAAACTTATATGCACAAAGTCCCTCTATACTTCAACATATGTTGCTACCCAATAACAAATGTTCTTGATAATATTTAATGAATTTCCCTTGATTTATTACCAAATTACTTTTTTTTAATGTATTTTTTTTGAAGTATTACTAAATACTTCAAATACACCTGTTTTATATTTAAAAAAAATTGTACCTTCATTTTACCTTTGAATACCAAAAACACTTGTTTTACAAATACCAAAAATCCCTTTATTTTGATCACATAGGTATTTTTATTATTTCAAGGTCTTTTTATATTTATAATATATAGTTAAAATGAAAATAAAGGCATTTTTTATATTTATAAAGGAGAAGCAATTTTGATATTTATAAATAAATTAAGATTAAGATATTAACTTTTTACAAATGAAAATAAGAATTAATAATATTTCTATTTTACAGATAAATGTATTTAATATTATTGAGTATATTAATCTGGGGTGGTTTTCTGCAATAAATGAAAAGTAGGAGCCTATTAGATTGTAACTTTTGGAAGTCATTTTAGATATAAGCGTTTTTTTTAAAATCATCTTTTTTTCTAATCTTGTGCTGAGTGAAAAGTGAGCAGCATGCTGTAAAAGTGGGGTTATTTATTTTCTATTTTCTTTCTTTTATCATTTTACTCTCACGTCCTAATATCTATGTTTGTGCCTACATCAGTTCCACATCCATTTCATGTTCCCCATGTAGAGTTTACAGTCGTTAGTTACTGCTTTTGCACTCCCACTGATCATTTGCACAACTCATATGTTCACCATCATACATTTCTTTTTAGTGTAGCTGGTATGTGATTCTGTGGGTGCGCATCTTCTTTGTCCCATTGAATTTATTCTCTTTGGAAAACATTTTCATTTAGTACTCCATCACCCTGTTTCACTGAACTAACAGTAAGTAGCTGTCTTTGCATATTTCTCAATATTATGGTTGCACCTAGGATTGTGGTTCCCTTGTGTGTGTGTGTGTGTGTGTGTTTGTTTTTTTTATTCCCGTCCTCCGGTTAAAGTAGACATTTTCATGAACTGCATTCAGTTGAGGTCAAATTTGTGTTTTGGTTAAATATTGTTCCATTCAAGATTCAAGATAAGCTCAGTAATATGTTAGAGTTTGCTAGTCATTTGTGGCATGAAAGGCACTGTAGTGGTTGAGTGACTATTAAGGGATGAATGGGTGTCTACAAAGTATCGTATGGTCAACTTAGGCTCATGGAAGATCTAAATGTTACAATATGGGTTACTGGAATAGATGTATGTTGATGCCTCTGAAAGAGTATGAAATTAAAATTATTAGTTGGGCTTCTGTCAAATGTTTTTCTGACAGTGGGAAGGTTGGATGTAATGAGCTAAAGTAATACATCTAATAAGATAATTGTTTAATATTTGTGCTTGAAATCTGATGCTTCAGGCTTCAGTTTTCATTTTGCTAATGGATGACATCAAGGTATATGCTTTATTTTTTCTTTCTTGTAACCATTTGAATTGAAAAGCTGGATAAAATTATTTGGTAGTTAACCTATATCTTTATTATCATTGTGCACCCTCAGCATTTCAGTAAAATCATAGATTTGGCATGCTCAAGAAGGTGCATTCCTTTTGGATTGCTTCAATCAATTTAGAGGATGTAAGAATGTTTGAGATGTTATAATCCAGTAGTACTTTGCATGAAGAAATTTTCAAGGTTTCCAAACTTAAATTTTTTTCCTGTTATTTCAAATGGATTCATTTATTGCATGAAAATTCAGACAAGTGCATTGGCATGCTTTTTGATATTCGACAAGTGCATCCATGGAAAATTACTAAGAAAATCAGCATAGTAAATATATTATCAAGGATCTCCAAGTTTGTTGCACAAATTTCATTTTTGTTTCCCATGTAAGTATGAGAAAATAATTCTGCTTGGTATTTGTTGATTCAGGAGAAACACAGAGAAAAAAAGCCCAAGGAAAAGAAAGACAGAGAAAAGAAGGAAGGTAAAGAAAGAAAAGATAAAGATAGAAGCAAGGATAAACACAAGGAGAAGAAAGATCGTAAAGAAAAGCACAAGGACAGGAAGAAGGACAAAGATAGAGAGAAGGATAAGAGCAGGTCATCATATGAAAAGAGAGCAGGACAGACTGATGTGGTTAGCCGTGCAGAGAAGAATGGGAACAGCAACAATGCCAATGATACAAAAGGGTCAAAATTTGCTGAGGAATTGGCTAAAAGGATCCGAGATGGAGACCAAGGTGTGGGAATCCAAATGGTTGGTAACTCCATGGTTGATGTTCAACAAAAAATGGAGGGAACATGCACGATGGATATGGTTACTTGGAAGAATGTGGAAGGAAAGGATAAGAGGAAAGAAGAGAATGATGAGAAGACTGCTGCTGATAAGCACGGGGATAAGAATGGGGAAAAGTTTACTGAAATGGTCCAGAACCTCAAGGGTGCAGAGCAAAAGAAAATTGAGGGGTTGGGCAGACCAATGGAGAATGACGCAAATAAGGTCGAGAGGAATGAGATTATTATCAGGGAAGCTGATGATAAGAAGGGAGCACGGCACAAAGATCGAGATCGAGAGGAGAAGAAATCCAAAGGAAAGGATAAAGAAAAAGATAAAGCGAAGGAAAAGGAGAAGGCGAAGGAGAAAAGCGAACCCAAACAGAAAGAACATCATAAATTTAGAGACATTGACAAGAAGGAAACGCTTGATATCTCAACTAATAAGCCCCCATTGACTGTGAAGGACATCGGAGAGGGTGCCACAAACTTGAAGAAGAGAAATGGGTTTGTGGCTAATGGTTTTTTGCATGGTAAGTTTTTTTAGCTTATGTTGCTTGATTTCCATTTTCTACTCTATTGAATTTCTTGGGATCCATTTGATGTCCTAGTGTCATATTATCACTTCTGTGATAAATTCTTTTATTGCTTGCTTACAGAGAATGAAAAACGGCCAACTAAGCAACCAAAGCAAGAATTTTCCTCTACCCATCTCTCTCTGGAGAATGGGAAGACATTAGAACCATACCATATTGCCATTCAGTCTGCTTCAAATAGGGAGGGAACAAGTCATGTTGAAAACGAGTATCACAAAACTAATGGCACCATAGATGGTTATTCTTCTCAGCATAACTCAAGGCCTGTAGTATCCACCATGGAAGCAATTGAGAACGGTGAGGCATCTACAAGACCGCCCCATTCCGACTCCAAATATCTTAGCGAGATATACGCTGTTCCGAAAATGGATGAATGGCCTGAAACCGATGACCAGGATTGGCTGTTTGACTGTGGTCGGCCCGAGTTAATGCCCAAAGCAGAACCTGACCCTGACAAAACACCTCAGGTTTGGTCCAAACACTGCATATAGAGTCTGGAGATGTCTGGGCATTGCCATACGTCATTCCATACTGATGAGGAGGTTTTTGATTAATTACTGATGGGTTTATATGTGAAACTCGGGCCATCACTGTTGAAGTTTGCAGACAACAATGACCCGTTTCTCCTTGGCTGCACCAAGCATTGCTTCATCTGCTAAGTTGGTTAGAGTATAGCTTTGGTTGGAATAACATATTCTTTAAGGGAGCTTGGAATCGTTTGTCTTTCAGAAAGGAAGTCAAGTTTTCAGTGCATGGGGAGGGGATTTTCCGGCACACATGGTCCTATTTGTTCAAGAAATAACTGAAGACTTGGTCGAGAGAATCACCACAGAACTACACAGATTTGATTTGTACCATATAAGGATTATTACAAGGAAAATGTACAATAGAGGGGAAAAAGTAAAAAAAAAAACTAAAACAACTATGGAGTGGCCATGCCATATATTCATCTCTCTGGATCATTGGTCTGCCTGATTTTCCTTGAGAAGGGAAAAAAAAGGAATTCAAAATTTGATTTCATTTGGTTTTCTATCAGGTGATATGAAATGTGCCTTCATGGAAGCTCTGGTCATTAAGCTGCATTTTCTTTTTTACTGTTTATGGACTGATAGGTTGACAAAGATTACTTCTTGAATCATTGCCCTTTTGAAACTATGGTTCATGGAATTGAGTGTACTAACAAATAGTTTTTACATGATTTGCAGTAATGTGTTATTCAAATATTTTAGGTGCAAATTTAGCTGCATTACCTTAGGTATTTATCATTGTAAAAAAAATTTAGATTGATGAGGAAGAATCTGATGTGAGAAATTAGATATGGATGTAATCAACTTGATTTTTAATGTTATTGGTAACTGACATTTTATTTTTGGATTTTCTTTTTCCATTTCAAAATACAACATGGATAAAGTCTGTAAACTTTGATACCCAATGTTTGAGAACTGATTTTTTCCCTTCATTTACATCAGTTTTTAGGGAAAATTAATTCCGGGTCCTTTGAGAAACTCGTCAATTATTTTTAGATCCCTGAAATATTTAAACTTATTTTTATGTTCTCATGTAAATTTATGGGCCCTTTTAATATTTTACTTTTTTATTTTTTTCTCACTTTTACCTCTGCTTTCATTTTTTTATTTGTTCCCCTCTCTTTCCCATTCACATAACAACAAGCCTTTCCCTTTGCCTCCCATCACTAGGCCTGTCAATGGGTCGGGTCCGGGTCGGGGTGAATCCGGACTCAATCCGTGGCAAGACCTGACGGGTCCGGGTCCGGGTCCAATCTAGGATCCGGCGGGTCCAACCCGACCCGAATGGTTGGCAAAAAAAAAAAAAAGAGAAGAGTTCATGTATTTGTTTGCCTTATCATTCTATTTGAAAATTTTTGTAATAAAACATTATTATTAATGAGACTATGTTTGGACATAATTTTATATAATTCAAAAGAAGTAAATGATAACCACTAACATAAAAAAAACATATTAACATAAACAATAAACATAACTAATTATACAAACATTCAAAACAATATTAACCTAAACTACATTCAAAACAATAAACACTAACATATTAACTAAAATAATAAACATAAATCATGCAACAAACTAATTGATTATACAAATTTAAAAGCTAATAAGTTAATTGTCCAAAACAAACCGATGATAATACATTACTAAGTTTATTACATATTAAACAATCAAGTTCTTACAAGTTGCAACATCAACACAACGAAAAAAATGTTATGATTATGATTATAATTTATGAACTTATGGATACAAACATAAGTTAAGTAAGAAATAAAATTATGTATCAACTAATACTAATAGTCTTATAATATATGAGCATATAATAATAAAACAATCGGATCTTGGGTCCAACGGGTCAAGGCGGGGTGGACCCGGACCCGACCTGTTTGTTTGTTCGGGTCCGCCGGGTCGGGTCCAAATCGAGTCGGGTATATTACACGTGTAATCGGGTCCGGGTCGGGACCCGACCTGTTGACAGGCCTACCCATCACCCCCTCCTTTGGTGTCTCTCTCTCTCTCCTGCCACTCCATCTTTCTGTTATTTCAATGTATTAATATAAGAACATCTTCAATCCTATACTCAAACCTTTACTCAATTTAAATTTGAGTAAAAATCACCCAAAACACTATTCAACTATTTACCTATACCAAATCAAATTTTTACTCAAATTTTACCCAAATCAAGGAAGACTCAAATCTTTACCCAAATTTTTTTTTCTTTATCTCCACATTTTCTTCTAATATGACATTTTTTCCCCTTCAACTCCACCTTTGATTTAATTATATTAGATGTTTTTCCGCCCCCTCCCCCCAAAAGTTTTACCATCTCTTGAAATCCAAAAAAAAAAAAGTCTTCTTTCTTTTTTTTTCTTTTTTTTTTGACAAAAGGTAGACTATCTACCACGATTCCATTAATAGAAGTGTCGTAGCACATGTTCGAATATAAGAGTAAAACAAAGGGAACAAGAAATTATATAAAGTGAAAAACTAGATAAGGAAAAAGAAGGTTATTTGGATCGGCAGAAGAGCTATCTACCCAAGCCTTGTCGCAGTGCGGTATCACCCGATACTAAGCGCTCCCCCCCTGAAAGCTCACCGAAGTGGCTCCTGCAATCCCCCGGCCCCATGCCTTTAAGAGACCAATTGTCTCTTCCCATACGTTTTCCACGTAAGCGGACTGTCCTCTAAATACCACTGCGTTTCGGGCGCGCCACACCGCCCAGATCACCGCCGGGACAATTGTCATTGCGACCTTCCCTCCGACCCCCCTGCCCACCTCATGCTAGAGTGCCACCCCTGCCTCCCACAACTAGTCTTCTTTCTTAAGTCTTCATTTTTGTTTTTTAACTTTTATTTTTACTTAAGTAAAAAAAAAAAAAACTTTTACCTTTAAAAAAAAATTGAATGATAATAATTTTTAAATTTAAATATTTTGAAGAAAATAAAAATTGAGTATTAAAAATGTTTGGGGATAAGATTTTGAAAATGTTTATATGAAATAATTAGAAGATGTGAAATTTTTAAAAGATTTGAGTAAAACACAAGGTGATGGTTGAAGATATCATATCAAATCAAGCTTTTACTCAAATTTTAAGTGAAATTTAATATAGTTTTGAGGAAGGGCTGGAGATGGCCTAATAGGGGTGGAGCCAGGGGGGGCGGGCTGGGTCACCATCTTAAAAAGGAATATTTTGGGATCGCAAGGACTCATAAAACAGACTAATCATTCTTAGATGATGCAATCTCCTAATGATTTTATTTTACCATGACCGCTAGCATCCCAGTGTCCTTTATCAACATTGATCATATCTTCTTTTAGCTCCTGTTTTGCTCGAGTATATGGCTAGAATAAGTAAAAATTAGTCGGATAGTATCAAAATGGGTGTTTGAAAGATATAAATGAGAGTTATATGTCAGAATTAACTGATATAACGTGATACTGGATTCCAGTCAACCCCTATATTTAAGTTATTCTAAATTATTCAATTAAAAAAAATATGTGGATCCACTGTCAAACAAATAATCTGTCATCATTTTTTCACATTTTATAAATCTTTATATGCACCTTATTCATATTTTATACAAACGATAAAAACTAGTATAAGATCATGAGTACTATTATAAGCAAGTATTTGTGTTTCAAGTCTCATTGGATTTGTGTTATTCCACACAATCTATTTCACTAGTATAAGAGGTGCTCGCATGTTAAATTAATTGTTATCACTCTTGTAAATTAGGGACTAACAATTATTTTTGATATTTTTTCATATATAACCCTATTAAATTTTAATTTTGTCAAAATACCTTTGTTAAAAGCACGTTTGCATCAATTCCCCTAAAATGTTAGTCAGTGCATCCAACCCATGTTAAAAACACGTTTGCATTAATTCCCTTGAAAAAATTTCAGTGCGTCCATATCTTTGCGGTTATGTTCCGTCTTATTCCTTTTTGAGGTCAATACTTTTTTAAAATTTTTATTCATATCTTATTTCCTTTTTACCTACGATTTATTCATCATCAACTAAACAGTGAAATTTTTATTATTATAATTTTCAGTTAGAATAACAAAAAATACAATCAAACAAAAAATGACTTATTCTTTACGAAATAATTATTTATTCCAAAATAAAATATGCACTACCCAAACGGGGGATAACATTTTTCGTCTACATTTAGCAAAGCCCTCATATTCTGAATAAACTCCGACATGTACCGATCTTGAACATCCCCATCCATCAAGAACATCCGCCACCGATCACAACCCCCTCCCCCCGCCCCCCTAACCGCTTCCAACACCGCCTCACAAATCCCCTCCCTATTAAACCTCCCATCCTCCCTATCCCTCCTTACCACCACCCCAACCTTCATCACTTCCCCTCCGCAAAGCCTCCCATTCAACAACTGGTCCCCTTTCATCGGCAGCAGCACGAGCCGGCACCCATTGATCAGACCCTCCATGACTGAGCTCAACCCCGCGTGGTTCACGTAACACCCAACGTTTGCATGACCCAATATGTGCTTCTGTGGCACCCACCCTGTCCGCACGCGCCCCCTCCCCTTCACCCTCTCCTTGAACCCTTCGGGGATCACCCTCTTCAGCTTCGTCTTCCCATCATTGTCGTTGCCGCCCTCCTTTGGAAAATTGAGCACCACCTATTGGAAATATTAAATCAAAAGATTGAAGATCTCACAACCATAAAAGTAATAAAACGAAATAATTGATTTGATGTTATGTTTGATATCAAATAATTAGGTGAATAATTAGGAGAATCATATCACATTGATTTCTAGAGTCCGGATCCAGTTAGATCTAGCTTTGGTCAGTCCGGTTAGTATTGAACTTCACAATCTATGAATCGAACTGCAATACCAATTGTTGGTATAAGTGTCATTTTCTTATTGGATACTGATGGCATTGACTAAATTCAGGCTTGACTGGATCCAATAGGAGAGTGACACATATACCAACAATTAACTGTGCAGTTCGATTCATAAGCTGTATAGTTAGGTTGCATGTGTAATTTGATACTGACCGGATTGACCGAAACCAGTCATGAGTGGATCTGAACCATGATTTCTCCTTCATTATAAGTAGGATAATTAGCACTTTTAACCCCATAAAACTGAATATTCACAAAAATAGCCCCGATCCTCGAATATTAGCAAAAAGTAGCCCCGTTGACCTGGTCTGCGCCGTCAAATAGTACATCATTTGAAGTAAATCGACATACGAGATCCTCTTATGTATGATGGTGGTTTTCCTGGTACCATCTTCATAAAATGAAGTATCTTCGTGATGAACAATCCTCCCATTAAAAAAATACATTAACGGAACATCTGATTTCTTTACCATTTTCACAATCAAATTATTAAACGATGTGAATATATTTCTACATTAGTAAAAACAAATCATCCAACACATACAAGCATATTAAATACTATAACATTCATGCAACACACACAAACTATATTTCTTGGGTGGCATTTGAATTTTTTAAAAAGTTTCCTAATAGGCATTTGAAATTTTTGCTTAAGGCTTTTGAATTTTTTAATAAGTTTTTATATAACATTTTAATTTTTCAATTTTTTTTTAAGATTTCAAAGTTTATTTTAACAAATAGAAAACTTTCAATAAACTAAAAACTAAAATAATTGTCAATTAACTTAACAAAAAATCACAAATTCAACATGCCCATAATAATAATAATAAAAAAAATTTATCAATAAATTCAAAACAATTGGTAAAAAAATTCAAAAAATTGTTTAGGGTTTTGATGTTTACTTCGGATTCAAAGTGGTTTAATCTCATGATTGAAATGTGTATGAGTGGATCGGGGTTGGTAGTAGGTGGGTGGGTGAAATAGGGAGAAAAATGGAGAGAAAATTGGGGTTTTAGGACTTGGCTGTGAAACGGGGGTTATATATGCCGCGCTTTGGAGACAGCATATATACACGCCGTTTTGTGGAAACGGCGTATATACATACCGTTGCTTGCACATTTTCTCCCCTGCCCCTCCTTTGAATTTTTTTACGGGCCATGTATAAATTAAAAAAAAAAATGGCCAGCGCTGACGTGGCAGCGCTGACCGTGTCAACGAAATTAGTTTTTGCTAATATTCGAGAGTCAGAGCTATTTTTGTAAATATTCATATTTTTGGGGTTTAAAGTGCTAATTACCCTTGTAAGTATATACCAAGAATGGAAGACCCGTCTTTTCAACCCCAATGAGCAGTTCTTCAATCAGGGTTCCATCCAGGAACGTCTCGCTCCCGAAGGAGCAGAACACGACGGACCCTGGTGCGAACCCGTCGAGCCATTCTTTCCATTCGGGGTCCAGTTCCCCCGTCGGAAGGCCCTGGACTAACGGACCAGTGAGGAGGACGGGTTTGCCGTACTGCGAGGAGAGGTAGTCAATGTATCCCCCCTCCATTTCGGAGGCGCTCTTGCAGACGATCGCGTCGCAGTCGCGCATGCACGAGACCACCCTGTCGTACACGCTGGGTCCGCCGTAGAAGGACTTGAAGATGTACTGTAAGTGCTCGGCCTCGTAAGGATCCAACGAAGAAGAAGAGTGAGGGAAACCAATTGGGGGGAATTGGAGGGACTTGGTGCGCGAGGGGACCATCAAGTACGCGAACGCGTGAGCGGAGAAGACGCTGAAATAGAGAGTCTTGACGCCGATAGGGGAAGCGATGGAGGACATCCAGTGGTGGGTGAAGTCGTGGAGGATGATCTGTGGTTTGAGTTTGGTGAGGAGGGTGTGGATTTGGGGTTTCATGTCGTCGACGGCGATCTTGAGGAGCTCGGCCATGTCGGGGGTCGAGTCGGAGGTGGATTGGATGGTGGGGGGGAGGCCTTCGATGGGGGGGATGTCGACGGGGATGATGTCGATCGAGGTGGGGGAGAGGGACGCGATGCGGGGGATGTTGGCGGGGGCGGAGAGGAAGGAAACGCGGACACCGCGGGAGGAGAGGGTGTTGGCGAGTTGGACGAAGGGGCTGATGTGGCCGAAGGCGAACCATGGGAACATCATCACGTGTAGCTCCAGCTCCTCTCCTTCCATGGTCCGCTCTCTCTTCTCTCTCTCTCTCTGTGCACAGAGGTCGCTGATTCTATTTGAGGGGATCTTGCATTGGCATGTGCAATTATACATTATTGTAGGGCGCTGTTAGTGGATCTTGCAGTGACGTGCAATAATAAATTACTGTAGAGCGTTGTTATACCGAGTCTTTTTTCAATGAAACATATGCATGTTTAGACAAGGTATATGAAGTGGTGATTTTTTTATATGTTTACTAAAAATGAATTCATTTAATTCGAAATGGAACAATAAACACTTTTAATAAAAAAGCATATATCGTTAGATGATATTTATTATTATTTTTAAATAAAAATATATGTGGTATGAGTTTTCGATTGAGTCTAACATTTTCCAATATTACGGTGCTTTTATTTTTGGTGGGTATTGTTTGGTGCTTTGCATGTGATGTGATTGATGATTAATTAATGCATTGAGAGAGATACACACAAACATTAACACAAGAAAAGTTTACTTTTTTCATGCTTGATTTGTGCTTGGATCAATTAAATGGTCTTAAATTCATCAAACGAAATGGATCAATTCATCACATGGACCCATTTTATAATTTGATGTATTTATAACTGTTTGTTTTTAACTACGATGATGTGACAATCCTACAATAAAAGTCAAGCAAGATATAAACATAAAAAAAACAAGCAAAATTCAAATCCGGATAAAAGGGGATGAAAAAAAAAATGTTAGGACAACCCTATCGACTGAAACGCATGTGTTTTGAATTTTTAAAAAAATAGTAAACATCATCTAATTTTATATATATATATATATATATATATATATATATATATATATATATATATATATATATATATATTGATGAAAAATGTATATCATTTTATAATAAATTGAATGTAAATATTTTTAACAGTTATAAAACAATTTAATGAGATACGTATAATTTATCTAATGGGATATATGCTTCGACTATAAAAGTATATAACTTTGTTTCTGTTGATTTTATATTTGTGGGGATCTTACATATATATATATATATAGGGAGCCGACCATATATGGGAGCCGATTAGGTGCGGTTTACGGTCGGTGCGGTGCGCGATCACGGGCCGTCGATCACGGGTCCATCGCATCGGACGGTCGGGTGCGATTCACGTCGACCGTTGGATGCGATGGACCCGCGATCGAACAGCCCACGTCGTAAACCGCACCGACCGCACACCGCACGTAATCGCGACCATATATATATATATAACTCACCTAAAAAGAAGGTGCAAGTTTGTTTCGTGTTTTACGCGGGATGTCATGAATGAATGAAAATAATCCATGCATTTAAATAGGCATGTATACACATTAAAGATGGGTGGGGAGAGGGGTGGATACATGGAGAAAAATTGAGTGTGAAGGGTTTGAGCCATGTGAAACTTGTGGGAAATGAGACCAAAAAATTTCATTCTCACAAACAATAAAAATATTTGATGATTTTTTTTAATTTTATATCAATTTCTCTTTGATCAAGTTCATTCACTTCATTTCCTTGTCATGTGAAATTGTAAATAAAAAACCTATAATATATTTTTAAAGCAAATTTGTATTATATTAGGAAGAAATTATTTAATGGACATGCCATGATGTACAGTCTATATGCAGGAGAAGCATGTGATATTCGATGAGCATATTTGATTTATTGAAGGGAAAATGATATGTGCAGCCTTTAGTGCAGTCTTATCCGTTTTTTTTAAAAAGAAAAACATGCACTTTGGTATTGAAGAACATACTTTTATATGAAATGAAACATATATTAAGATACTTTTATACAACTTGTAAAATAATGTAAAGACAAAGAGAAGAGAAGAGAAGGGGGAGGGGGGGGGGGGGGGGGGGGGGGGGAAGGCGGGTAAGCTATGATCATCTATCATTTGCTCTCATTGGGGCCATTATCATCTATCATTTGCCTCTCATTGGGGCCATTTGCAGCAGTCATATCATTGATATATATATATATATATATATATATATATATATATATATATATATATATATATATATATGAAAATGATTGCGTGCGGCGAACGGCAGGTGCGGCTGCGATGTGGGCCGTTCGATCGCGGGTCCATCGCATCCAACGGTCGAGATGAATCGCCCCCGACCGTCCGATGCGATGGACCCGTGATCGCTGCCGCACCCGCCGTTCGCCGCACGCAATCACGTCCCTATATATATATATATATATATATATATATATATATATATATATATATATAGTATTTAAAATTGGAGGTCTGGATCCATTCAGACTTGATACCACCAGTACCATTGTACAGCTTATGAATCGAACAACACAACCTATGAATCGAATTGCACAATGAGTGATATTGTATCTCAATAATTGGCTCTGCAGTTCGATTTATATATTGTGTAGTTTGATTCATATATTGTGCAGTTCAACATTGATAGTATTGATGGTACCCAGGCTCGACCGGATCGGGACCCCAAAAAACTTCAAACACATTTTAGAATATATTCAATGACAAAAAATATAAAAAATATAGAGGAAATTAATTAAGGGTCTTCACGTCACCGACTTGTTATGATTAAGTCTCTAATACTTTTGGAGTTTTCTTTTTAAATCTCCAACTTGGTGAAATATTTTTTTAGGTCCCCACACATGTTTTCCATTAGGAACACGGTTAAATGTGACTATTTTACCCCCTTCTACCTCCATTGTCTTCTTCCCCAAATCAAGCCCTCCTTTCTTTTCTTTTCTTTTCTTCCCCCCCACCCCACCAAACTCTTCTTTTCCTCCCATTGATGACACTTAAATCTTATGTCTTTCTACCACCATTGTCTATTTCTCTCGTTGTAAGCATCATTAATCTCATCCAAACAATTTAAGATTTTGTATTGTTTTTGCTATTTTGTGCGAAAGAAGACATGAGTTAACTTGTGAGAAATTCTGATTAGGTTGTGCAAGAGTATAATATTGTTATTTTATGAGAGAGAAGACATGTGTTAGCAATACATGGTATCGTGTTCATTGTTATTATCTCTAGGTTCATTGTTAAACTCTTTGGGTACATTGTAACATCTCTAGGTATATTGTTAACTTCATGTGGTTGCCATTTTTATGACGAGATCGAAAAGGGAAAGGGAACATCCTCTTCCTGTGGTGGCTGTTATCGTGACGAGAGGTGGATTCGAGTGAATTGACTTCAATTAGTGTGGAATGGGAGAGGGGGTAAATAAATGAAAAATACAAAGAGCATTGAAAGGGTGGAAATGTAATGAAATGGGAAAAAGATAACCCCAAGAGGAAGGATTAAAAAAATACTCATTGATTAGGGGCCAAAAAATAACTCCAAAAGTGTCAGAAACCTAAAAATAATAAGTAGGTGACTTAAGTGACCCATAATTATTTTTTCCAAAAATATATGCATTTATTGGAACATGTATTTCATTTTTGTTAAAATTTATTTTATTAAAATATATATTTTAGAAAATCAAATTAATTACAGGCTATAAATGGATGAAAATATATGTTTAAACACAAAACACTTTTGTTGGTGAGCTGGATGAAAGTGGTTGTATCATTTGAACCAAATGACAAATAAATTACATAGGGTGTGTTTGTGCACAAATTGAAAAAGAAAATGAAAGAAAATGAGGGAATTTCGGTTAAATGAAAAGTAATGGAAAGTAAAATATTTTTCATTTGACCAATTTTCATGGTGTTTGTACATGAGGTGGAAAGTGATAAAAAAAATTTCATCATTTTTCTTTCAAATTCTCACCTATGAAGATGAAATTTTTTTTCCTCACATTATCTATAAGACAAAATAGGAAAGAGAAAGTGATGGAAACTTTTTTCTTTCCCTTATTTGACACAAACACTAACTTTTTGAATAGTCAAAGAATTTTTTTTTTTTTTTTTTTTACTTTCACCCACTTTCATTCACTTTTCATTGTCTACAAACACATCCTGCGGGAGCTCTCAACATATGCTATAACTTCGACCTATTTGCATACAAAAATGTTTTTTAGGCCATAAGATATAGACCCTATCACAAGCTTTATGAGGTGGCATACTTGCAATCCCTATTATATCCAAAAATCAGATGATCTATTATTTCTACACTATCTTGAAATCCCCATCCAAAACAAAATCGATAAAACTTCAATACAAAGAAGACAAAACACGAGAGAAACAAATAAATAAATAAAATATATAAAAACAGATCCACCGGAAATAACACATCAAACACAAATTAACCAAAGATGCGATGCATCAAAAACCATAGACAAATCTAAAAAGAACCAATTAAGATCGAAATCATAAAAAAAAATTGTCTTTATGCGGTTTATGTTTTTCATTGAAGTTTTTAAATTTAGTTATATTTTCAAATGTATGTGAATTTTATATGCATTATACTATCTGTTTTTAGTGTGATTTTGAATAATATTTGTTTGTTGTTTTAAAATTCAGTTACATGTGTCAAATTTTTTTTAGAAATTAAATGTATTTGAATATTTTATGCGTTATATTTTTAGAATTTTTATGTGCCTTTATGCAGTTTTTGTTTTTCATTGAATTTTTAAAATTTAGTTATATTTTTCAAATGTATCTGAATTTTATGCATTATACACTATCTTTTTAGTATGATTTTGAACAGTATTTGTTTGTTGTTTTACAAGTCGATTACATTTGTCAGATTTATTCTTTTGAAAATATTTTGAACTTTGTGTGCCTTTTTTTTTAGAATTTTTTTGTGCCTTTATGCGGTATATATTCTTGATTGTTTGGTTACTTTCCAAATCTATTGGAACTTTATATGCACTATACTTAATATTTTTTTGTGTTTTTAAACAATGTTTGATTTTTCTTGAAATTTAGTTACATTCCAAACTTTATATGTATTATATTTTCATGTTTTCTGTGTAGCTAAACAAATTTTGTTGTCCTTCTAATAATCAGATATACTTTGAAATATATTTAAATCTTTTTTAAAAAAGGTGGAGGTGGAGGCTAAAAGAGGGCTCGAAAGGTAGTTGAATTACCTCCCGTATGATAGAGGGCAGCGAGATAAATTCAAGGATGATGATGCCGGTCACCGAAGATAAGTTAGCCGGCCGGATTTTTGAAGTGACGGATAGCTTAGGATGGTAAAAAATGAATTCTTCGAGAGAAGTGGGGGAAGAGGTCGTGGGGGGACAAAAAACAAGTGGAAGGGGTTCATCGAGACAGAAGATGTGGATTTTAAATTAAAGATAATATTATCTTTTGCTATTTTATCCTTTTATAAAATTCAAGACAACCAATAAAAAATAACATCTTTTAGGATTTGTCAGTGAAGCTTAAAATCTGAGATTTAGATAGCAGAACTGATTTGCATATGGCAAAGAAAAACCGAGTCAAATGAGATTTTTTATTTTACAAAAATATCATTTCAAGTTAGAACGTTTCATAAAATGTGATTTATTTATTCTTCTATTGGATCTCCCAAGGATGATCCACATTACCTCTCTCATCGAAGGCGAATGTGATGGAGAAGATGAAGCCTAAAAACAGTAAAACACATGCCTTTGCCTCATAGTTAATGAAGATTGATTCTTTTATAAAAGAAAAAAAAAATGCTTAAATGAGTTGAATGCATATTTTTTTCATATTTTTCATCATGAAATATATAATGAGATAGTGGAGTATATACATAGATAGATAATTTTATACACTAAATTACTAATATGACAACTGCAAATGGGACTACAGATTGAGCGTATTAACACCCGGTTTTCTACATTTCATCTAGAGCCACTGACAACTCTTCATGGGACTAAAACATGGGGATTAGAAAGCAATTCTACAAATTATTTTTAGGGAAAATGATACACCTCGAGTGCAATCATTTTATATTTTCTTACACTCAGCCAAGTGAAATAAATACTATTATAAAAAATAAAATATATTAATAAATAAATCAATACATTTAAAAAAATAAAAAATTTAAATCTTCTATTATGTATATACTAGAACAATATATACTCTAGTAGAAGAGTATACAGACAGCTAGACGACCGCCTCTAGGCTGCAAAACAGTAGTGTATCAATGCCCATTTTATAGAAATAGTTTTCCAAACGATCCCATGTGGAACTAACTTTTGAAAAAGAGAAATTAATAAAATATCTTTTAGATATAAATGTTAGAAAAACATGGGTTTTGGGTTAAAATGAGTTTGCGTTCCACTAATTATTTTTAGTGGAAACCCATTGGATTACGTTTCTTTCGTTGAGTACATGAACGTAGCATATTTACATTCTCAAAACCCATTTTAGGTGAATGAGAAAATTGAAGCCAAAGTTCTCCCAATAACATGATGAAAGTGGTTGGTGGTTGGGGTAGAAAAAGCAATAGTCCTATATCGGTTAAAAACAAAAAGTATTGAAGATTTATAAGATGGACTCCTTGTACTCTAGTGAATTGCTTTTGGTGGGCACCCTATGATGAACCTTTTCATGCGGGGTGGTGCGTAGCACCACCACGCACGCTTGCGTGAGCGTATTGGACGTTTTAGGGCGCACTTGGTTTGAATTATCGAATTCATACACTGTATAGACATTCTAGTATTTGCGAGTCTGCATTTGAGTTTCCATTGCATCCAAGAGAGAGTTCAAAATACACAGAGAGTTCGCTTGTTCTCTGGTTTGAAGTGCTGCTACCAGAGGGCGATCCGACCGTTGTATCCTGGTAGACTGTCGCTAGAATCCGTGAGCACCAGAGCGGGGCGAACAAAGTCTTAAGGACATAGAGTCCAACTCTAGCCTTGGTCTTCATCATTCAACAGAACAAATTCATCAAATCAGTACACCTCTATTTCGTTTTAATACTATCTTGAATAACATTCTTAAGACTTTGTTCTCGTTCACAAGATAGTAGTTGTTTGTTTCTGTTCTATTAATATCTTGTTATAATTTCTTGTTATAATTTCTGTGTTATAACTTTGGTTGTAACAGATGTCTACTAACCCATCCCCTGTGACCAACCCATCCCCTGTGCCTGTCACGGTTCCAACCCATGTCACACTTGGAGAGAAATTGGAGAAGTTCAACGGGTCGAACTTCAAGAGATGACAACAAAAAATGTTATTCTATCTCACCACGTTGAACTTGGTCAGATGTCTGACTGAGGAGGCTCCAAAATTGAAGGACAAAGAGACTGACAAACATTTGATTTGTGCTGCTGATGCATGGAAACATGCAAATTTTATGTGTAGGAATTATATCCTCAACGGATTGAACAACATGTTGTACAACGTGTACAACCCGATTAAAACTTCAAAATAACTCTAGGAGTCTTTCAAAAAGAAGTACAAGACAGAAGATGTCGGAATGAAGAAATTTGTTATCGGCGGGTTTCTTGACTTCAAAATGGTTGATTCAAAGACTGTCATAAGTCAATTCCAAGAGCTTCAACTCATCCTGCATGAAATAGGTGCAGAAAGTATGATTCTTAGTGAGTCCTTTCAAGTGGCTGCGTTAATTGAAAAATTACCACCATCATGGAAAGACTTTAAGAATTACTTGAAGTACAAGTGCAAGGAGATGGGGCTTGAGGACTTGATAGTTCGACTGAGGATAAAGGAGGACAACCGTACTTCTAAAAAGAGGACGGTGAGTCAATCCGTGGGGTCCAAGGCCAATATTGTGGAGGATGGTGGACAGAAAACCAACAAAAAGAGGAAGCACCCCGGAAAAGGCCCAAATCAGAATGGAGGGCCGAACAAAAAATTCAAGGGGAAATGCTACACGTGCAACAAAGTCGGTCATCGGTCTAAGGATTACAAGGTTCGCAAGGCCCATGAGAATGCGAAGAAGAAGACCGGGCAAGTGCACGTAATCGAGGAGGAGAAACTTGCAACCGAAGTTTCCGACATCAAACTTTCAGCCGTAGTCTCCGAAGTAAATTTGGTTATTAATACCAAGGAATGGTGGGTGGACACTGGTGCCACTCACCACATATGTTCGGATAAGAAGATTTTCAATACATATGTTGAAGTGAAGAACGATGAGCAATTGTTCGTGGGAAACTCTTCTTCATCCAAAGTCGAAGGCATGACAAAAGTTGTGTTGAAGATGACCTCGGGGAAGGAACTCACGCTTAATGATGTACTGCATGTACCAGACATCCGAAAGAACTTAGTTTCCGGATCACTGTTGAGCAAGAATGGGTTCAAATTGGTTTTCGAGTCTGACAAATTTGTACTTACCAAGAATGGGGTGTATGTGGACAAAGGGTATCTTAGCAATGGTTTATTCAAAATTGATGTAATAACTGTTATGCCTATTATTAATAAAGTGAATGTTTCCGCTTATATGCTTGAGTCATGTGATATGTGGCACGATAGGCTAAGACATGTTAATTTTAATACTTTACGTTGATTAATGCCTAAGTTTAAAATTAATTCAAACCATAAGTGTGAAGTATGTGTGGAATCAAAACTAAAAAAACTCCTTTCAAATCTGTAGAAAGAAATTCTGAACCTCTAGATTTGATTCATAATGATGTATGCGATCTGAAATTTGTGCAAACTAGAGGTGGTAAAAAATATTTCATTACTTTCATTGATGATTGCACTAAATACTATTGTGTTTACTTAATTAGAAGTAAAGATGAAGCCATACTAATGTTTAAACATTATAAAAATGAGATAGAGAATCAACTTGACAAGAAAATTAAGGTACTAAGGAGTGATAGGGGTGGTGAACATGAAATTCATTTTGGAGAATTTTGTGCACAACATGGAATCATTCACCAAACTACAGCCCCCTATTCACCCCAATCAAACGGTGTTGCTGAATGTAAGAACCGTACCTTAAAAGAAATGATTAATGCCATGTTGATAAGTTCGGGTTTACCCCAGAACTTGTGGGGGGAGGCTTTGCTGTCCGCGAATCACATCCTCAACAAAATACCTCATAAGAAAATGGACAAGACACCATATGAATTGTGAAAAGGCGGGAAACCTTCCTACAAATACTTAAAAGTGCGGGGGTGTCTTGCAAAAGTGGCGGTCTCTAACTCCAAAAGAGTTAGGATTGGACCAAAGACCATTGATTGCATTTTCATTGGCTATGCATATAACAGTAGTGCATATCGTTTTCTTGTGCATAAATCTGACATTCATGATATTAATGTTAATACAATTATTGAGTCTAGGAATGCTTCATTTTTTGAGATAATATTTTTATGTAAAGATGCATAAGAAGGAAGTTCCCGCAAGAGAACTTATGATATTGTATCAAGTAGTCATCAAGGGACCATAGACCTCTAATGAGTCTATGGATGACATTAGATGCAATAAGAGGACAAAGACTGCAAAGTCATTTGGTCCTGATTTTCTAACATACTTGTTAGAAAATGAGCCTCAAAGCTTTAAGGAAGCGATGTCCACTCCTGAGGCACCAATTTGGAAAGAGGCTATAAATAGTGAGAATGAATCCATCATGCAGAATCACACATGGGAACTGGTAGATCTTCCATCAGGAAATAAGCCTTTAGGGTGCAGTGGATCTTCAAAAAGAAGATGAAGGCAGATGGATCAATTGACAAGTACAAAGCTAGGCTTGTTGCCAAGGGATACAAGCAAAATGAAGGCTTGGACTATTTTGACACATATTCACCAGTGACCAGAATAACATCCATTAGAATGTTGATTACTATTGTAGCACTACATAATTTGGAAATACATCAAATGAATGTTAAAACTGCATTTTTGAATGGTGAATTGGATGATGAGATATACATGGAACAACCTGAAGGGTTCATTGCTCCTAGACATGAAGGAATGTGTGCAGGCTTGTTAAATCACTTTATGGATTAAAACAAGCACAAAAAAAATGGCATGAAAAATTCGACAATGTAATCTTGTCGAATGATTTCAAGATTAATGAGTGTGACAAATGTGTATATGCGAAGAACACTAAAAAAAGATATGTCATTGTGTGCCATTATGTGGATGATATGCTAATAATTGGTAGCAATAATGATATTATTAAGACTACCAAGAGAATGTTGACCAACAAGTTCGATATGAAGGATTTGAGCTTGGCTGATGTGATTCTAGGAATCAAAATTTCTAGAACATCTGATGGATTGGTATTGTCTCAATCACATTATGTTGAGAAAATACTGGAACAATTCAATAAGAATGATGATGGTCAAGTGAAGACACCTGTAGACGTAAATATACACTTGTCTAAAAATAATGGTCAAAGCATATCACAACTAGAGTATTCTAGAATTATTGACAGTCTAATGTATTTGACAAACTGTACATGTCCGGACTTAGCCTACTCAGTGAATAAACTAAGTTGGTTTATCAGTAATCCAGGACATGATCACTGGAAGGCGATAATCAGGGTTTTTAGATATCTAGGATACACCCAGACTTATGAATTGCACTTCACGAGATATCCAGCCATTCTCGAGGGCTATAGCGATGCAAACTGAATTTCTGATACAAAAGACTCAAAGTCCACTAGTGGATATGTTTTTACACTTGGAGGTGCATCCGTGTCATGGAAGTCCTCAAAGCAGACATGCATTGCTAGATCCACCATAGAATCTGAATTCATTGCTTTGGACAAAGCAGGAGAAGAGGCTGAATGGCTTCGGAATTTCTTAGAGGACACTCCAATTTGGCCGAAACTTGTGCTCGCAATATGTATACACCGTGATAGCCAATCGGCAATTAGAAGGGCACAGAGTAACATCTATAATGGTAAGTCTCGACACATACATCGAAGACACAATACCGTGAAATAGTTGCTCTCGAATGGTATAATATCGATAGATTATATAAAGTCAAAAGATAACCTTGCGGATCTGTTTACTAAAAGTTTGACTAGAGAGCAAGTGTACAGATCATCGAGGAGAATGAGATTGAAGTCTATATCCAAATAGTCATCATAATGGTAACCCAATCTAGTTGACTAGAGATCCCAAGATCTAGGTTCAATGAGACAACTAAGTTATGTGTGACTCCGTCGAGACACTGAGGAGACAAAAATCTTACTCATTCATATGGTGAAACAGTGCAACCTGCAGCGTAAATCAGGTTAAGTGTTGCTTTTAATGATTCATATATCTTAGAAATCCAAGTGGAGTATGACAGGATACTCTTCATAGGACTCACCTATATGAGTGTGAAGTGTAGCCGCTTCTATGAGAATTATAAGGCTGAATTCTCTAAAAGCACTCATGAATACCAGGAATTGTTCAGGGCCGAAATGAACACATCTGTGAGAACTAACTGTGTTAGGAAAGGAACTATGTGAAAACTATTGTCTTGGTTTACAACTATGGTTGAACAGTTCAAGACATCCTGTTCACTGATTAGCCTGTAAATCTGATAGTTTTCACTAGGGAAGGTTCAAGGCCAAAAGCTACCTTTCCCGAAGCAGTAACTTTCCAAAGTACTCTCTCTAGTGTCTGCATTATCATGTGCATAATTTACCAATTTTCATTCATGTGGGGGATTGTTAGAAAAACATGGGTTTTGGGTTAAAATGAGTTTGGGTTCCACTAATTATTTTTAGTGGAAACCCATTGGATTACGTTCCTCTCATTGAGTACATGAACGTAGTATATTTACTTTCTCAAAACCCATTTTGGGTAAATGAGAAAATTGAATCCAAAGTTCTCCTAATAACATGATGAAAATGGTTGGTGGTTGGGGTAGAAAAAGCTATAGTCCCATATCGGTTAAAAACAAAAAGTATTGAGAATTTATAAGATGGGCTCCTTGTACTCTAGTGAATTGCTTTTGGTGGACACCCTATGGTGGACCTTTCCATGCGGGGTGGTGCTACGCACCACCACGCACGGCGCGCACGCATGCGCATGGGTGTATTGAGCGTTTTAGGGAGCACCTGAAACAGAGGAATGGACTCATCCAAAGGTTTTTTCAACCGATTTTCTACCATATAAATCCCATTTAGTCTTTGCATTTTAGATTATCGAATTCATACATTGTATAGGCATTCCAGTCTTTGCGAGTCTGCATTTGAGTTTCCATTGCATCCAAGTTAGAGAGAGAGAGAGTTCAAAATACACAAAGAGCTCGCTGGTTCTCTGGTTTGAAGTGTTGCTACCAGATGGCGATTCGACCGTTGTATCCTGAGAGACTGTCGCCAGAACCCGTGAGCACGAGTGCGGGACGAACAAAGTCTTAAAGACATAGAATCCAACTCTAGCCTTGGTTTTCATCATTCGATAGAACAGATTCATCAAATCAGTACACCTTTATTTCGTTTTAATACTGTCTTGAATAACAATAAACAGGTGAAAAGGGGCTTTTCAAGAATCTAATTATTTTTCATGAATAATAGCTCTTTTCCAAACATGTTTACAAAGTCTTAACCAAGACATAACATGGAGTGCAAGGCTTAATAGGAGTGTCTAAAAGAACTTCCTGTTGACATTCCATCAATCAAATGTTTGACTTTCACATACCCAGCAAAGCCACAGTGTATATGTTTGCTGAATCTTATAAATTACAAATTATAATTTTTAGCTTAAAATAATTAATTGTTGCATGTTTGTTTAAATTTATTGAAACCTAATTAAGCTAAAAACAGCTTAAAAAAATCATAATCTCTAAACTGGGCTAGGAATGTTTTTCAGATTATAACTTATGGATTATTTAAAAAAAATCCATTGGACATTATTATCCCTTACTTTATTTACTAATGACAAGTCTTTTCATCTCCTTTAAATATTTCTTTCATCTTCCAAAATTTGAGATAACTCATGTAAGATTAAAACTTTATATTATATTTTTTTTTAGGGAAAAATCCATATAACCCCCTGAAATCTTGCATAAATTCATATAACCCCCTGCAATCTTCATATATCCATATAACCCCCTGTAATCATACCCAAAAATCCATATAACCCCCTCCGTCCGCCTTCCATCAGCCGAGTTAACGGCGAAATTGAAAAAAATCCATATAACCCCCTGTAATCTGGCCTAAATCCATATAACCCCGTGCAATCTTCATATATCCATATAACCCCCTGCAATCTTCATATATCCATATAACCCCCTGTAATCTTGAAAAAAATCCATATAACCCCATGTAATCTAAAAAAAATATTTTTAAAAATTCAAAAATATAAATATAAAAAAAATTTCCTCTTGCCATTTTTAAAATTTTAAAAATATTTTTTTTCAAAAACTGTCACATCTATCATATTACACACACCTCTCTCATATTTATTCCCAAACACAAATAATTTATGGAGGGGTATAGTTGTTATTTAAAAAATCATAAACTCTTATTTACCATTTATCCTTATTTTATCCATGGTGAATCAAACAATAAAAATATCAATTTTACATTTTCTAATGAGAATAATAGAAAATACAATAAAATAAAGATTTACAATCCATTAAATGTTAATGCATGTAAATGTTAATTTACTCTATTATTAATGTATCGGGGTACTGGTTATAATCACATGTCATTTATAATTAAAAAATTAGGAATAAAGAAAAGGAATAAATAAAAAAAAATTAATCTATTATTAATAAAAAAAATTATTTTTTTAATTTTTAATTTTTAAAAATATTTTTTTTCAGATTACATGGGGTTATATGGATTTTTTTCAAAATTACAGGGGGTTATATGGATTTTTTTCTAAAATTACAGGGGGTCATATGGATATATGAAGATTGCAGGGGGCTATATGGTTATATGAAGATTGTAGGGGGTTATGTGGATATATGAAGATTGCAGGGGGTTATATGGATTTAGGCTAGATTACAGGGGGTTATATAGATTTTTTTCAATTTCGTCGTTAACTCGGCTGGCGGAAGGTGGACGGAGGGGGTTATATTGATTTTTGGGTATGATTACTGAGGGTTATATGGATATTAGGGCTGGTAAACGAGCCGAGCAGCTCGGGTTCGGCTCGGGCTCGGCTCGGTTAAAGCTCGTTCGGGCTCGTTCGATTAGATAAACGAGCCAAGCTTGAACAATTTTTAAAGCTCGGTTTGTAAACGAGCTGAGCCCGAGCCGAGCCCGAGCCTGGACGAGCTCGTTTACTTAATAGAAAAAAGGGAAACGAGCCGAGCCCGAACCGAGCCCGAGCCGAGCCTGAGCCCGAATTTATGTTATTTTCATATGTATAAATTGTTGTGATTTGTGAAATGTGACTTTTCAAATGTTAAACAAGGTTTTTTTTAGCTAGACGAGCCCGAGCCGAGCCTTGATTCGAGCTTCGGCTTGACTTATTTAACAAACGAGCCGAGCCGAGCTTTAACCGAGCTTGCAGGGGGTTATATGGATTTAGGCAAGATTTCAGGGGTTATATGGATTTTTCCCTTTTTTTTAATAAAATTTAGATTATAACTAGAATATTTTAGTTGTGTTTTTTTATTAATAGAGATCAAATTTCATTTTTTTAATTAATGTGAAATACAAGATTTCATTAATTTTTTTAAATATTATTTAATGTTAACAGAGGATGAGTAGGTCATCATCATTTTATAAGTAAAATCACATTTTAATTTATAACTAGAATTTAGATTATAACTATGTTTTTAGTTTTTCAAGTTTCTTTTTTTTAATTAATGTGGAATCTAAAATTTCATTAATTTTTTTAATAGTGCTGCTCCCTGGGCCCCAAAAATTAAGTTCCATTTGTGAGCCCTAATATGTGACACTCTCCTATTAGTTCTCTATTTGACTTTTTCTAACAACCAAAATGATAATGACAAGACTACTATTCTTATAATTTTAAAAATTAGTTTCAACTAACTAATATCCTCATTAAACCTCGCAACTGAATCCCACAAAGGGCGGCACCATTAAATCATCTCTCTGACATAACATATTTTCAAAAAAATCTAAAACACCGTCACTGCCCGGTGAAAAAAAAATATCACATGTTATCAATTAAGATATAATAATGTATTTGAAAATCCAAATGAACAAATGTGATCTACATGCTACTGAGAATTGCATAGAAAATTCATAAAAGGTTTTTAAAATGTGAGCAATAAGTAATTAAATATTAATCAACTATACATTAATCAAATCTATAAAAATAAAAATAACAATCTTAAAAAAATTTGTTGGAATTCAAATTCAGATACAGGTGTATCTGGAATTTGAATTAACAAATACCTTAAAAAATGGGCTTGAATTCAAATTCAGATACATGTGTATTTAGAATTTGAATTAACAAATACACATTTCATACAAGTGAATGTGCACTGTATTTGAAAATCTTGAATCTGAATGAATCGAATAATGCTGATACAAAGCTAAAATATATGATAAATGAGACATTGTGCCTAATAATACACAAACACACAATTATAAACGATTGTACAGATCATACTTGGTACACAACAATGCATGTAAATCAAGATACTGGTCTTGTATCTGAATTTAAAATGAAATTCAGATTCAATACATGTATATGATGATTCAAAGGAATGACGAAAAATCAAAATCAAAA
Source organism: Acorus calamus (assembly GCA_030737845.1). Classification (NCBI taxonomy): domain Eukaryota; kingdom Viridiplantae; phylum Streptophyta; class Magnoliopsida; order Acorales; family Acoraceae; genus Acorus; species Acorus calamus. The sequence continues at coordinate 21,004,873 of CM060867.1, read as the reverse complement.
TAATGTATTCAGATAAAAAAAAGGATTAGTCTAAATGTATCACCATTGTTTGCACCATAAATTGGTCACAAAAAAAAAAACTAAATGAATCAAAATTCTTCTCTTCTCCATTGATCTAACTGAAACAAAAATAAAAACAAATGGACTCCCTACAAAACAGAGAATCGACTTTTTTTTCTTCTTTTGTTCCTCTAATCAATCTAAATCGATTAATACATTCAATATATACAATTGCTTCCAATTGAATTGTCCGGTTGAAGTAATTGTTCCCAGAAAAAGAAAGAACAACAAAATTATGGTTTCACATCCCATTAATTAAAGGGACAGTTACGATATGAGGAATCGGTTATCGATAGATAAAAAAAAAACGAACATCACATAAAAATGTACTTTAGAGAATTCAATTTTACCATCTCATGAGGTTTGGGATGAGTTTACCAATTAAGACCCAAAAATCATTATTGTTTTTTAAATATTATTTAATTTTAATGGAGGATGAGTAGGTCATCATTATTTTATCAACAAAACAACATTTTTATCAAATAAAAATTAAATTTAACTTTTACATTTAAAAGAGGTATTTTTTATAATTAGACAATAAAAAAACTATTTTACATTTTATTCTAACATACAACTTATTCTTTGCTTTTCAACGGCTACAACAAACATGTCAACTGTTTATCAAAAAAATTATAATATATAATCTATCACCTGTAAATTTAAACTATAACAAACATGGCCAAACACTACCGGTACAAAAGAGCAAATAATTTTGATTGATTTTGCAAAAAACATAAAAATGAAAGAAAAAAATTGAGGTCTTCACAAACTTGCCTCAGCCCAGATTAATTACACCAAGGCACATGACGGCCTTTCTTGCCCTCCTTTATTGACTCGGTTGATTGTAGATGATTTCGCAAGAAAACAAAATCTCATATTTACAAAAGAGCATGTCACATTCATGACAATTTGATCCATTCATAAAAAATGGTCAGCCAAAGAAACCACTGAGACAGTTAAATGAACCTCTGGTTTGAATTACTAGAGGTAGAGCCCCGGCTGAATGGGCGAGGAAAGAGTCATCCATGACCCAAACGTGTGGCCATCCAATACATTAGGTTGCGGTGTTGTTGTAGTGAAAACGGCAGGCTGGAGGACGCCACCAGTTGGCCGATATACTTGGCTACAGATCAGTTGATTTTGTGCGTTCAATGCGGATGAAAACAAAATCTAAATCATGAAAACGAGAAGAGACGCATCCGATGAACCAAGAATTTACCTATCCATTGTGCAGCCTGACTGGAAGGATGACCTAATCGGCTCGTCAGCCGCACTGTGGTCCGGAAACAGGAGAGGCCAAAATACTGCACAACAAAGGGCGGATGGTTACAACAAATCCTTGAATCATATGTTTAGTTCGTTGTTACTGAATCACTGAATCACATATCATAGTATGGGCATATGAAAATGCAACTGAGTATTGCAAATATGTTCATTATTGAAGTCCTAAAACACAACCAATATAAGGTGCCCATCTAAATTAAAGCCAATGTATGAAGCCTTCTAGAGTAGACTAAAGTTGTCCTCATATTTCTAACATATATCATAAACCATTGAAATGGCAACAATTTATTTATCGTTCATGTTAAACTGGAATCCAAGCATTGTTAAGAAAGGGTGATTTTGGATGTCATAGATGTAATTAATCGCAAACTATTTTGCCTTTGAAGTATCGACATTACAATCTTGTTTTACCTACTAACATATATAAGCCTCTAACGTGATAGAACATTAACCAGTCGCCCTCGGCTTATAGTGAATTTGAAAACTTGACTACTTAATTCACCTTACTTTCCAGAATAACCCACTAAAATAATGAACCCTTATTCTCTGAAAAGGGTATATATATCTATATATAACAATAACCTTGATTTTCATCTCAGCTTTCCTCCAATTTTCTTAAGCTCAGAATTTCATAGCACGTCAATCACGGTTTATTCGCTGACAGCCAACCAATCAAGCACATCTCTTCAATTTTCTTGAATTTTTTTTTTTAGAAATGGTAGGCATGCACCTTAAATTTTATTTAAATTTAAGCGACAAGCCCATAGCATAAAGTTGGTAGAGGAGGATCTACCAAGGCATTTTAAAAATCTTACGTCATGACCTCAAATTTACCCCCCATTATAAAAAACTTTAATTCTTTTATTTTTAAAAAATGGTAGGCATCCCCTTGAAATTTTTTAAATTTCTTTAAATTTTCTTTTTTTTAAAGAGATGGTGGTAGCATCCTACAAAACTTTAATTTTCTTAATTTTTTAAAAAACTTTAATTCTTTTTTTTTAAATGGTAGGCATCCTACCTAGAATCTTGAATTTATTAAAAACAAAGAAAATGCCCAAAACAAAGAAATATTTAAGATACAAAGGAGAGGAGGCAGTTTCCACAAAAGAGTGAAAAGATTCTTTATTCTTGGATTTCAAAAGAAAGAGGTTCATAAAAAACATATATCTCAACAAAACCTCCTATAAGATTGACACTGATAATTTTGTAGTGACATGTAAGCAAACAGAAATCAAATTCTAGTCAGACTATTCCTCTTACCAAAAAAAAAGTTCTGGTCAGGATTTTTCCATTTTATCAGTTTGATCCTATAGGCTCAGTGAGGATGATTTAACAAAAACAGAACAAAAGTTCATAAATCTTAAGACGCAGAGGGGTAACCTAGAAAAGGATGAAGAATTGGCTAAATTGATATGAGAACTTGCGATCGATAAAGATAGGATGACGGAGTCTCAATGAAAGACAACATGGAGAAAAAGATTCACACAGTAAAATCCACCCATCAAGATAAAACCTGATTGGTGCGAACCAAGCTTTGATTAGTTGGCTAGCACCTCCCCTCTCCATGAAAGAGGCCAAGAAACCAGGGGAGCACCCATTTTCAGAAAAAAAGAAGATAAAACCTAATTGGTGATGTTGAACTGCAAAGCTCAAGGAGGTATCAGGAAGTAACAGTAATCTGTGACCATACTCGTATATAATGTTGGTTTCACATTCAAACAAAGGTGATTGCAGAATGTGGAGCAAAGAGGATCTATTTCAAATAATCAATATAATAACAATCGAACTGTTTGAACACTGGATGATATTTCTGGTCCTAATCCATTCTTCATGAATGGCTGCCAATTAATTAATGATATCCAGATAGCAGAACAAATAAAACAGGATACACAGGTTACCTGACTGGCCGGCATGATCATGGAACCCAGAATAATATAGTAATTCCTGCATTTTGCAAATTGATGAATTGTCAGAATGGAAAGAAAAATATGGCACAAAAACAGCCTGATTGTACCACATTACTACATATGACATAACAAAAATAACATTCTTTGAGCACAATCACAGATATGAGTAAATCACCTTTCTTGCATGCTCAGAGAGCTGATGGTCAGTGTCTGCAAGGAAACAAATGAGTTAGCAGTCCAACAAAAGGGTTTGTTGAGAATTACATCACATTAAGTTTATTTCTTTTTCGTAATATATCATGGACCAAATTTCTCACATGAAGAATTTATACCACTGAAATAAAGAGAAAAAATTGCAATGCAACAACTATGTCTTTGGCTAGATTCAAATTACATGATATAGCTTAGAAACATTGCTCTGTTAATCTGTTTCCAAGGATACCCATCGAACAGAAGACCTAGCCCTTTGTAATTCATCTTTGAGTCAGTTTGACCTTGATGGTCCTCAAAACAGTAGAATAATATCTAAATTTCATTGGGAACATCAGGATAGACCCCAACTTTTTCAATATATGCAAAACAGTTTGTGTTTAATTACACAATTTCAACTAGAGATGGGAATTTAAACTACAGTCTTTCCACATCAAAACCTATCCATCCATATTTCAATCACATCTTTTTTTTAAAATGAAATTGGTGGGCCTCCACTTCTTTGTACTCAATAGAAAAGAAATATTTCAATCACATCTTGAGTTCAGCATGTCAAGGAATGTAAATAAGCACTTGATTGGTACCTAGGTGAGAAACACTGGATTTAACTGCCAAAGTCAAGCCAAGTTCATCCGGTTCAGAGCTACAATCCCATAACTTCAACTCAAGCTTTGGTGGTGTTCCTTCTGGACAAGAAAATAAGTTATATTAAAAAAATAATTGGTAAGCATAGAACTCACTGCTGAGAAGAAATCTCATTATGCATTTTCTTTAAAAAATTGAAACATATGAATAAGGCATTTCCAGACCCACCAGAGTAATTTGACTTTGAATGTAATGGATCCCGAAGAGGACATGGAACCCAAGTCTGTACCTGTTCCAATGTATAAATCAGGAAAGTAATTGCCACAACAAAGAGTTGATGAAATTTTTTTAACAGGAAAGTTCATTTTTACATGGAAAAAGGGATGGTATAATGCTTCCTCCGCTGTCGGTCTCCTTCGAGGATCCCAGGAGCAAAGTTGCTGACGCAAATTCATACACAACCCTTTGTGTAAGTAAAATGCACAGTTCACGGCAAATGCAGAATTAGCATGTCATATACTCATTTATACCTTGATCAAATCAATCGCTTGCAAGCTTGCATTAGGAATGATATCTACAAGATTAGCTGGAAAGATCTGCAGTATGATGGAAGTCAATAAATGGGCAACATAATATTTCAATAACTTCGAAAAAAAAAATGGCATCCTACATTTGGAAATGTATAATTATTTACACGTGAAAGGTTCATCCCTTCAGGCCATGTACTGCAATCTGGAGTTCCCAAGATACAGCATATTTTGTATATTTGATCTGTTTCACTGCAGAAAAGAAACTAATTACAATTCAATAGAGAGAGAGAGAGAGAGAGAGAGAGAGCACCCTTCTTAACATGTAAATAATTTCAGTATGCATCGTTCTTGTCGTAGAAACATTAGTGAATACAAATCATTTTTGACATATTCCTGTGGCGAAACAAGTAATATAAAGAAAGTTGACTCTAAATACCAGGGAAACTGTGTATGTTGATGTTTGTGTTAAACCGTATAGCCATATTAATGGATGAAAGATCAGGTGATCTGAGTGTGTATCAGTGTACAATGTGGACCAAGATGCAAGTTGCAAAATGACTTTGCCCCAACCCCCAATGAATTTAAGTTTTGGATTGCAAAAATAAAATATTACCTTTCACCCGGAAAAAGTGGACATAACATGAAAAGCTCGGCCAGTATTGCTCCAACTGCCCACATATCTGTAAATAAATTTTATGAGAATCAACAAAAGTATTTTTTTGAACCAGGTTAAAGTGAAGAGGTTGTTTCACTGCATAATGAACAGAGTGATGGTCATGCAATCAATGACGAAAAGAAACCGGGGTGCCATGCCTATTGGGATCACTATGTAAATGAGCATTGGGAAGATATATATGGTTGACCTCATAGTTGGGCCTAATTTTTTCTATATTGTGGCAGAAAGAAAGCATCAATTAAAATTTCTGGTCCTTTATCCCTTGATCTTTAATACACCTTCAATGAAGTTTTTTTTTTATAAAAAAGTACAGTTCTCCTTATAGAGGTTGCATTTGTACAATGCATATGTCTACCCACTATTACACAAAAAGAAAAGGTCACCTCACGGGTTAGCAGATAATAAAAAAATATATTTTATGTACATTTAATATATCTATAACGGTTTAACATTGAAGAGATCTTATGATGATATATTGGCTGCTGGTCGTCAGGTAAAAATCTCACAAAAAGGAACTAAGGATAAATATGTGTTCAAAAAAGAGGAGGAGAACAAATATCATGAAGGATGTTCAATGACCCCATTAATTAAAAGATCATCCAAAATATAGTTCTTAAAAAACTACAAGCATCAAATTCTCTTATAAGAGATATCTCTGTGGAAAGCACACAGGCAAGGGGAATATATTCGGGATTAGTACAGACCCTCATTCAAAGCTCAAAATCAGCATTGAAAATGATATGAGACATGATTTACACTAAACAGAGTGCAACGTACCAATAGCAGGTGTGTAAGCTGAAGATTGCAGTAAGACTTCTGGAGCTCGATACCTTGTAACACCATGCATCATTCAGAAAAAAAAATACATATAAAATAAAGTTGGTTCTTCATGTATTACGATACAAAAAGAGGGTGAACACACCAGCGTGTAGAAACATAATCTGTATAGGGTGGCCTGGATGCCACTTCTCTTGCCAGTCCAAAGTCAGCAATTTTAATGAAATCCTCTGTTACAAGCAGGTTCTCTTAAAGGAGAAATAAATAGTCAGTTACAGTAACAATCTCACATTCATATTCTGATAAATTAGACAATAATATATTTATATCTAAATAAAATGACAATACAAAAGAACAACAAAAGCATGAATTATTACCAGGTTTTAGATCCCTGTGAAAATATCCATTCTTATGCATATATGCTAGTCCTTGCAACACTTGAGACATAAAGCTCTGTATCTCAGCCTCTGTAAAAGGGCTTTGTCGATCTTTCATGATCTGGTATAGATTGTATTCCTGTAAATAAATATATAGGAGAATGTTGTATGATCCCTCATCAGAGCACGTAATAAGTTGAACATTCAAATGTCTCAACATGACAAATAGTCAAGTCCTGTAAACTAAACAGACAGGTTTCTGAAGAAAAAAAGCTAGCATTATTGAGGTATAACTGAACCCATCAAAGGCTTAATCCTTACCCTTTGCCCCCGTTTGGGTCACGGGTTAAGCGAGAATAAGGGTGGTATAAGAATGGATAGGGAAAATGGTTGTTTATTTGCAGAGTATAATTTAGTATTACTAAGTCATTTAAACGAGTATAGAGAGTATAACAATTCTAAATAACCCCTAGGATAAGTTATACTCAGTTTATCTATTCCATGGATAAGTGGGGCCCACCTATAAATAAATAAAAAACATATCTCATCACATCAAATCATCTATTAACACCTCTTATACACCAATAAGGCCACATGTCAAATCAACTTTTTACACCTTATTTATATTTTATTCTTCATCAACCAAACAACTCAACATTTAATTTTACGTTTTCCAATGAGAATAAAAAAAACTCAATCAAACAAAAAATCTCTTATTCCTGTAGAATTGTTATCTATACTGGCATAGTTATCTATCCAGAATAACTCAATTCCTCAATCCAAACGGGGGCTTTAGGTTTAGAATTCCATTTGCATTATATAAATTAAATTCAACATTAAAAAAAAGGTGAAAAAGAAACTATAGTTCTTGATGCAGCACCATCTAGAGACAATATAAGCAAAAAGCAGATAAGTAATATATTTGATGTTTCCGAAGTCCAGAACCCAAAGGGTTAGTCAGCAGAGAACCAGGCCTGACCCAGATAAAACTAACTATATAGAAAATGGGCCAGCCAAGCCTAGAAGCACTTATTATTATATCTAGGCCAAGTCCTCTGTTTGGCAACCAAGCCTGGCCATCAAAATGCCAGGCTCAGGGGATGATTGCACAAACTGGCCCATCTGCAGCCCATACAAAGTGAGAGAAGTCATCTAGTAAGTTTTTTTCAGATATGGTAAGATTACACGAGAAATTCTTGCTCATACTTGGTAAACTTAACCGCTTAAATGCCATGAGTGAAGCTCATAGTTCACGAAGTAAAAAGAACAACTTTACTTGGTATAAAATTGCATATAAATCATTTTGAAGTGCATCTCCTTTATAGGATCAGATTGTCCAAAGCCATATATACAGGACTTAAAAGTTATAATTTGAAGTCAAGATACTAATACAAAAGAGTTTATTGATTCGACGGGTCTTCCAAGTCAATTTGAGCCTTTAATAAGGTCATCATAGTAACTGAGAAACTACTCTTAACATGTTTTCCTTGTAAAAAAAAAAAAACTAATTAAGAAATGTTCGGAAACTCCAAATTCTATAAGGTAACTTAATAGCTTATTAATCAACTAAGGATTAATTGGAAAGGTGGCTAAGCGCTAAACGTTGCGAGTTGGGTCCGCCTAGGCCAAGGCGGGGGGATTAATCGGGGCCTAAAAGGGATTTTTAGAACACTGGTTTGTTGTTCTTGAACCCAACCCAGATATGGATTGGAATGACTAACCCTTTATGATTGTTAAAAAAAATTAAAAATACACAATCATAGAAACATAATAAGTGTTGCTGGGTGTGAGGCACTTGGAAAGTATATAAAGGCCTCCTTTCTCTTGCTTTTTTTTCACTTTTCAGTCCTCTGCTAGACAGAAAAGAAACTTTTTTTTTTCTTGTTGACTGAATTAAAAATTCAACCTCCCAAAAAACTTAGAAATCATTAAGGCATGGGTGCTCACCATGTACTCAAAGATGAAGAAAAGCTCATAATTCTCCTGAACAATCTCTTTCAGCTTGACAATATTGGGATGATTCATTTTACGAAGAGACTGCAAAACAGATGAAAGACTTCTTCATATGCAGGTAAGAAAAGAATAGAGCCTACATGGAACAACCTACATCTCATTATTAAGATTTAAACGTAGCATTAGCAACGGACAAACAGATTTAAGTAAAAAAATAACAAGTTAACATACCTTAACTTCACGCAAATTCATACACTCTTCCCAAAAGTAAAACTTCCGCTTCATTTTCTTAATGGCAACCTGGAATTGATATAGACCAAATGGTGACACTATAATTGAAAAGGCTGCTTATGCTTATATTTTAAGTCAGCAAAAAAGAACAGAAATCAGAACTGAATTTCACATAGAAGATAGGAATGCATCCTAAGGTGTGTTCATAATGAGATGAATCCAGTGCCCAAGATGCACAGAATCTCAATAATGCAGGATTAAATGGACACACACCAACTCTGCTACAAACTAAGAATTTTTATAAATGGATGAACAATTCAAATGAAAAATAGGAAATCTGTATCACCCAATCACCCTATTCATTGGACTTTTGGCATTAGATGTATGTTGTTTCTCACTAAATATACAGTGTCGCGTGAGGTTTCTAGGAAAGAACTGGCAAGTTTTTGATACTGGCAAAAAAGTGAAAAATCAGTGTAGTTTTTCATGTTGATCATTCATTGATATAAATTTGAGGAAATTAAAAGGGCTCTAATAATGAGGAACATCTGTACTGATCATTCTTGAACATGGTTATGAAGAAAAACAGCACTTAAAGCATAGGGTAGATCTTGGCACACCAAGATATAAGGAAGCAACAGAAAGATATCTGTGGAAGATCCTGCCAGAAGTGATGGAAGATCAGACTAAATTATTCATCCAGAACCAGAAGGAAGGTGCCATATAAAGTCTATGGAGAAGCAGAAATAGAGGATTATCACTCACAATCTCATTGTTTTCCAGATTAAGTGCTCTATACACACATCCGCAAGTTCCATCTCCAAGCTCCTCCATAACTCTATACCTGCAGCAACACGAGAACTCAATGACCATCCAAGGAGCTAAGTGGGAAGATAATGTCATGATATACTTACTTTTCCATGGTTAAGCGGCACCCACAGAACAACAATCAATATTTTGTTCCCAATTCACTCTGCAGACAAGCTTCTAAGACAGAGATGTTCTGCCTTGCAACTAACTTCTCGTAGATGCTGATGCTACAGGCTAGCATGAAAGGCAAATAACTGCCATAAGGGGGTTTCTCATTACACAAGTGATCAAACATCACCCAAATCAATATCGGCATTATCAGGTGCAGCCTCTACAAGCTGCTATCAACTTGTGTCATCTGTGGATGGTAAATTGAGTCTGAAGTAACTGCGGAGAAGTATCGGATTCAGGAGGGAAGTTCAAATGATGAGAGAATGCTATCTCCATCTACCAAAGCTACTATCCAGCTCTCACAAACTAGGGAAACTGAACTGCAGAGTAAGGCAGTTAAAATAAGCTCATATGCTCCAGGAAAAAAAATGATGATTTACAAGTAACAAAGAATTCAAGAAGAAGCTTGTACCATGATGTCAATACACATGCGTATAAAAGAATATCTTGTCTGTATTTATGATAATCAGGCTTGAACTTATTTACTTTAGGATACAATAATACAATCTAAAGAAACCGCTGATAATGAACTTAAGAACAAATGAAAGCATAAATTGCTTTTTGGCAATCTTTAGAGGGAAATTATTCTTGTAAAAGCAATAGATAAATAAATAATGAGTGGTATGTCATTAAGTTGAAACAAAGGATGAAGAGATATAAAGTCTCAAACTAATTTAGAAACACTTAAATGTACAGTGCTTACCTTGATTGCAAATTCTTTATTAAAATCATTCTCAAAACCAGATGAATACTATAAGAAAGATCAAGGGTTCTTTCCTTTAAAGGAAGAGATCAAAGTAACATTCAAAGAAAATGAAGCAGTAGATCCATGGTTTCGAGGAAGCCTAACTTCTCCTTCTCCTGTTATTCTCAAATTACTCTATGGTTTTTAATAATTACAATGAAATGTTAGAGAAAATAAACTCCAAAACCAGAAGAAAAAAAAATGTTTCCAACACAAGGATATGAAATGCAATGAGATGTATCAATTGTTATAGGTTCTAGTGCAACCTCCAAAAGAATACATGGTATTTTCAGAGAGGATTGGCGTCATCTATACCATATGGTACATCCTGTCTCAATATATTGAACAACATCAAGGAAATTATTAAAAACGTCCTCGCGGATTTTCTAAGTTAATAAATGTTTCATTTAGAAATGCAGTGAGAATAAATACTTTTGGGTCATCAGTAATGGCCATAAGTGGGTTTATATTGGGTCTGATTTATGGGTGAGCAAATAGATGCGGACATTTTCTAGAACTGGAAGTTCCATAGAGCTCAAAGGTCTTATTTGGTATTTCTATAAATTCAAAAGTCTTTTCTAGAGACTCCATGTTTTCCTCTTCCTTTCTTCTTTTTTTTTTTAAAAAAAGGTAGGATGTTTTCCATTATTTAATGAAAAAGCACCCTAAATAGGGAAATGATGGATATCCCTCTTACACAAGAAAGAAAAAACAAAATAAGAAGGCCTATGTGGAGAACACATGGGTGGTAATTTCCTCTCTTCATAAATCATGAGTTCAAGTTATTTTGGGAAGGAAAAACCTTCCATCACTACGGATAATGCATAATTTCAGTAGTGAATAACGGTGGTCGCCCTCTTAATAGGATGGTTTTGCTTTATGGGATTATTTACTTTATTTTTATTTCTTTGGTAACCTTTGTATGGAGATCCATCGTCTACTTTAATTTGTGGGCCTTCTATTAGATCACACCTACATTTTTTAAAAAACAAAAAAGGAAGATAAGAAACAGGGTCAATATTTACCCTTTGTCCATAAGAACACACCCAAGTACAATAGGAACCACCCCCTCCCCAATTCCTAGCACTGTATCTACCTCCAAAATATACCTCCCCCACTCTCTAAAATGATTTGCAATGCTAAGACAAACATTCTCCCAATATAGCTTCCTCCTCCGAGATACCATGTCTTGTGCAAGCCTTCTGTTAGATCACACCTACATTTTCTTTATAGGGGATTTTATTTTATCTTTATTTCTTTGGTAACCTTTGTATGGAGATCCATCGCCTACTTTAATTTGCGGGCCTTCTATTAGATCACACCTACATTTTCTTTATAGGGGATTTTATTTTATCTTTATTTCTTTGGTAACCTTTGTATGGAGATCCATCGCCTACTTTAATTTGCGGGCCTTCTATTAGATCACACCTACATTTTCTAAAAAATAAAAAAGGAAGATAAGAAACAGGGTCAATATTTGCCCTTTGTCCACAAGAACACACCCAAGTACAATAGGAACACCCCCTCCCCAATTCCTAGCACTGTATCTACCTCCAAAATATACCTCCCCCACTCTCTAAAATGATTTGCAATGCTAAGACAAACATTCTCCCAATATAGTCTCCTCCTCCGAGATACCATGTCTTGTGCGAGCCATAAGCTCCAGCAAAAATATTATTTAGATCAAAAGGGCCAGAATTTACAGGTACTTCCGTGGAGCACTATATCAAGACATTAATATCATATGAGAAATCCATATGACAATCACTACTGCTAAAATTTAATTCTTTACGATGTGATCCAATTCTTCAATATGATGACAAGAACCTTATTATCCATAGAGTCAATAGGTGATTCAATAATCCAAACACACACAAAAGATATAACATAACGCGACGCATGTTCAATTGCTATCAAAATCAGATATCATTCCATTTAAAGTGAATTGAATAATAGTGAATTGAATAATAGTGAAACAAATCTCCATAGCAAATAGAAATCAATCGTTAATCCAATCTATTGACGAGAACTCTGATATAGGCAAATAAGAAACCCTAATTTTATAATTTTTTTCAAGAAACTAAAAATCGATGAAAGATCGTAGACGATTGGATCATATGTAGGATCATCAAAGAGAGATGGGGATTACCATCCAATGAACCGAGCATCTGATCGGTGCCGGTGGTCGATCGCAGTCGTTGATGTGTGTGATGGAAGGAAGAAGGAGAGGAGAGAGAAGGTTCTCTTTGGTTCAAAAGGGGGTGTGCATTTGGAAGGAAATTTGGGGGAGAGATTTTGGAGGAGATGGTCCCCCTGCCGATTTTCTATTGGTTTTAAATGGGGAAGTAATATTACATATTACCCCTTCATTGTTTATCTTCAATTACGGGGATACCCTCACTTTGAACGTGCAGTGTATTCCTTGTCGATTAAGTATCTCTTCTTTTTTTTTTGTGAAATTAATGGCAGATCCTCCAGAAGCTCCTAATTTATTTTTAAGTCTAAAACATTTGAACTTATCATTAGATTCTCATGTTAGTTGAAGATTTAGGGTATGTTTGGTTGCACTTATTTTCAGTACTTATTCAGCTTAAAGCTGAAAATCAGCTTTAAGCCCGTTTGGTGGGAGAACAAAGAAGCTCGTATTGGTTCTCTTTCATATATTATGGGCCTCAAAAATTCTGCCCTGCGAACTCACTTAAAAAGTCGGCAATCGCAATAAGCGATTCTATCAGCCTACAAAAAGACGAGACTGCCCTTGGTCAAGTTCGGTTATTACATGGGGTGTATAAACCCATTTTCGGAGGGATCGACCTTCTCTCTCCTTCTTCATTTGACGCCAATTTCCCTCTTTGAAGAAAACAAACCCTAGCCATCAAAATCCTATTAATGAAATCATAAAATTAGTCTGCCTCTCCAAACATGCCAAAAGTAAGGAAACCCTAAATCCCTTTTGTTCCACCATTATTTCACAAAACTTCGTCTACCCTCATTCGTCAATCATTCAGACTCGACCTCCTTTGTCAATCGTTCACACAGATCCGGTCCTCATTGACGGCCACAAGACCAAGCCCTCATTCGTCAATCATTCACAGAGATCCAACCCCTCCTTGACCGCCGCAAGACCAAGCTCTTCTTTGTCAAACATTCACACAGTCCATCTATTCAAGGTATGTAAAACTAACTTTGAATCATGTAATTTATAAGTTGTGGATGACATTAGGTTCAAATAATAAGTGTTTCATGTGATTTTATAGGGCTTTTGGTTTTCTTTTTTCCGATTTGATTTCTTTGTACATCCGGATGAGATAAACTCTCACTCTCTTAGTATTTTTTTCCATATGTGATTTATCTTCTACATCCTAATGTGGTAACCTCTCTCTCCCTCTATTTGTTTTTTTTTTTGCTTTTTAGATTGATTGTAAAGTTTTCTTGCTTTGATATTGTATATGAGTGTGTGTAAGAATAAATAATATTCTAAAAAATATGTCATGACTTGACATTAAGAAAGCAACACATTTTTACTGCATTTTTAGTCGGGTTCTCTCTTTTTGTGCTTGCACTTTCACATCTCCATCTGAAGAGGTTTCAAAAAGAGAGAAACAGATAGAGAGAGTGAGAGACAGAGAGAGGCATAGAGAGAGGGAGAGAGAGAGAGAGATGATAGAGCAAGTGGGTTTGTTTCAATTATCTGTGATAGGGTTCTTTGTGACCATTTGGGGCAACTTAGATCTTCCCTAGGTCCCCTTTTTAAAAATTGGCTGATGAAGTTTTTATTTTTGAAGGATTGTTTTTGGGTTGAGTTTTTTAGCATTGTTTTTGTCATAGATCAGGTCAAGCTTTTGGATTTGCTTATCAGTATTTGGTTGCTTGATGTTTCTTTTGATTTTGTGGGGGTTTTTTGGGTGGTGTGTTTTTTATTTGGGTGTTTTAGAAGTTGAGGTGATGTTCATGCTTGTACCATTCAGAGTACCACAGTGGATGAGGATCGTTCTACTGAGCAGCTATTCCCACAAGTCCGACCTGAGAACGATTGACAAGAAATGAATTGAGTGCGGGATGAGATTGCCAGTCTGCTAGTGTCTAGGCGTTGATGTTTCTATTGTTGTATCTCTAGCTATGTATGTACATCTCTATGTAGCAGTCAATTTTGTAACAGGTTTGAGAAAACCTCATCTGTGGGAGTGTTGAAATTCGAACAGTACTGCTTATTATGACAGCCCAATGAAATTAGATTGACTATCTTTATCTATATGGGAATAATCTGTGGGACTGATATTTTTAACATGTTAAAAAAGAATAATCTTTAATATTTCCAAAAAAACATGTTTTTTCCATTTCAACCAAACATCAAAATAACATTCAGCACTTATAAAATGGACCAAAATACCCTTCCAATAATCATATAAGTCAACTGGTTAACCAAACACACTTATTTAAAATACTGCTTAATATTTTTCATTGAACCAAACGCTTTTTTCCCCTAAACTCTTAAAGATTAACATCCTTCCTCTTTCTGCACTTAACAATCAGCACTTAAAATCCGCTTTCCGTTGCTGCCAAACAGCACCTTACTTTTTTGTCCTTCCCTCTAATGGGGGGTTATCTTTTACCCCTTTTTTTCACTTTTACCCCTCTTCATTTCTTCTTTGTGCGCCCCCCCCCTCCACATAGACATCCCACCCCTCCCCGCCAGGCGCAAGCCCTCCCTTCACCTACTCCCTTCAGTCATATTATCCGTCCCACCAAATGATATATTTTGTCTTAATTTTTTAACATGTGTTTCTATTAATTTCATGTTGGTTTGTGAATTATTCTATTATCTTTTTTTTATTTGTGAATTTTGAAGTAATTACATTAGATCTATATTAAGAGTTAGTTTTAGATTGGATTATAATTAAATAAAGAAATGAATGATATTTATCATTGTGGGAGCTATTTTCTTGTCCCAATAGTGTTTCGTCACGTGTCCATCATCAGCCAACCCTGAATCGCCACATGTCATCGCTCAAATCAATAATTGAGTGCATATTTACCCACAAGACAATGGCGGTTCAACATGTGTCACCAGAGAATCATCATCCTAAGCCATTCAAAAGATCACGACCGCGCACGTCGCTCAGCATGATCCCACCAAATCCTACCGGATCCCTTAACCGTTAGACCTGGTGATCACCCTGGTAGGATTCCCCCAAATCCTCCCTAGGCCTCTCCTCCAACGATAGATGACAACGACAGCCATGATGACAAATAGGACAATAAAAAAGGAAGAAAAGGGATGACGAAAGTAAGGTAACTCACCCCAAAAAAAAAGTTCAACAATTACAAAGTATCTTAGTAGGCCGTTGGAAGATTTTTTTAGGGTCATCCACCCCCATCACCATTGATCGATTTTGGAAAGACCGGAGAGCTTTGCCAATCCAATCGGAGCAGTAGCTAGGAGAACAATCCATTGGACCCGACCCAGTCTAGACTCAAGTAAGGAAAATTTGTCCCATCCAATTACCAATAATTAAATGGAAGAAATCTTATGAAGATCCCAAATTCCATTTCTATATATATACCTTATAAATTAAATGGAAGAAATCTTTTGATGTTTCAATTTTTTTTCATTTTATGCCTAAAGTTTAGGGATTTTTAGTTTAAGTCCCCGTAAACTATAGGCAACCCCTCACTTCTTAATATTTAGGTTTTAGTCCCTACATTTTAATGATAATTTAGGAATATCTCACTCCCAGGGACTAAACAATAAACTAAATAATTTAGGAATAGGTCCCTCCCAAGTACTAAAAGGGAACATATCATTTAAATGTAGGGGCTAAAACCTAAATATGAAGAAGTGAGTGATCAATAGCTAAATCTTATAGTTTACGGGGACTTAAAACTAAAAATCCCTAAATTTTAATGTAATTACATGACATCATTATTAAGTGTTCGTTTTAAATGTTGGATATTGTGTCCCAAACTCAATCACAATGAGATGATCACATAAGAACTGAGATATAAAGGCAAGGGATAATTTAGCCCGAATGAACAACTCTCTATTATCAGTTAATAAGGTTTTTTAACGCACAGGGTTGTCGACTCGTGACACAGAGAGATACAACTACACGGGTTTTGTTTTTCAAGGGTGCGAGCTTTGAAAACATCACGGTGAGCAGATTGTGGCCCTTTCAAATGCCCAAATGAATGACAAATATTTTAGGTGTTTGATAGGAAAAATAACCAAAGAACAAATGAAGCACTTTCGAGGATTGTAGAGAGAGTCACAAGAGTGGAATGAGTAAGTAGTGGAAAAAGGAAAATAAAATTTACAAGCGATAATATCCCAAATAGGATAATGTTATATTCAATTTATTTTTTAGCTTTAAATCCAGTGTACAAGTGTTTTGAATTTTTTTAAAATAGTATACATCATCTAATGAGATACATATTTTTTTTTTAAAAATGAAGCATATAGTTTAATGAATTGCATGAATGCATTTATGAAAAATGTGAAAAAATTTTATCAAAGCATATGCCTCGCTAAGGTAAGTATATACTTTGATAATTTTCAATTGATGCATATGAGACTGGAATAAAAATTGGGTGTAATAGCACTCTCCCAAATATATAGGCACACAACTTTAATTGAAAACCGCCCATGAAAATAAAAATGTGCCCTGCATTGAAACGGTCTTCACTAAAATGTTTTTTTTTAATTCTACTAATCAGTGCTAATTCAATGCGACCATTACAGAAAAAGGAAAACAATCATTCAACATATCAAAAGAGATGTTACAAAGGAAAATGTTACACTAAGACGTATTCTCAGTCAAAAACTCAGTCTCCACATCGGATCTTACGTGGACAGCTGAGATGACGTGGCTTTGTTGATTTTTTAAATTGGGTGGGCATGATTTGTGTTTTAAAATTTGAAATTCAAATTGCTTTCAAAAGGAACTCAAGCACTGCAATAAATGGTCTGACACCGCATTAAATGGTTGAAAAGACGTTTCTGACAACGTCACATGGCCCCTCGCGCATTCTAGAAGTGCGGTTCCAAATGTGACGAGTACATAAAACCTTTCAAAGTGCATATACTTCGATAATGGTGGTATATACCTTGTTTTACCAATTTGTATGTATTCACTGATTCTTTTTTAGTTCCAATGTAACTTTTCTCTCTCCCCTTTCGTTTGTTACAAAACACACATTCTCTCTCCCCTTTGACTAAACTCTTTTTCATCTTTCACAAAACAAATACTTCTCACTCTCTCTCTCTCTCTACCCCTCTTCACCTCATTGTTGCTTATCTCTGCCCTCAGACTCACCATCTCTTATCTATTACCTTTCCTCTCTTTTTCTCTCTCTTCCCTTCGCCTCTCTCACTCACCCTCTCTGATCTCATCGATATGGCTTATTGTCGGTGTCTGCGAGTGTGGTATTTCTGTTGCGTCTTCACCATCTTGCTAGTGTGGTACATCTGCTGCGTCTTCATTGTCTTGGAAGCATGGATTTTCTGAATCTTCACTATCGTCTCTTTTTTTATTGTTGTTTCCTTATTTTCTTTTGTTAACATATGGTTTCATAAATTATTTTTCCTAGAGATTCTTGTTTTCCTTATTTTCTTTTGTTAGCTTATGGTTTCATAAATTATTTGTTACAAAGATTATATATTTCCTTTTTTTTTCCGTTAGCATATAGTTTTATAAATTATTTTTCACAGAGATTCTTTGTTTAATTTTCTTATTTTCCTTTAATAGCATATGGTTTAATAAATCTGTCTTTCATTCAATGACTTTGTATTTCGATTGTTTTTAATTTTAACTTGTATCTTTAAAAATAAATATTGTTCATTAAAAAATTCGTCCAAATATGCTATGTTGAAAATCATTCATGCTATATAAGCATATACCATTTCTTAGGGTTATACTAACATTAGGCTAGTATATACTGCATTACGGATTATTCAAGCATGTGGTTTCATTTTTCAAATAATTTAATCTTAAATCATTTTCTTTCCTAGTTCAATTTTTTTTTTATCTTAACATGTATTTTTATCTTACCATGTATTTTTGTTGGATATCTTCCCTATTTCATCGTTCATAAACATCGATGCTCCATGTGATTTAACATTTGCTTTGTGCCTTGTGTAATACACCATCTACCCATGCCTTCGGGTTACTCTTCATTGAAGGAATTTACAAAGGCACTCGAAAGAGTTCTCCTGCACATGCATGTGCCAATCAATGTTGTTCCACCGTCCTCTTCGTCTCCAACCAAAATGAGGAAGAGGGAACATAGATGTCATAATGTGAATCGAAAAAATGTATTATTTTATAATATGGTTTATACTCTTGCCAAACATTCATATACTTTTATGACACTCGTATATGCTTTAATAGGGTAGACAATTGAATCAATAAGGCGTGCAGTGAAACTTGGAGAAAGGATGAACAACCCAACCCAAACCAAGGGAGTCAAAGCGCTAAAATGGGCTAAGGCAACCAAAGCACCAAAAGGGGCTGCAGCGATCAAAGCACCCGAAAGTAAAACTTGTGATTGCATTGACATGATGAACCAACGGTTCCTCATGTATGACTCCCTTCGCAAAAAGGAGCATAATGCCTGGGTGGAGAGGGCTATCAAGTTATTACAGAAGATAGTGCTAAAGGAAGCAGAAGGTGGCCCCATGTTCCTGATGTCCATGCTCCGCAGTAGTCCGATAATCAAGAATGCGACGTCTTCCTTGATCATTGGGTTGCTTACAGGATGCTTAAATTAGTTTTCATTTTTGCACCAAGGATGATATGTCTTATATGCGTGCTATGATTACCGTTGGATTTATGGGTGATGAATTTTATAAAATCTGAACAAGTAAATGGTACAATTTTTGGTTCATGTTTATTCAGCCATATTTTGGCTGCCAAAAACGTGATGATTTTTTGTTGCATTGTATTATCGTGTTGTGCGATAATTATTGTGTGATGTGATTGTTGATTATGTTATATACTTCGTGAGATTATGTATATACTTTGTTAAGTTCCGTGTATGCCTAGGATGCCTAGGTGCCGTTAGTATGTGTTAGATAAGTAGCACAATGAAGAAATGTCTACACCAGGTTGGAAACAATAAGTCAACTTCCTCATCTAGGTGGTGTGGTTGTGATCCCAAACACTTCAAATGTTTTTGAACCTATCAAGGTATATACTCAATTAAATATTGTATGTGCCATTAAATACTTATTCACGTTTAATAAAATAGCCAAGTTTTGGTTGATGTTTATTTAACCATGTTTTGGCTATCACATACGAGATGTTTTTTATTGCGTTATATTATGGTGTGATTATTTTGTTTAATAATTATTGTGTGGTGTGATTGTTGGTTATATTATATATTTGTGGGATGAGGTAAATGCATTGTTAAGTTACGTATATGCCTAGAATGTAAAATATCACCTTATAGAACTTGAAGAAATATCTACGCCAGGTTAGAAACAATAAGTCAACTTCTTATAAATAACCAAGGAGTGTTGTTACACTCAATTTTTTCTCAATCCAAAACATAGTCCTATATACCATCCAATGTCCTATATACCATCGTTTCATAAATCATTGTCTTCCATTCAATGTTTTAGTGTTTCAATTGTTTTTAATATTATCTTGTATCTTTGAAAATAATGTTTCCATATTAAAAAATTGATCCAAATATGTATCTAATTAAAAATAATTTTCGTGCTATATACTCATATACCTTCTTGAACTGCTATATACTTATATTAGGCTAGTATATACCACTTACAGATTATTCGTTCGTTACTGATTTCCTTTATTCTAGTGTTATTTATTTATATCTAATGTGCATGAAATTTGAGATTGATTTGACAACATGTCTGTGATTCTCGATGCGGGTATATGATTTTATATAGAATTCTTTTTATAGTCTCAAATCTCGAGTACTTTATTTGTCATCTAATAAGTTATATACCATCTTATATAAGTATATACCCCTTAGATCAGGTATATACTTCATTAATTTTTATTATCCATTAATAACGAAAAAGATCCAATGGAATGAAAAAACTCACGTATCACATGCAAATTCAAACAGCAAAAACGCCAACACGCAAAAAAAGCAAACACTAATCACAATGATAGATAAAAAAATTTAATTTCATTTGTCAAAAAATAGTAACACATCTATAAAAGACCCATCATAACCTCAATCAATCTTAATCATCGTCTTCACCACCATTAGCTAGAGCAGCGACAAGGTCTCTCGGAGACCCCAGACGGGGAGCTCCAATAGAGGCCGCATCACTCTCAACTCCTTCTCCACCACCAACGTCTTCACCACGTCCAACAGTTTCTCCATCTCCTCAATCAACGCCTCCTGCACATCCAGCTACAACAAATAAATGCATCATTAACACCGACAATTCCACTCACGCATTTCATCAAACAGGTTGTGATTACCATTTGCAACAAGAGCTCATCGATGGATAGTAGTCTGATGATGTTCAACGTCGTTGGATCGGACTGCGAGGTTGAGGGGAACTGAGATTTCATGTCGACGAGCGTTGAAACGGACGGCGGTGGGGACGGCACGGTCGAGCTCCATGTGGTACCTCTCTATCACCCCCTTTAGCGGTACCTCTCTATCACCCCCTTCAGTAGTTGGTCTATGGTGGTTGTCATTGATAAGAGAGAGAGAGAGACAATGAAAATGTTAAAAAACAGGGTTACAACAAAAAAATGACGGCAATTTTTGGAGGAAAAATTTTGGTGAGCAATTTTCATGAGCTGACGTGGCATTAAAAAAAAAAATTCCATATGGACAATCCTACATGGGGTTTGAAAAAATGTTGGTGAAGTAAACTGAGTGTAACAACACTCTGTTACAAAACATGGATGGGCTTGCAAAAATTAATGGGTTCATTTTTAGTCATTTTGGGCTTTGACTTAAGTAAAAGCCCACAATCCCCTACTGACTAAAAATGAACATAAGATTTGAATGAATAGCTCGAAAATATATATAAGAATTTGAATTGAGAGTCTTATATCATGTAATAGGTGAATTGGAGGTACCTAATAGGTTTAAACCTTCCTTTAGTGCAAATCAGATCTCCCTAAGAAGCTGGAGTAGATATGTCTTCGAGATCAACCCCTTTTAGTTAGTTAGAGTTCACCGATCACGTGAACATTATGTCTTATTCTAGCGGGGCAGACATTACAGTCATTTGCTTGTATCCTTTTCTTGAGTTATTTAAAAATTTAGCCTTCCAAAGGACATACCCCATGTCCATGCAGTCGGGAACATGGTGGGATGGTGGATCGTGGTGGGAAGTGCTCTCAGGAAAGGCGGCAGGGGGTTGTGGCTGATCCTGGGAGGGGCGGATTGGCAGCCATGCAGATCTGTTGGTGTGAATCGGCAAACACACATAGCCCGAGAGAAGATGGCCAATTGCAAATTATTGTGGATCATGATGTCCACGACAAAATGGTGTGTTTAGTGGATCCGAGATGGCATCAACCTCTGCTCTGATACCAATGCACGTCCTTCCATGAGATCTAAATCACGACGACTAGGCCCCATACACACTTTATGGCCGACCACCGGTCTCAATGCCAAATGGATCGGAGAGGTCTCTTCGATCCCTTCGGCATTGAGGGAGGTATTTGAATTATTTTTAGATTATAGGGGTTATTAGTATATTATGTTTTCATCTTGGGTTAAACTAATTGAATATTCATATTCGATTAATAGAAATTTAATTCAAGAGATTTATTTGGATATACATATGGGTTTGTAGCGGGTTATATGAATTTCAGGAAAAATCAAAGGATAATATGGATATTGGACAATTTCGAGGAGGTTACGTGGCCTTGTTTTTCATTTCTTTTTCATTTTCTTACCCAATTAGATAATGATGATCATGATCAGTTTGGGTTAATATAAGGGAGGGGGTGGACGAAGGGCTGTAAAGTTATACTCAATGCTCTCTTTATATTGAAAACTTCTGGGACTCAGTTACTCATTTTATTAGAGATTGGGGGATTGCTTGGATTAAGTCAAGCAAAATTTTGTATGTGGGGGTAAAATTTTGATCGAGGAGTAGGCATGTAGTATTAACTCCCTTGGTAGACTCCACTTCTATATTTTTTATTGCTTTGAGCATGTTTTGTTTTGATTTGAATAAAACTGAGGCACATGCTTACCATTTCATAAAAAAAAAAAAAATCCTTCCCTCCAATCCATTTGTTCTTCTTTAATTATTAAGGCTTTACATCTTTGAATTGATTAGAATGAGAAAACCACCAAACAATAAATATCTTCATCATTGGCATTGTTTCACAGAACAGGCCACCGCTTGCGCCCAATGCCTCAACCTCGTCTTTACCTCTTCCGGGTTACCTCCTGTATATATTGTACATTAATTAGTACCTACTCAGTTAAATTTTGTGTACTCTAAATGATATTCAAAGCTCTCAAATATTACATGTAAATCTAAGAGACCTTGTAGGCTCTATTATATCATAATGAATGAATAAATAAAAATAATAAAAAGTACTAACCAGGGCTGCATATCTTCCATGGATCGTGGAGGTGGTGTGGGATCCCGGGGCTTGGGGACCCAAAAGAAGACGACGACATCGAATCAGAAGGTGACGATGACGAAGACGACGACGGCGACGAGGGTGATGAAGAGAGGTTTCGGTTGACGGCGAAGTAAAGGTCGAGTGCAGGCAAAGTGTCGCAAAGGTGGTGTCCCCCATCCTCCTCGTTGAACCCAAAACCCAACTCTATGGACCCCTTCAGCTCGTTCAGG
Source organism: Acorus calamus (assembly GCA_030737845.1). Taxonomy (NCBI): domain Eukaryota; kingdom Viridiplantae; phylum Streptophyta; class Magnoliopsida; order Acorales; family Acoraceae; genus Acorus; species Acorus calamus. The sequence goes on along the minus strand of CM060867.1, from coordinate 20,981,746 downwards.
TCATAGTCGGTCAGGCTACGACTTTGACGTGCCGCCTCCTCTTTGAGGAACCTACGCCTTCGCTTCTCCCAGGTGACCTCTAAAGATGTCTCCCTCATTGACAGCTGCCTCGTCATTAGCACCTTCTTCTTTCGCTCCCTATACAGCGACGACGACGACGGAGGATACAGAAGCGGAGGCGGCGGCTGTTTCATCGCCAACCCATTATAATGATCATGATCATGATCATTATTATTGTTGTTGTGATATTGATTGTGCTCTGATCCCAACGACATCTTCTTCTTCTTCGGGGTGATTTTAATCACGCAACCAAATACGCTCTTTGATGAGGAGGTAGTACTGTACGTAAATTATAAAGAATATATATTTTGGGGGAGGAGGGGTGGAATTGGAAAGGAAAGGGCAAGCACTGTAGATGAATTAGAAATGAGAGAGAGAGATATATAGATAGAGAGAGAGAGAGAGAGAGAAAGAGAGAGATAGAGAGGAGGAGGTGCAGCTGCGTCAGTTTCGGTTGTTCACAAAGCACACCAATCGTCCTTAACGGCGAGCAAACCAATCCCTACTTTTGGAAACCCCTCTCCCGTCCAAAAATAAAATAAAATAAAAATAACAATGACAGCAGTGTTGAATTTGAGGGCGTGACAGGAGGAGAGTATATGTGATTTGGAATCTTGTATTTGTGATGCGATTTTCTATATTTTTTTATCTGATAATTCTTAAACTTATTTTATAAAAAATACTAAATTTATAATGACATATATCTATTTTTTGTTTTTCTTTTGAAAATAACTCATTTTTTATTTTAGGAAAAAATTTAAATAACCCCATCTAAATTGGCTGAAATCCAAATAACCCCTGATTACTTTTCTTACGGTTCATATAACCCCTAGAAAACATTTATGTAAATTCAAATAAACTATTTAATTAAACTTTGGTTGACATATAAGGAATATTATGCGATTATTTCATTTTATTAACCTTGATTGAAAACACAGTATATCGAAAACTCTTTACAATTTATTAAAAATGTAAAAAACCTTCTGTACATGACTATTTTACCCCTCCAGATAGATTATAAAACCATATTCGGATGGATAAAATTGTCATCTACAGATGATTTTTCGCGTTTTAACACATTGTAGGGGTTTCTGATATATTATGTTTTCAGTCAGAGTTAAACAGACAAAATATTTACAGAATTATCTTAATTTGTTAATGAAAATTTAACTCGGGGGCTATCTAAATTTACATAGATGTTTCAGGGGGTTATATAGACTATAGAAAAAAATGAGGAGGTTATATGGATTTCATGCAGTTTACAATTGGTTATTTAGATTTTTTTATTTTATTTTATTGTTTACATAAACTACAGTCGATACAACCGCTAAATTTAAGACTTCTAAAAAAAAATGATTATGAGGGGGAAAATGAAAAATGAAGAGTAACATCTAACAAGAGCATATTCTCTATGAGGGAGGATCCTCGGGTGATTAAATTAGTCAACAACATTGGCAACAAAAAATTATTCTCAATAGTTGCCCACCCTGAGATTAGCTTGAAGAGATTGGGCCGTAGGTGTGGTTCTAAAATGGGACCCTACATTCACATGTAGTTTTTATGTTCATAGCTAGTTGCAAACAAATTTTATTTATTTGTTTTCGGAATTTATTTTTTTAATTTTTTTCACAAGTAATCCTAACAAAAATGAATCAATATAGAATAACAAAAAAATATAAAAAATAGAAAATAAAGTGATGCATTAAAAAAAACAGAAATACAAGAAGATAAAACGAATGAAAAAATAACAAAAAATAGAAAATAAAAAATAACATGTGTTTTTCATTGTAAATCAAATCAAATAATAAATAAAATAAAATCCTCCTACAATAGGAACAAAAATATTTAAGTACAGAGAAACTATGAATAAGTTTTTTTTTTTAAATACTAAAAAAAATAAAATAGAAGATACACTACAAAAAAAAAACTGGGTTTGCGACATGTACAAACTGCAGCGAAAATTTCACAAAACTGTCGCGAAAGTATTTCTGGTGGTTTTGACGGGTCTCATAGCTCGCGTTGCAAAAAATGTGCGACGGTTAGCACCCGCCACACAAGGGCTTTTGCGACACTAGTTGGTGCCGTTGTAAATGATGAATACTGCTATCATATTTACGATAGTATCATATTCCACCGCAGAAAGTCCTTTACCACTAGTATTGTTTATGTGCTGAACTGAACCGTCGCAAATGATTTTTAATTTTGGTAAAAATTCTAAATAACCAATATTGTTGTTTCATTCAAATAACCCTGTCAAAATATTAATCCTGATTCATTTAATTTCTCTACAATATTCTACAATCATCCAATAAAAAAAAAATTCAATTTCTTCAAAAAACTTGTAAAGTGATAACAAAACATCACAACATTGGTTTTATATATAAATGAAAACATCAAACAAACAATCCTTTCCAAGCAATCGTAAAATGAGAACTGGAATCTTCCCCAAATGAAAACATGATTTAGACAATAAGCACATTCCTTAACCTGTAAAAACAATATAATGAAATTTGTCATGTTTACTTTCCTTTTGGGCACGAAAAAATAATAAAATATTTTTATGAAGGAAAAATACCAAAAGCAATGAGGAAGAAGCAGGGAAAAAAGACAATCAAAAGTATTTGACATAATAATCGAGTACTAAAAAAATGAGGATTTGAATAGAATATTGTCATCAAACACTGAAGAAAGAAGATCTTCATGTGTAATATACATGTTCTTATCAATAGAAATTTTTTAGGCCTATATATCAGCTTTATGAGAAATTGGATAACCATAAGACATTTAATGCTTATAAATGTATCATTTGCTGCTCTAAGACCAACTAAACATCCAAAAGGTGCATTAATCTAGCGGCAGACCAATAAATTGTGAGACTGATGCAAATGTAATATAAACCAACCAAGGGATTAAAAGATATTCAAGATACCCATATGAGATATGAAGTGAATAAAGGCTTCTGTTAGTATCATGTGGCATGTAATTCATAGAGAGAAGGGGGGGAGAAGAGTAAGTGGAGGTCTTCCGATAAAACAAAGAAAAAAAAGGCTCAGCAAGAAAAATTACCTGATGAGGCAGCAGGCTTGTCATGGTTCTAACAGTTTTTCCGCAAAGACAAAATTGGGAACCATGATTAAAGAGATGGTGGACCATGGTGGGAAGTGCTCTCAAGAAAGGCGGCAGGGGGTTGTGGGTGGCTGGTCTCGGGAGGGTCGGATCGGCAACCACACAGATCTGTTGGTGTGAATCGGCAACTGCACAAAGCCGAGACGAGGATAGTCAATTACGGATCATTGTGGATCAAGATGTCCGTGGTGGAGTGGCATGTTCAGCGGATTTGAGATGGCAGCAACCTCGGCTCTGATACCAGTGTACGTCCTTCCATCATCCATGAGATCTAAATCGTGACGACCAGGCCCCAAACACACTTGATGGTGGACCACCGGCCGCGGTGCCAAAAGGATGAGGTGGTTCCAATCCCTTTGGCACCGAGGGAGGTATTTGAATTATTCTTAGATTGTAGGGGTAATTAGTATATTATTTTTTCATCTTGGGTTAAGCTACCGGAATATTTGCATAATATTCCTATTCGATTAACAAAAATTTAATTTAGGGAATTTATTTGGATATATATATGGGTTTGTAGGGAGTTGTATGAATTTCATGAAAATTCAGAGGGTTATATGGATATATGGATATTTGAAAATCTCTGGGAGGTTACATGGCCTTGTTTTTCATTTCTATTTTTTTTATACAATCAGATAATGATGATCATGATTAGTTTGAGTTTATATAAAGGAGGGGTGGACGAAGGGATGTAAATCTGGTACCTGAATAACTCTTTGTGTTTATTGAAGATGGATGCATAATCACACACAACTTTTTAACCCAATTTGTCATTCAACATTGTACGTAGGCCATCACACATTGATCGATTCCAGAATTATGCCAACAAAGGAATTAAAGATGTTCATTTTTTCGAGACTTCATCAACCAACACAAAAAAAATACATCCCTCCAATCCATTTGTTCTTCTTTATAACTTGGTAAAGGCTTTACATCCTCGCATTGATTAGAATCAGTTGACATTTCACATTTCATTATATTGGTGTAAAAAATCTTCATCATCGGCATTGTTTCACGGAACAGGCCAGCCCAATGCCTCAACCTCGTCTTTACCTCTTCCGGGTTACCTCATGTATATATACTGCATTAATTAGTACCTACTCAGTTATATTTTTAGTGTACTTTAAATGATATTCAAAGTTCTCAAATATTACATGTAAAATCTAAGAGAGCTTGTAGGTTCTATTATATCATAATGAATGAATAAATAAAAATAAATAATAAAAAATATTAACCAGGGCTGCATATCTTCCATGGATCGTGGATCTGGTGTGGGCTCCGGGGCTTGGGGACCCAAAAGAAGAAGACGACATTGAACCAGAAGGCGACGACGACGACGACGACGATGGTGGTGAAGAGAGGTTTCGGTTGATGGTGAAGTAAAGGTCGAGTGCAGGCAAAGTGTCGCAAAGGTGATGTCCCCCATCCTCCTCGTTGAACCCAAAACCCAACTCTATGGACGCCTTCAGCTCATTCAGGTCGTAGTCGGTCAAGGCGGTGCCGCCGCCCTCTCCGCCTCCTCCTTGAGGAACCTGTGCCTTCGCTTCTCCCAGGCGACCTCTAAAGATGTCTCCCTCATTGACAGCTGCCTCGTCATTAGCACCTTCTTCTTTCGCTCCCTATACAGCGACGACGACGATGGAGGTGACAGAAGCGGAGGAGGAGGCTATTTCATCGTCAACCCATTATAATGATCATGATCATGATCATTATTAGTGTTGTTGTTGTGATACTGATTGTCCTCTGATCCCAACGACATCTTTTTCTTCGGGGTGCGTTTGTAGGAAGCTGCGTTGTTTTACAATCGTGTAATCAAATAGAAAAAACTAGAACAACTTCTTGTCCACATACTTAACGTAAATAGTGTCTAAAAGTTGCATTTTTCAAAAGTTGTGAAGACAACTTCATATGGAATCAATTTTAAAATTTAGCTTTTACAGAAAAATCAGTTTTATAATCGCGCAACTTGTAAGAATATATTTTGGAGGAGGAGGGGTGGAATTGGGATGGAACAGGAGCTGTGTAGATGGATTATATATAAATGAGATATATATATATATATATATATATATATAGAGAGAGAGAGAGAGAGAGGAGGGAGTGCAGCTGCGCCAGTTGTGGCTGTTCACGAAGCACACCCATCATCCATAACGGTGAGCAAATCAATCCCTACTTCTTGAAACCCCTCTCCCCTCCAAAAGAAAATGGGAAAAGTTCAAATAACCCCCCGGTAACTGTTCAAAATTTACATAACCCCTTGAATTTTTCAGAAGTCTATATAACCTAGTGAAAACACATACGTAAATCCAAATAGCCCCCTGAGCTAAATTTTTGTTAACAGATCATATATATTATGTGAATATTGTGTTTGATTAACTTTGACTGAAAACACAGTATACTAAAAATCCCTTACAATATGTTAAACATGTAGAAAACTCTACATAAGTTAAATGACGATTTTATCTCTTCGAGTAGATTATAAAACCCTATCTGGAAGGGTAAAATTATCATTTACAAAGTACTTTTAGCATTTTTAACATATTATAGTTGATTTTTTGTATACTGTGTTTTCAATCATGGATAATCATACAAAATATTTCTCATCTGTTAACAGAAATTTAATTAAGAGAATTATTTGAATTTACATAGGTATTTTCAGGGGGTTGAAAAGTCAGATGATTATATAGATTTTGAACAGTTTCCAGGGATTATATGGATTTTTGAAAAGAAAAAAATAACAGTGATGAACTGAGGGCGTGATAGGAGAGTATATGTGATTTGGAATCTTGTGTTTGTGATGCGATTTTCTATTTTTTGATTTGATAATTCTTAAATTTTTTATAAAAGGGTACTCAATTTATAATGACAGATATCTACTTTTTGTTTTTCTTTTGGAAATAACTACCTTTTATTTTATTATTTACAGAAAATACAGTTGGTACAACCGCTACATTTAGGACTTCTAAAAAATTGATTGAGGGGAAAAATAAAAAAATGAAGAGTAACAAGAGTAGATCGCCTATGAGGGAGGGTCCTTGTTTTTTGAAAAAGATAAACTCATGCCACCAATCATATTCATTGAACAAGAGATCAATACAAGTCTGAATGAGGGATGAGGGGAAATAGAGAAAACTTAGTAACATGAAAATAAAACCCATAATTGGGCTGATCTCCCAATGGAGCATTGGGGTGGATAGGATGTCGACCCGTTGCTCGTTGAGTGGGAGGCGCCTCGAGGCGCCGATGTTTAAGGGGCAACCACAATGGAGCCTCCATGCAGGAGCACTCCCCTCACGCCTACCAGCTCACATGCCCAACCACGTATGCGTGCCACTACCGCTGACGTCATGTTCTCCACGTTGACCCTCATCCCCGTGAACACTGCATCGTTCTTGTGCGCCATATCACCCATGCCCCTGCTGGGATTACCGAACGAGCCACGACCACGTGGACACTTGGCTGTGCTCACCCTCGCAGCACGGGATCCGCCTCCCATAATTCCACCACTGAATGAAACGGGGCGTGAGTCATCTGCTTCCCATATGAGGGAGGATCCTTGTGTGATTAAATTAGTAAACAACATCGGTACGCAACAAAAAATTGGGGTTGTGTATATCTTTTTTCAAAAATTAATCTCAATAGTAGCTGTAGATACCCCAATTTTGACCGTCCAGAGAGACAGAAATACTTCAAGTAACACACGGAAATATCCCACAGTTGGACATCCAATAAAGAACCAAAGGTACGGTAAACCGGAAACCCTAAACCTAGCCTTGACCTAAACCTAAACCGGAAACCCTAAACCCTAGCCTTGACCTAAACCTAAACCAGAAACCCTAAACCCTAGCCTTGACCTAAACCTAAAACCAGAAACCCTAACCCTAGCCTTGACCTAAACCTAAACCGGAAACCCTAAACCTAGCCTTGACCTAAACCTAAAACCGGAAACCCTAAACCCTAGCCTTGACCTAAACCTAAACCGGAAACCCTAAACCCTAGCCTTGACCTAAACCTAAACCAGAAACCCTAACCCTAGCCTTGACCTAAACCTAAACCGGAAACCCTAAACCCTAGCCTTGACCTAAACCGGAAACCCTGACCTAAACCTAAACCTAAACCTAAACCTAAATCGGAAACCCTAACCCTAACTCTAAAAACCCAAAACCCTAGAACCCCAAGTCCCTGGCAAGGGGCGGCTAGCCCTAACTAGCCGCCCCACACCGGGCGGCTAGTTTACACTAGCCACCCCCCTGGCCGCCCCTCTGGCCGACTTTGGACCAGTCCCCTGGATGGGACATAAAACAATATTAAATGCTGATCATTGCGACGGGTCATGACCTTTAGCCGCCCCCTCTCGGCCGGATCAATCCAAGTAACCGACCCAAGCCACCGCTTGTCAGAGATGGGACGTTTGGCAGGTCATGATAGGGGCGGCTACCTGGTCTCTGACAGAAGAACCAGAGAATTAATGAGAGGTCCAATTGAAGCCAACCCACTCCATTACTCTCGGGATATTTCCCTGCCTCTCTTTTACTATAAATAGAGGGGTCCGAAGCCCAAATACAACAATCAACAACATCACCAATCCATCAAAGAAACCATTCCACACCAACATCCCACAATTCACATTCCCTTTCCCCACTAGAAATCCCAAGAGAGAGAGAGAGAGCCCCCTTTTGTGAGAGAAATACCCATTTCCCTACATAAAATACCCTCTCATCCCACCCTCCAGAAACCCGAGCTAAACCTAGCTTAGCCTCTGTCCAAAACCAAACCCATTTCCTACCGAAGTTCTGCCCAAACCAACCCAGACCCTTGACGGCTAACCCTAGCTAGCCGCCCCCTGGCCGACGGCTAAACACAACTAGCCGCCCCCCTATCCACACCCCATATCCACACCCCTTTGTCCCAAGACTCCTTTAGTCAAGCCCCGGAAGCAGAATAGGATACCTGTTTTTCACCTCTGTGTACGGTATATCCGTGTCTCAGAGCGGAGACTCCACAAACTCCCCACGTAGGCGACCAAAACCCAACCCAACCTTTACCTGCTTTTAGAAAAAGCAGGTGGCGATCACACAGACCCCTGAATCCTCTTGAGCCGCTATCGGGCGCCTCAACCAGGAACGACACCCCTCACCCTTTCGAGAAGACGATCCGACCGAGCCCGCCAGGGCACACCTCCGATCCGAATCCCCGAAGAACCCCCACACACGCACGCGCTCACCCGCGCACCGCCGGGAGGCCTTCCCGACGATACCGACAAATCTGGCGATCACAGTGGGACCTCCCTCGTGAAAAACAACAAAAGGTAATCCTCTTCTGCCCCCTTTTACAAGCTTGACTAGAATGCTATCAACCCTCTAGGAAGGTTAGAATTTCTGACCCCTCGAATCAGTTCCTCCTTTAATTCACATCACAACATCATTTACCGCTTTGTAAGCCGCACATAGCTGCGCAATCCTTTACTGCTTTGTAAGCCGCACACAGCTGCACAATCCTTTACTGCTTTGTAAGCCGCACACAGCTGCGCAATCCTTTACTGCTTTGTAAGCCGCACACCGTTGCGCAATCCCTTACTGCTTTGTAAGCCGCACACCGCTGCGCAATCCTTTACCGCTTTATTTACTGCTTTATATCTGCATTCGTTCCCTTAAATCATTTCACACGCATCATGGAATCCCGCATAGAGGAGGAGATACTGGAGGAAAGAACCCACCAAGAGGGTCAGACCACGCAATTCCTGACCCATCTAGAGGAAAGGATGGCCAGTCTAGGATACCAATCTGCACAGGACATGTTTCATGACCTCGCCGACTACTGCCAAGTCAAAACCCTAAGATAGGAGGTCCCTGTCAAAACCCCTAAGGCCATTCCCAAGACCCCATTAACGCCCAGTCACTCGGTCAACCCGAGCGTCTTTTCATTCACCCCCCTTTCCCCCGCGAATCCAATATTCCCAGCCGTTTCCACCCCAGGCCCTTACCAGGCCACCCCAAACTCGGGACCGCTAGGCAGCCCTCCCCGGGGAGAAACACTAGACGATACCATCTAGAGAATTCTCTCCGAGACTGGTCCCTCAGCCCCCAAACACATGTCTCTACATAACCTGAGACAAATCCCGTCAGTCCACCTACCGGAGGGGTTCAAAATCCCCAAATTTCACCGGTATAATGGTCGTGGAGACCCAGACATTCATTTAACTGCCTTTTATCTAGGCACGCCCGTTTCTAGATAATCAACCTCTGCTAGTATTCCTCTTCGAAAAATCATTGGAAGGAGAAGCACTACAATGCTTCTCCACCCTCCCTGTAGATCACTTGTTGAATTTCTCGGTTGTAAGCGAGAAGTTCTTAGGCCGCTACGGTTACCAGAGGATCAGAACCCCCTCTATTTCAGATTTAATCGTAGAAAGAATGAGGCCTAGGGAGGAATTCGAACAATACGTGTCTCGGTGGCGCACACTTGTCCACCGGACCGGTCTGCAACTCACAGAATGTCAAGAAATTGACATGATGTTACAGACCTGAGTCCAGAGCTTCGTACGAGCCTTTCGTACGGAGACTGTACTACGTATCAGCTTCTGATTGACCGCCACAACAGGATTTCCCGTTGTGCAGCCCCAGTAGTCCAAACCCAGTCCCCACCTATCAGCCATAGAGTTGGACAACCGCCTCGCAAGGCACAAACTCCCACGGTAGAGGGGATTATTACACAAGTATCGGCACTCTACCCCAACGGAGCACGAGTTCCTGATCGAGAAACGGCTCCGAGACAGTACACGTCCGGTTCATCCGGGTATGCACCGCCTTGGCCAATCAACCAGAACTTCACTACTCGATCAGTACCCGTCCCCGTGCAGACACAACAAAACCCGATAATCCAAAGTTCCCCGGTCCAAAACCCTGTAATCTCAAGACAAGGCCAGCCTAGGACCCCTTTCTATTCCAGCTTCTTAAGAAGTCATAACCTAAGTCCTAGGCAGCCCTCCCAAAATACTTATAATGAAGTCTCCCCTCCGACATCCTATGATAAAAGACGAATGGGAAAGAGAGACTCTTACCCTCCCCTCCCAGAAACACTAACTAGAATTTTTAGGGTACTGATGGACACAAATAGTATCTCCCTCCCAGCTGCTAAACCTCCACTCCCCGGGGCCAGCAGACTGCGTTACTGTCAATACCACCAACAACATGGTCATACCGTAGAACAATGCATTATTTTTAAGGATTTTATCTATGATTTAAATGATGACAGGCGCCTTGATTGAGCCATGATCAAAAGCCACTTAAACCAGGGCAATTCTCGAGCCTCCAAGCCACTTGGCATTTTTACTGACCCATTGCCAGGTCACAACCAAGCATCCACATCTGGAGCCCACATAGTAAACATGGTCAGGAGTGGGAGACAACCATCACCACAACCAAGCAGTTCAGAAGATGTCACTAACGACAGTCTGTCCGAAGAATCTGAGGAGGAAGAGCAGAACAAGCCCTTCCAGCTGAACCTCGACAATCATGACCTTGCCATACTCTATGGCGAAGAAGAAGATGCAGTTCTCGCCCTTCCCGCAGTCATCAACATCGAGTCCGATGAAAGCGGACTAGAAAACCCGGGAGGAGACGAAGAAGAAGAGCCATTTGAGGAGATCCCCGAAGGAGCTAGCGAAGGACCCGAAGGAGGGGAATGAATGTCAGATGATCTGCATCCGGACGACAACGGGTCCTCCAAGAGTACCGACACTGTCGACGGCCCCCGCCGTCCAATGACCATTTCGTTCACTGACCAAGACCTCCCGGATCCCAGACCGCGAGTCTACCCCCTACACATCCGCGGACGACTTCAAATGTTGTGGCTAAACAACATCTTCGTGGATCCAGGGTCAGGAATGAACATAATAACGTGCTCCACCTACCAAAAGATACCCGGACTAGGCCGTCCTCCCGTCCAACCGGCCCACCATACTATTCAAGCTTTCAACAATACCGGGAAGACTCTCCACGGCCCCGGAACATTCGAGCTGTCCGTCGGCCCTCTTATCTCTGAAGTAGTCTGCTTCGTGGCCGACATCGACACAAGGTACCCATTGATGTTGGGGCGACCATGGTTAGACAGCATCCAAGCTATCTGTTCCCCCCGGCACCAATGCCTTCGACTGCCCTTCTTGAGTCATATTCTGACAATCTGGGGAGAGGCGCGCCTCCAGTATGAGAACGAGAACAACTGGGCGATACATAATATGTTCACACTAGCCCTACGACCGGGGAACGAGGATGAAAGTGGCAGTCCACCTAGGTCCCCTTACGACAACAACTATCCCTCAGGAGAAACGGCTAGGACCCTGCATCCACCAAGCGATCTTACGGAGCCCAACTCGATCACCTTCCTCCCCCATGAAGTCGCCAAAGCCGGAGCACGCTCCGCACCCCTCGCAATCACTGCTGTACTTGGAGGGAGGGAATTCCGGCACATTCTCATCGACACGGGAGCGGAAACTAACGTTCTTACATATTCCGCCTACCAGAAGCTAGAAGGCAGGGTCCCAAGATTGGAGCCCTCGAACGAATACATCTACGCCTTCGACAGCACGCGCAAGAACGCTTGTGGACTGGTCACGCTCCTGCTAAAGATCGGCCTGGTCTCCACCATCGTTAACTGCATGGTGATGAACATTCAATCGCCCCACCCTCTGATTGTTGGAAGGACATGGCTCAACAGCATCAAAGCTGTCTCACCCACCCGACACCAATGTCTTCGCTTCCCGTACCGCGGAAAAGTAATATCCATATGGGGAGAAGCACGCTTTAACGAGACACGGGCCCAGAATTGGAGCGTCTGTGCCATGCGCATCCGGCTAGAGGTGCTCGCATGTTGGAAGTCAGGCTCCACCGACGAAGAACTGCTCCATCAAGGAAGGCCTTTGAAAAGGCTCAGGGAAGAAGAGTTCGAGAATAGGGGACCCCCACCGGACATCATCCGGCCAACCAAGCGAAGCTGACTCGAGGAAACAATGCGAATCCAAGAACCAGGTACTGATCCCCCCGACTAAGCCTTCGTTACACCCTATACATATTTGTTTACAGTTTTTTCTAAAAATCCAAAATCGAAAAATATTTGTTTACCAGCTTTCGCCTTCGTCACCCTATACATATTTGTTTACAGTTTTTTCTAAAAATCCAAAATTGAAAAATATTTGTTTACCAGCTTTCGCTTTCGTCACACCCTATACATATTTGTTTACAGCTTTTTCTAAAAATCAAAAGATCAAAATATTTATTTACCAGCTTTCGTCTTTCGTCACCCTATACGTATTTGTTTACCTACTTTCCTAAAAGAAACCAAAACCCAAAAAAAAAACGCATGCTGACCAGCTTTCATTCCCCAACTCTGAACATACTTGTTTCCAGCTTTATTTCCACTCTTCTTTAAAAACAAACAAAAATGTTTTTACAAAAAATGTTTTCCCACACTCTCCTTCAAAACAAAAGTTTTACAAAACCGTATTTCCGCGCTTTTAAAAATATAATAAATAAAACACTTTCCCAAACTTTCTTTACATGTTTTCCAAAAAATTTGCAAAAAAAAAAAAAAAAATCATGTTTCCCACACTCTTCTTCACAACGAAAATGTTTTCCAAATCTGTGCTTCTTCAAAACTAAATGTTTTACAAAGCCGTATTTCCATGATTTCCGACGACAACATTTTTATAAACTACCTTTCCATACTCCCCTTCTAAAAACAAAACCGCTTTCCATATTTTATCCCCATTCTCTTTCCAAAAACATATCTATTCGCTGACACAGGCCTTTTCAAAACCGTAAGCATGTATCTGTCTTTACACTTTTGAAAATATAAAAAAAAATACCAAAAATAGCGAAAAAGAAGAAAAGAAAAGATTAAGAGCGGCAGACCATGCCCAGGCCTACCAAAGAAGGGTGGAAAGGGCATTTGAAAAGAAGGTAATAAAAAAAAATTGAAATCGGGGAATTAGTACTCAAGCAAATCATGCCATCAAGACAGCCTCACCCAAGAGGAAAGTTGCAACCCACATGGGAGGGACCCTATGTGATCACCCATGCCTATTCTGGGAATGCCTACTGCCTGGTAGATGCCGAAGGAGTCGAGGTTCCAGGTTCGTGGAATGCACTTTATCTAAAGAAATTCCATGCATAAATATCTTTCAATACTTAAGAACTATTATTCTTCCTTCCAGCGATTTCCAGCGTTTAGTACTTGATGATAGAATTATAAGACTCTCAAAGATAAACTCGTATCTATTTGAACACATCTCCGCCAAATCATGCCGTTTCCTTCACACACGTATAACTGATTTACCTGAAAGAAGAGAAATTGCCTACCCCGTAGACTGGGACAATTTAAAACCCCCAAAGCAAAACATCCTTTATTTCTGCCCCACTTGTATTAACCCTAGGTCAAAATGAGGAGTTACCTAGACCTGGCATATGTCCCAAAACTGGCTCTGGCACTATACAAACACTTCTAGAGGGGAAGCATGAAAAGAATCGGGGTGAAAAACAGAAGAACCCCCCCCTCAAATCAAATAAAAAAAATCATTCAATGAGAGGCCAACAAAAGAAAAATAACACCCAAGCGAACGGGTTAAACTCTCTATTTTAGCAGGTTTTCACGCCTTTACGTACGGTATACGCTAGACAACGGCTATACCAGTACACATCCAAACAACGGACTGTACTTTCCACCCAAAATAAAGAAGTGGTAAAAAGAAGAAAGCCAGAGGGACCTAGAAAGTAGGACATGTGCTAGACTGGGTCAATTCTAAAATATTTCCCGAAAGGAAGATATTTCTCTTACCCCATTCCCCCCCCTTTTTTTTCACAATGGGATTCTAAATTGAACTACGTCTGCCGGGAAAGGCGAAATTTTGACCAAAGATAGATCATGTCCAGGTTTACAAACTACACACACTCACATGAGTTCACTTAGAAACTTGCTTATCCAAGGGAAGCTTATTTGACTCGACTCTTGGTACACTCATGGATTTTTCAGCATGTTTAGAATAATACGATTAAGCATTTGAAACCCATGAACTTAGAAAAATCGACACCTAAGGCCTATACCATTCAAATACAATCCTGGTTTGGACATGGGTGACCACAAGGGCTCCTCCACAGGGACTTGATGGCATCTTTTACTTCAGAAAATCGAGAACATTACCCTCTCACGTAAGAAACCATTGAAGAACTAAAATGCCCCCTTATGCCAACTATGCTTACGCATAAGCTTGCATTTTCCTTTTCCAAAACACTTTGGCATCTGATTTTCTTGGAATATTAAAGTTGACCCCCCGTGCCTAAATATTAAAATTGTCCCCACTCATTTCGTGCCCTTACCGTACATGCCTGAGAAGAAATTGTCCCACCTTTACACACACTTGAGAGTTTTTCTCACGCACTTGGAATCCCTTCCTTGCATACTAAAGCATGGTCTCCCGCACTTTACCTTCTCGCACTATCTTTTTCCATTTCACCTTAAGATGGATTGTAGCCCTTGACAATTCAAGCAAGAAAAGAGCTCAAAAATCAGTGCAGGGGCGCAATCTGGACAGATTTAACACTTGGTCCATGGAAGGGATGTTTTTATAGGTCTCGAAGGTTGAAACGGTCACGAAGACTTTCGGCAGCAGCAGCAGACAAGAGCAGCAGAACCAAATTGCCCAAGGCAGGGGGCGGCTAAACTCGACTAGCCGCCCCTCACTGGGCGGCTAGTTTACAGTAGCCGCCCCTGCCCTTTGTTTCAGGTGAGGAAGCCCCAGGCAGGGGGCGGCTAAGCACAACTAGCCGCCCCTCACTGGGCGGCTAGTTTACACTAGCCGCCCCCTGCCTGCACCTATTTCAGCTGCGTCGGTCCGTATTCGATCAACTCTTCAACACTTCTTTACCTATTGAGATCAGTTCTTTCCAAAACCTGCATGTACACATTTCATACACATATTCAGATACAAAACCTGTATAAATACCATGCTAAAACAAATATATAATCAAAACCCTACACCCATCCATGAATTAAACGTATAAAAATACCAAAATCGCCCATCCACGAAATACTCGTTTTTTTAAATTAAGGGAGCTCTTTAAACACCTAAACATCCATGCTAAATTATTCTAAACCATGCATATAAACGAGAAATTAAATTGTCCCACCAAAACCACAAACATAGACTGTTTTTCTAAACCTAAGAGAGAGCATAAAAGAGGATATTTTTCCTTCGAAACGCTCCAAACTCCGAAGTCTTGAGCTATACCTCACCGAAATATCACCTAAAACCAAAAATAAAAGAAGAAAAGCATGAATTCATCGCATATATACTATTCTTCTACTTAAAACCAAGACACAAAGAAGCTATACCTCGGCGTATCGTCATCCGCTGGAGGCTGAGTAGGAGAAACGTCCTGACTTGGCTGAGAAGGGAGCGGCGGATGAGGAGAAGACTGAACCTCTGGAGCGTCGGGAGCGGCAGGAGTCTCTCGAACCGAAGACGCGGCCCTCGCGTATATCCCACGACTCCGAGACGCCGAAGGACGAGAGGCACGGCTGAAGGTGGCCCCGGTAGCCAAGGAAGCCGAGAGAGAATGGTCAGGCTCAAGTGGAAGAAGATCGAGGTCCGCCTCGGTCATAGAGCCCCCTCCAACCAATTTCCCCCTCATAGTCGCCTCCCAAAGACGGACCTGCTGCATATCTCTGTCTCTCCTCTCCAATCTCTGTCGGAGGCGACTCTCTGTCCCTCTGGCCCGATCCTCGGCGGCCCTCAACCTCTCCTCCAACTCCCGCGCCTTCGCCTCCGACGCCCTGAGCGCCTCTCGATCCCTATCCCCGGCCGCCTGAAGAGAACGAACCAAGTCCCCCATCAAACCTCCGGGAACACTTGCCGAAGCCTCCAACTCCGACACCCTCATCTGGAGGGAGTCCCTCTCACAGCCTAGGGTGATGAACCCCTCCTCTCTCGAAGCCACCATGGACCTCAGCCGGTCCGTCTCCTCCTCAGCCCGAGAAACCCTACCCCTCACCTGGCCCAGCTCCATCCGTGTGGCCGTCAACTCGCTCCGGGCAGCATCTAGCTCCCTCGTCAGTTCGAGCTCTAACTCGAAAATCATGGGAGAAGGAGGGGCGGAAGAAGAGGAAGCACCGTCAGCCCTCGCTCTCGACAAAGCATCCACCTGAGCCTCGAGGACCCGGACCTGGTCCTGCAAGCGTCCTCTCTGAACCCGCAACACCTCTATCTGCCTAGCTCGCGCTTGGAGGTGCTCATTGGCGGCCTTGAGCCTCTTCTCCATCTCATTCAACTCAACCTACAAAAGCAAACACCACTCAGAAAATATTCAAGCAAAAGAGAACTCAGAAGAGAAGGAGAGCTTCCAAACTTATGTAGGCATCCGGGATCTCCTCCTCCATCGTCCCGAGGATACCCGCATACTCCTGACGATACCAAGCTAGGTATTCATCACTCGAAGTCACCTCAGGACGACGCTCCACCAAGACGCCTCGACTCATCCATCCTGCCACGTACGTAGCGTAATTCCTCGGGAGATTCGTGTCCCGAGGACTCCCGGCCACCGGAATCGAGGGGCGCCGCGGAAGAGGATCGGACACCCACTGATGGTACCCAAGCTGGCGGACGACCCGGCTGATCACATGGGACACGACCTCATTGAAGTAGATCAACTAGACGTCTCGCGCCAGAGCCTCGGGAAGCTCTCCCGAGTAAGGCCTCCACGTCATCTAAAAAAGCATCAAAAGATAGGAAGAGTGCTTAGCCAAAAGAAAACCAAATACAAGCCAAAGAAATTCAAAGAAAACTTATACCTCTTCCTCCGACAAGACGCGGAAGGCCTCTCGGAATTGAGCGAGGCGGTGCAAGCGGGAAGATCCCCGGGGTTCCCATCTCATAGCCCAAGGGAGGGCATGATCGAACGGAGCCAAAGTTGGGCAATCGATGGCAAAGTGCTCGTACCCGAAGATCTGACAAAATAAGAGGAAAACCATCATGATCAAAGTGAACTAAACTAAAAAAGACATTTACCAATCACTTACACATACCTGAAGAAATGGCGCAAAGCCGCCAAGGCTTTTTCCACCGGCCCTCTTGACTTTCTTCGAGAGCTCCACGAAGAGATGGGCGAGCATCGCAGCTCCCCAAGCATAGCGCCCCATGCCCTCCTCCCGCATCAATAGAAGGGAATGAGAGGAAACCTTATCAGAGGCCGTCGAGAAAAGGACCCGGCCAAAGAAGTAGAGGAAGAACGCTCTCAACTCTCTCCATGCCCTCTGTGGGCACGCGGCCGCCTCTCTCGCCTCGATCATCGCCCGCCTTCTCTCGAAGCTAGCTGCAGCTTCGCTCTTCTGACGCTCTGTAAAGGAACCGAGGCCGTACTGCCCCGAAAGCCGCCCCAAAGGGATCTGGTTCAGCGTCCGCTCCAGCTCCACGAACTCCCATTCCCCGATCAACTCTCGAAAAAGCCCCCTGTAGTCCGCAAGGGTGGCCGCAATCACTGCCTCCCCCAAAACCGGAAGGCCAGTAATCCGATGGACGTCCTTGAGCGTCGGCATAACAGCGCCGGTAGGGAGGATGAACGTACAACTCTCCGGGTCCCATATCTCCGCCAAGGCTTCCACGTATGGACGATGGACGTGGAACGGCTCGATAAAAAAGAAGGAACGGAAGCCCGCTCCATCCACTAAGCTCCTCTCCTCCTGCCCCAGGTCATTGTACCACCTCTTCGTTCCGTGCCATAAAGCCCGGATATGATTCGGCCTCTACAAAACAAACGAAGGGAACATGGGTTAGTTTAAAAGCGATCGAGAGGTAAGGATCCAAGTCTAAACAAATCCACTTTCTAGAAACCATGCTTAGCACAATAAAACTCCAACACATCTGTGGCATGAAATATGAGACTTCATACGAAAATTTACCCTCCTTTATTTGCAAAACATACCTATAAGATCACATGCTTTACCCTCTTATCCCACCGTGGTCACCACCCACATCACAGCCTATCATGCTTACACTTTCCTTAAAACACACCTAAGCATATAGAACACTTGGACCCATGAAATGCATGCATACACACCTTCATGCTCTATCACGATCAAACACGTACGAAGTCATAACACACGTAAAAAAAAAAAGTATCGCATGCGAACATACTAACCATATCACTTCTCTCTCCTTTATATGCATATAACAAACATGGATATATATATATAGAAATTGCACCCCTTCCTAGGAAAAATAAAACCATATCAGCATGCTTACACATCCCACCGAGATTAAACTTATACACAAGCATGCCTATTTAAAACGCACATATACGAGTATAAAAAACGCTAAAACACCTAACCATACCACCCAATAGACATGCACATACAACCAAATAAGAGGCTAAAGACTAAAGAGTTAGGAACATACCACGGCCCGTGTGGACCCAGGAGCGTCCACCTCGGCCTCGTCGGATCGTCCATCCCATCGTCATCCCCCTCCTCCTCGTCCTCCTCAAACACGGCCTCCTCGGCCTCAGCCCCAACACCAACACCGGCCTCTATAGGTGGCTCAAAAAAGAAGACTTTATATGGTCAAACATAAAAGTAGATGCTTCCTTCCCTTCCCTTCCTATGGTGCAAGTGAAACGTAGGGAGGTGGTTGATAGTGGAGTCCCTGTCTCTCAATCCAGTCTATCTTCAAGTCATCCGGGAATGCCATGAAAATAGTGCGGTTCGCCTCATCCTTGAGAGCCTCAGCTGCAGCCAACTTACTAGCTGAACTGAGTTGCCTAAACATCGAAAGACACTTGACTGCCTGCTCCAAAGTGTACTTCCCCTCATAATCCTTTTACAAGTATTCTTTTGCCACATCCACCCTACGCCTCCCAATTTCAATGAACTCAGCCATGTATCCTTCAGCAGCAATTGAGTTCTTTAACCTCCTACCAGATCCAGATGATCGTTTTTTTGGAATTTGCAAATCATCCTCCCCCATGTCTGAAGCAGTGGATGCTATGGAACGTTTACCCTTCCTCTTAGAGGTTGGTTCACCTTCATCAGGTATCTCTATTGGTGTGCTGCTCCCCCACTTGTTCTCACATGTGCCCCCTCGATTGAAGTAATCATCCACCGATGGTCTCTTTATATGGAGTGAATCAAACATATTTTTGTTGGCCTCCATTGAGTCTCCTTCAGTGTCATTGTCATCCGCATCCTCACTGACGAGGGAGGCATGGGCATGGAATCCCTTGGATGTGGAGTTCCCACATATCATGGAGAATTCCTTGAACCATATAAATGATTTGTCCCGGCATAACCCAAACTTGGTATTGTTCTGCACAGGATAAGTACAACGACTTTAATTTAACATCTAATATTAGGAGACCAAGACAAAACTAAACTATCCTCAACTGTACATACCGATATGACCCTATCCCAGTCTTGTGCATCTTCCGGTACAACCATTTTCCTCGTATCATCCCAACCCCATCCTGTTTTGTTACTAAGTTCTTGGTATAGGTGATAGGTTTGCTTCAACACTTTCCAACGATTCTTGCAATGACTCATTTCCAAAGTCATAGCCAATTGATAGTTCAAGATTGCGGTGATAGTCTTCCAAGAACTGTTTTGGAAGACCCCCTTCACGCAATTACCTTGTTGAAATTGATCTACAAGCAACCCCACCAAACAAGCATCCATCGGGTTGGTCCAGTTTCCAATCCGATTCTTATTGGATGCCATGCGTAGGGGAGGCTGGCTCATCTTTGACATCTAGACACATTGGACACCATGGAATGGATTAAGATACCAACAATATATATATATTCATTGGTCACTCACACCTATATGAATGCAAAAAAGATTAACTCACATGGACACACACACACACACACACACACACATATTCATTGCTCATCCACATCCATATGACTAGGAATAACACTAATTCGCATCTAAGACACAAATATGATAACTATTGGCCAATGACCTCAGGTAGATGAATTAATATATGTAGGTGATGCGTAAACATTATATATGTGCTCTATTATATGTAACTGAACTGGTTATACACAATTGATCTTAGATTTCACCTTTAACATTTAACCACAAGTATAAAATATGACACAATCCATAGAAAATGCAGTGCTTCTCTGGGCTGGAATATATAAACACATATCAATTTTGATATAAACCATATAAGCATGTCATATATATATTATGTATATCACAAGGTCATAAACCCAAATGTAACTTTTAATATGAACTCCTCAAATAACCAAATATCCACATATGTCACAACAGGACTTGGGTATAATAACAATTATTCATATTTAAACAATTCTCATTCCTGACAGTCAACTAAAAATTTTATTATTAATTCATAAACACTGGACACAGAACCATGAGATATATAGAGTGAATCAAACAAAGTTGTACCCATAACAACTTACATTAAAAACATAGAACCCCTGCAACCAAGCAGATGTACTACCCATTTATCAATGATACTCACCAAATGACTGGATTGTTCTATGTGAATAGTGAAGAAATAATTACCAATAATAAATAAACTCACAACAGATAGACTACATGCATCAAAGGAAACTTAATTATGGGATAAATATAATGAGAACAAATCTAGACTTGTATTTCAAGCGATATTGTGACAAATGGATCACAAAAAAATAATTATAGATAACTTGGAAACACCTGCTCACCCGTTGAAATGAAAAGTACAATGTGCTAAAATTACAACTGGTAGCAGGGTGCAATGTTTATTTTACTTCAAAAACAGTATGCACATTCATCTATATATAAACCATATATGTTGGCAATATCCATGTCCTGAACGACAATACCCTCATAGCGTAGTTATACATTGATTTATTAAATATAATTATTGTATGTGTTCCATAAGATTTGCATGAAGGGGGTGTGATATATATTGCTATACACCTAGAAAATTACATCAATGATAGTTTCATCTACACTTCTCATCAAAGCAAATAACATCTAACTAGCATCACATTTAAAGTCATAAAAACTTGGAAGGTACATCAACAAAACCTAGAAAACATTAGAGTACACAACTTACAGTACTGAACCTCTTAACATGTTAACATTACTAATCTACAATAAGCAATGTAAGTCAACATGAAGGTTTACTAAGACAAAATAATATAACTATTGCAATGAGATCCTCTATTGAAAGGTAACATCTCCAAAAATAAGATATGGCTGTTATTGATTACTAGAGAAGAGAAACTTTATACTTCAGATATGTGTTAATTAAATTAGACCATATTCACACATATGGAACACACATATAAGAATACTGCCTGCAATAAAATACATGGATTTAAATGGCATGACATATCACTCCCACACTTTAGTAAATGTAAATATTGGATTATGTTAATGCAATATGTGAAAGTAATTTATTTATGACACATTTAACTTAATTGATTTAGTCCATCTATAGGGACTGTTAGCATTGACAAGTTAAAGATGCATAAGATACTGTGATTTGGTAGAACATTGTATAATATTATATGTGTAAAAGAGGAGATTCATCTCTTCATGACCCATCTTGTATACCCAAGAACAGTCCATATGTAAAATGTGGGAGCTAGAATTACAAACACACACATAATAAGGGTCAAGATTGAGCCATACAAACTAACATTGTAAGCAGCCATAGAAACTTCTACCTAAACTGAAACAGGGGTCTCTCATCTTCCTTTAAATGTTGGTCTCTCACAAAGGGAAATACATGCCATTGAAAAGATGCGCCTATTGGACATATGAAATCACTCTTATTAGTATAAGATATGATTATGAGGTTCTCATGCTTTCAAAGTATGTGTGATGGACTCCTTCTCTGAGTAGGAATCCAAAAATAATAAAAATTTCAATAAACCGATATAAATATATCACATATAATGTATATCACAAGGATTAGAAAACCTGAATGGTCAACTTTTAATATGAACTACAAATGCATACAAAATATTACATTCCTACTTATGTCCCTGCATAGTATATAAAAACATAGCATTCAAATATTAAAACACATAAACATGGCAAATATATTACATCAGTAACTAGCTCACATTCCTCGTGCAGCAAATCAAATGATAGGAACATATCACTCATACCAACAGTCCTTTGCAATTGAAGACCACACATAAAAACAGAACCAAAGCATAAAATTCTATGATCACATATTAAAGCATATAACCTTTATGAATATAATGGAAGGAACAAATACACATAGCTGATATATAAAGTGTAATGTAACATATCTTATATATTCTATATTTCAGTAGCTCATAACACTCACATAGCATATAAAGAATATATTTTTACAAAGTAGTCCCATATAAAACATCAAAATTAACTTATTGATCAAATTTCACTTATATGTGTGTATATGTATATGCAAATTATACATAAACAACAATATATACTTGCTTCTAGATTGGTGTTGGATGAGAGACCAATTGTCTAGAACATGTTATAAAACAATCATTCATTTAGGAACAATACATAATCATTTTTATCGGGCATACCCATACTCTATCGTTGACATATAAAACAAGAGTAAAATATGGATAATTCAATTAGAGGATTCATTTTCTGACATGTAATAAGAAATATAGCCGAAAATAATAACTCAATGTTTATTGATAACCCAATCCAAATCATATATGAATGAATATATAGTTAGTGGTTTTAATTAGTATGTCTTTTACACTAGGATTTATAGATCAAATGTTTTTCATGTGCAACAATTTTTAAGTGGGTTTAAACACATAAATTCATTTCCGCAGACATAATCAAGGCTTGTGGTTGGTTATACTGATGTTTGTAGATTTTGGGATAATATAGAGTTCTTTATTATTCTTATGAGGACAGACATAAGATATGATGCCTGTTGTGAGTGCATTACACTTTCATGCCATATTTACTTATGAATAGAGTTGGGCTTGGATCAGACAACTCACTGCCATCAAATACATGAATTTTTACTATATGAACGTAGCTCTCAAAATTCACCATGTCATTCTTTTTTCAGAAAAGCCCAAGAAGAACACCAATGTGAAGAAGATCATTCATACCAGACATTACATAGCAAAATCACACAACAGAACATGATGAAAAAATCAATTTGTTATCTGGTATCATTTTCATATAAATATATTTTTAAAAGCTCAGTTTCCCTCTGCGATTCTCACTCTTAAATAATCAGTTATCATACATGCATTTCATATTATGTGTTTACATCTAGGGATTTAAAACCTCATGGATGCCTACCCTGTTTAAACACCCAACAAAAATACGTATAACAATGACATGGCTACGTAAATAGATCATCTGAACTACCACAACATTCACTGAGTTTTTTCAGAAATTAAAAAAAAAAAACGAACTGAAACACAACAAAGGACACCACAGCCATATACGACATGAGGGTTAAGAAATCAAATAACAAGTTCAGTATAAAATCATTGCACGGACCATCAGGTGTGGTATGAAATGAGATTATTTACCTCGGTTTGGATCTGCGTGAGGTGGATGCAGTCGTCCGAATGCTTCGTCGCCTTCCTCCACTGCCGCGCGGTGCAAGATCATCGCATGCTTGATCGTCGTGCAACGGACACCGGCTATCACGGGACGAACATGGTGAAGATCGCCGAAAACACAGTCATTCTCATCTAAGGTTTTTAAGAGGAGATGCAGTGAAGGAGACGAAGTGGATGAGAAGTAATGAAAAGTGGGTTTTGGTGTTTAATTTGATGGGACTACCCATGTAAACGTGGCAAGATCTGGTATTTTTGAGTGGGGTTTTTGGACGGTCCAGATGAAGTGGGTTTTTGAATGGTCATGATCGCATCTAGATGGATTGGTCCACTGATCAGATGGTGGAAATATAAGATGGGTGTATCATTGGGGTTTGTTAAAGTAAGTGAGAGAAATTTTTTGTAATGATGGTGAGGGGTATTTTTATTCTCAGGAATAGATAAGCCCTGATAAGCTATTCTCACCTTTTATTAGAATTGTTATCAGACCTTATTCTAGTTTATCCTGTCATAGCTATCGGAGTTTATTCACGTCAAACAAACAGCGAATAAGGGTAATTCTGCTGTTATTCTCCCCTATTCACTGTTTATGTGAGTTGGCAGTACAAGAATAAGAGATTTTATGTTTGTTGTGTTTTTTATTCTCATTGGCAAACGTAAGAATAACTGTTGAGTTGTTTGATTAATAAAGAATAAAATATAAATAAAGTGTAAAAAAATTGATTTGACATGTGGACCCTTTGATGTATAAGAGGTGTTGATAGGTGATTTGATGTGATAAGGTGTAAAAAGTTGATTTGACATGTGGGCCCATGGGAATAGATAAAGTGGGTATAGCTTATCCTAGGGGTTACTTAGAATTGTTATACTCTCTTATACTCATTTAAACTGGTTTAGTAATATCAAGTTATACCCTGCAAACAAACAATTTTTTCCTTATCTATTCTTATACCACCCTTACACTATCCTTATACTCGTTTATTCCGCTATCCAAACGGGGCATATGGGTTTATAAATGTAAGACATTAACAAAATAATAATAACCTTATTGTTTATATGGCCACGGGTTACACATTATTTGGAAGAGTAATATTCATTTCAAAAAATAATAACCCATCAAAATAAAAATTAAAATATACATGCATGATGACAATCCATGAAATTACAGAACTGCCATTCAAATTCAATATCATCTATACACATTTGGCATTCAATTTTTTTTTAATTTTTATACGTTCTTCATGGGCCTTATAAAAAAACAGATCTTGTGATATGAAAACAATAGGCATAAGATCATATCTTCATTACCCTAGACAATAGGCAAAAGCAAACCAACATATTCAGAAGATTTAAATACATCATACTTGCATGCATGTGGATAAGATCATATCTTCATTACCGAAAGCCAATAGGCAAAAGCAAACCAAAATATATACGTGACATAATAATTCTATCCCGAAAAAAAAATCAATCAATGATTAATTTCTTAAATTTTCATTAATAGCATACATTATGGCTTTATATAATACGAGACGTTTAAGCAATCATGGTCAAGAGTAAAATAAATAAATTTTCTGATTCTATCATTTGTTTATGAGAATTTCTGGTTCTACATATAAAATAAGAACTTCTAGTTCTATGAATAAAATAAGAACTTTTGTTTCTATGTATAAAATTAGAAGTTATGATCATATAATTAAAACTTTTGGTTTTATATGTAAAATAAGAACGTCTTATTCTATGTATAAATTTAGAACTTCTGGTTCTATATGTAAAATAAGAACTTTTGATCCTATTATTATTTTGTAAGAACTTCTGGTTCTATTATTATTTTGTAATAACTCCTAGTTCTACAAATAAGATTAGAACTTCTAGTTCTATTATTATTTTGTAAGAACTTCTGGTCTATGTATAAGATTAGAATTTCTGGTTCTATTATTATTTTGTAAGAACTCTTGATTCTACATAAAAGATGAAAACTTCAGGTTCTATATATATATAAAATAAGAACTTCTGGTTCTATATATATATAATTAATTAGAACTTTTGGTTCCATTAATTATTTGTTACTACATAGAAAATTAGAACTATAATATATTTGTGAGAACTTCTGGTTCTACGCATAAAATTAGAATTTGTGAGAATTTCTGGTTCTACACATAAAATTAGAATTTGTGAGAACTTCTGATTCTACACAGAGATGTATAATATTTAAATAATAATATTTATAAAAATTCAAATTTCAATAAGAGATCACATGGAACTTTTACATGGAAAATACACTAAAAAATATTGCATGAAAATAAAATTACGTACGGGTGCAATATTGCATGGATGTTGACATAATTCCAAATCCATGAATAAAAAATATATATACATGGAATTGCATGGTCTACGTGTACATGAGTCCCCATATGATGAAATTAAACTCTAAATAATATATATATATACGTACGGGTTGCATGCAAGGAAAAAAAATTGCATAAGATATGGATGTATACGGGTTGCATAAAAAAAAATGACATAGTTGTTCATTGCATTGCAAAAAAAAAAAAAATGACATAGTTGTTCATTGCAATAAGCATAAACTAATCCTTATTGCATGCATGAACCTTATCTAAATAACCGAACACCATCCTTAATCTTAAACTATACAGGTAAAAAAAATCATCCGTCCCGTGCATATAGAAAATAAAATTGAATTTATAATATAACATATGATATGATCTGGATCTGAATAGAGAGCATCGTGCTGATAACGTGTTATAAATCTAAGTAAAAAAAAAAATGATTAAATATACAAACCAAAAGAAATATAGGAGAGAGAAGAAGGAGAGCTCTTTCTTTATTTTCTATCTTCTTATCTTAATTGATTAAATGAATCCAATGCATGCTTATATTTATAGGCATTAAAAGATAGCAACAAACAAGATTTTGGTGGGATTTGATTTTATCTAATCTTTAGAATGTCAAAAGGGTTGAGTCTAATCTTTTAGGATAAGTGATGACAAAGTTAAAGTCAGTCAATGGTAGTCATCCATATATACAACAAAAAAATAAAAAATCCTCCGAACAAAAAGATAAAATAAAGAGAAACTGTGGTAAGTTTTTTAATTAAAAATTTAAATATATTTTAATTTATCCATGTGTAAAATAAAAATATATTATTTTTTTTTGAAGGTGGTGTTTTCCTTGAATTGTGGGATCGGAGGTCCGCCTCCCGGTGAAGATCCTGCACCAAGAGAGCCTAGGGGACACCGGTATAGTTTTGGCCAAAGGGACTTCGACACTCAAGTCAGTGGAGTCAATGAATGGACAAGATGAAGATAAAGATGAAGAAGAAGACTTTAGAACCAGAATTGCTTACTTGGCAATCCCTTTCTCTCTCCTTCTTCCCCTTGCCCTTGTAGCTGAGTGAGTGGCCATGTCATTTCCCGACCAGACATCTCTCTATCCTGATCGGAATCTTCTGATATGAAAGATTCCCTAGGATTTGAGACTGAGGGTATGTTATGATGTCGTGGCAATGTGTAGCCCTCTCATTGGCCCTAACTACGACTGCAACGAATAGTGGCATGCGGCTTGTCGGGGTCAGGGCACGTCTTTGCCAATTTGACAGAGCAGAGTAGTCTTGGCCATGCCTTGCGATGTCAGTGGTTCCCCTCCTCCTTTGGTTGAGACCGGGTTCAAACCCAGGTCAGAATGGTTAGCCTTCAGGATGCCCCAACGGTCGTATTGAGTATGAGTGACTAGTCTGATCGACCAACCTTGATCATTCTTCACACAGCATTGGTCTAGTCGCAAGTGTGGACTCCTTGACATAATGCATTTGATGGAGGAGACACTGTTTGAGGCTGCTTCGGTTACGGGACCACCAAGCAAGACTTCACGAGTGGGGGTCCTTCGGCGAGTCATCCTGCAGTCTCTTCTGGCTGAAGGAAGCTCGACGTTAACCTGGGCTGGGTCACACCACCCGTTTATCCGATTAATTGGAACACGTGGCGCTCTCAGGAAAAACGCGAGATTTTCCCTCTACAATTTTAATCTTAATTTTATATTCCCTACAAATCATATGATTTAGGGATCGATCTATGTATTAATCATATTCTTTTTATGAAAAATGCATATAGGCCCCTGAAAGTTCGTTAATATCCATGTCCCCCCCTTTTTTTCTTTTGAAAATCCATATAACCCCCTGAAAGTTTCCCTAGTTAAGCAAAAAAAATCATGAGTAAAATTGCAGTCAATTTAGGAAGAATATTCTTGGAATATTCTGTTACTTAACATCACTCTTGAAAGATCGAATTTACACATCGGCCCTTACTTTTCTGAATATTCGTAAAACTTCCTGAAATTACGTGCTTAATTCATATCACCCCGTACCGTTACCTAGTTAAAACTTGTGTGGTTAACCAAAAAATATGCAATAATTTATTCCTGACACATTGAAGAAGAAACATACTGGGGTATTTTTTATGGAGGGCATTTTGATCATTTAGAGGGATCATATTGATTTTTTCTTAAATCTCATGATGTTATTTGGATAAACACATTTTTCGAACCTTTAGATGAATAGAATATACTCAAAATATTTCTAAAAATTTGATAGAAAACTAAATCAGAGGCCTAAATTTTTGTCCATGAGAAAATATAGGGGTTATGTGAATATTCAGAAAAAAATGAGGGGTTAATATGGATATTCACAAATTTTAATGGGGTTATATGCGTTTTTTCATTGGAAAGTAACGATGGTAAAAAATTATTTAACCATGCATGGTTAAGTTAACCACACCCCAGTTTGAAGATGTTAACAACAGGGGGGTAACAACCCAAACAATCAAGATGTTATATGGATTTTTAAAAAAAGAAGGGTCGATATGTATATAAGAAAATTTTCAGGGGATTATATGTATTTTTCCCTTCTTTTTTAGCACCCCAGCTTCGACTGACTGTTTGTTTATTAGTCCGTGTCTCCCTAACATTTGTAAATATATTCGAGGAATATGCCATGTAACATTAACTTTTTTTTTAAAATTTTTGAAAAATACCTATCTAAAAATTATATATTTTAATATGAAAATATTATCTACTTTAACTAAATATTCAGGGGGCTCCAAATGCGCTTGTTTGAGAAGCCCATTTTCCCCTGAAGTGGATGCTCGAGAATGACCTGGAGTGAACGAAGGGAGGTGAGTGGTGCCAGAAGACTAAGGTTTTATGCCAACAGATGATGCCTCCTGACTTCATCCACCAAGGGAGAGCTCCGTAGTCACGACTTCCTCCACGACTTCACCACCGATTAAGAGTGCCCAGTACACGGAGCTGACCGCCCATTCAGGTACCTTCCTCTTCTCGAGAGGGATTCCCCACAGAATGGTCCCTAATTTCATGGGTCGAGAGGCCGTTCATCGATAGACATGATAGTATGCTTCGCCTATCTGTAATTGGCGCATGAATGACCTTCCTTTAGGGTCATGCTTTCTCATTGTAAAGTGCTAGAACTTAACTTTTTATTTTCCGCATCCGAGTGATGCATCTTGTAACGACTGTAATTTTTTCTAGTCGTTTCTTCATTTTTGTACACTAGATCTTATTCCTATCAGGTTTTGGAGGACTTATATATCTCCAAATTCAGAAGTTAAGATATGGTTGGAATTCTTATTCTGTTAGGTTTCCAACACTTTTTACAGATCGTAAATCGGATGAGTATCGATCAAGTTATGGGCCAAACTGTGCCAAGAGGTCGGGCAGAGGAAATAGTGACGGATCCAATAGGAGCCGTCGGTATTGTGACAGATCCAACAAGTATCGTCGGATTTCTGGGTGACGGACGCAATCAGAGCCGTCGGTGGTGTTGGGAGTCAGCTGCAATAAGGAGCCGTCGATCTGGAAAATCATATTTTTGAAATATGATCCATTTTTGAAAAGAAACAAGTGTCTTGATTGGAAATAATTCGGATTAATGGTTTCTTATTTATATAAATCATATTTTTAAAATTTGGTCTGTCTTTGGAAACAAACAAGTGAATTGATTTAGGATTTAATTTAAAATAATGGTTTCATATTTTTGTCTCCCATGTGTATATGCCTATATATACCCCCTCTTTTTCTCTCTCTTTGCATGGAAAACCTAAAACCCTAAAAAAATTTAACCCTTAAAACCCAAGTCTTCTTCTTCTTCTCTTGTTTTCGGCGCCATTGTTGAGGAGCTCGGGAAGGGGTTCGAGTAAAGGGTCCTTGTGAGTATTACCCTCTGATTATAAAGAGTTTTGATTAATAAAGATTCTCTTTAGAAGTTCTTTTCATATGATTTCGTTTTTAAGCTTTTCAAATAAAAAGAATAGGTTTTTCTTCTTGATTCTTAAAAGTTTTATATGATTTCGGATCTTGTATTATATCAATGATTTTTTGATATTTTTGTGATGTTTTATAAAGTTTTATGTGATGCTATTAGCCCACACATGTGTATTTTCGGATTTGTTGATCTCTTGTGCTTTCATCTTGAGTTTTTATAGTTTTGATGATTTAAGAGTCATTTTCGGGTTGATTGTATACTTGGACAGTTAATCGTGTTTTTGACTATGATAGAATCGTTTCTTGAAAAAATGTATTTCACAAACATAAATACGTTGTGAAAAGATCTTTCCAATGCATCATAAATCGTCTAATTCTGATTTACGGATAGAATGTTATGATTTTTCAAAGATTTCTAGATAAATTTTTGTATCGCGCTTACATACGTTTTATAAATCCTTAGAGGGTCTAAGATAAAGATAATAGGATATTATGTTAAGTACAATGGCCCGATATTTCTCATGGTTTGCAAATGATTTTATATAGCATATTTAGATCTTTATATGTATCAAGTGCTTTTAACGTTTCATTGATGTTTTGCCATTTTTCATAAGTTAGGGTTTCAAATCGATTTTTCTTATATACAATATTTAATTTATCTCCTAAATGTTTTGTACCGTTTTACATATTATATATTGAGTTTTGATAATATGAATAGATTTAGGTTTTTGAGGAGATTTTCAAATGAGATTTTATTGGTTTTAATTACATGTTTTGCGAATCCTTAAACCTAGGGTTTTTAATTGGATTTTCTTGCACACGATTGATCTTTGATATATATATTCCTTGCTGATTTATATTGTTTACATGACTCATAACTGTATATGTAAATGTCAAAATGTATTTGGTTGTTTTAACAAAAAGTAGATAGAATTTTTGGATTTGGTTTAATTGGATTTTTTGTACGCATAATTTGATTTTCGATATGGGTTCTTTTCTGTTTACATTGTTTTAAACGAATAGTGTTTTGTTTTCAATGGTAGAATGATTTAAATATTTTTACAAAAAATAAATTAGGGCTTCTGCTTCTGCCTCGGGACGGCCCCTGTAGGAGCCGTCGGGCATGAGGAGCCGTCGGTTTGTTAAGGGGCGGCCCTAGTAGGAGCCGTCGGGTTTGCTTCGGACGGCCCCTGTGGGATCCGTCGGGTTGGTCAGTGACGGTTCCTGTAGGAGCCGTTGGGTTTATGTGATTCAAGTACCTCGGGTCTCGTATTGTGTTGAGCATATTTTGATCGATTGTATCGTTTTCAGGACTGGTTAGACTACCTTAGACTTTCTGAAATTTGTTTCGTATTGTTGGATCAAAGGTGAGTGGGTCTCGTCTCCTATGTAGTTTTCAATGGTTTTAAATAATGATTTTAAATGCTATTTTATGTACAACTCGAGCATGTCGCATTATTTAGGTTGATGCCTTATTATGTATTTTTGTTGAAAATGTTATTATATTTGAAACTGTCACATGCATAGTTTTTAAATAAAATATTTGTTGATCATGTATGCATCGCATTTGTCTAGGTGACGTAGCCTAAGTGGCTAGGTCTAGGTGACCCTAGTTCAGAATGGACCCAAGTCTAGGTGACTTATGTCTAGGTGACATGTGTCTAAGTGACACGATTTTTCCTGTGCGAAATCCTTACGGCTAGGTGCTATAGATGGCTAGGCTCCATCATACGGGCATGCGTATCCGTTGCATTCATACGCATCATGAGTTTTGACAGTTATTTGAGATCATGCATTTGGAAGGTGTTTTGTATAAATTATGTTTTTCTTGGAAATTATGATACTGCTGAAATTATACAATTATATATTGCAAATTATTTCTTACGATATTTCTTATGATATTTACTTAAAGATTATATGTTGATATCAATTATTATTGGGACCCCAAAGGTCCATTCACTGAGCGTGTAGTTGCCCACCTCTCATTTTTCCAACCTTTCCGATGTAAGGGCTTAGAGTGGTAGATCTCGATGTGGCTGTGAACGAGATCATATTTTCGAGAGCATTAGAATTGTGTAGAAGATATTGGTCATTTCTTGGCATGTAGAGGACCCATACGTATCATAGTATGGAAATACTTATATTATGTATTCTGAATGTAAATCTAGAAATTTAGAAGTTTTGTTGAAATATTAGTCTTGAAAATTATGATTAAATATGGTGATGGTTTATTATATTTCTGGATGAAAGAAAAAAAAATAGAACTCTGATATTCGAGGATTCAAGGTAACGCAACCGGACTTCGCGCTTCAAAACGGAGTCAAGGGTTCGGGGGTGTTACACATTTGTATGGTAATTCAAGAGAATTCATTAGCATTTTTAATTGCTAGATGATTATAGTTGATCCTTGAGGATCGTATTGCGAGCACAGAATGCTTCTCTCCTTTCTCGTATCCGCATTGAAGCTACCCGATGTTGGAGCTATCGTGGATTGTGCCTCCACATCGCAGGATGCCCAATGTGTCTTTTGATATCGTTTTGGCATCATACCTACCAGTGTTCTGAAATGCGGTATGCGATTTACGTGCGGGTAGGGTACTGCACATAGTATATGCGGCATGCAGGAGTATATGCTGGAGTATATGCGGTTATGTAATTTTTTATTAATAAAAAATAATTATATAGTGTTAATCTATAAACAAGAGATAACAAGGTAAATTTGAAGAAATGTAATCATATTAAACCATTAAAATTTCAGACACAGCCACACAAGGGCATAGATGCAATTTCAGACCGACATAGGGGTATAAATATAATTTTTAAGGGGTATAAATGTAATTAACTTTTTCAAGGGGGCATAAATGCAAAATTTCCATTTACCCGTCTAAGCCCGTGCGCCCGCTTAGGCGGGCACATTCCCCCTTTTTGGGCGTTTATGCGGGCCTTGAGTGCATATGGCCCGCATATGCATAAATCGGTTCAGTAGTGTTACCGAACCGCCTGTGCGACCGAATCTGCAGCCGCATAAGCCGCTTTCCTGAACACTGATGCCTACTATGGATGGCTGCCAGGAAGAGGGTTATCCGGGAGAGGGCTATCGGAAGGTTAAGGGAGTTAGCGGGTTGTTTTCTGTTGTCACGTGACTTTTATATTCATTGGGAATGCCCAAAGTATAATACATCTACTGGATAATGCGAGACATCTAGCTTAGTTATATCTTGATGTGGATTGACTTGTAGTACTGTGTTATCTAGTAATGCTATGCGTTATGGTTAACTGTTTGGTTCCTCCCCAAGAGTCCTAAGAGTTCCCCTCTGGATCGAGGGTGATGTGAGGTCACGTCTTCATGTGACATTTATATCTGTTTGGTCACTCATATTTCTTTTCCTTGGAAGGAAAAATGCACTAATATTATATTATTATTGTAGAGCTTGGATTCTTTCCACTCACTGAGTTTGTAGCTCACCCCTTGTGTATTGTTTATCCAACAGGGACTAGGTTGGCGTGGAGCTGGAGCATCCCTATGGCGTAGTTCAATGTGCCGGGGAGTCCCATCTTTCGGTCGGCGAGTGCGAGGCTGTCAGCAATTCTTTTATTATGTATGTATTTAGTGATCGTGCATGTCGCACATGTGGTTATATTTGGACTAGACATGTACTTTCAGAAGATAGTGATTGTGTATTCGGGTTTGTAATAATGTTTTTTTTATTTACAGACTTATTTATATTTTATGTTTCCGCATTTTTAATTGGCTATCGCTTCCCTATTTCCTTGTTATCTATGCGATCCTTGTATGATTGGTATGGTCCCGGGACGGCTGCTCCAGGGTATAACAATAGCGCCTTAAAGGCTGGTGCACATGGAGACTCATGAATGTGACTTGAAGGCTAGTAAAGCTTAAGGAAGTC
The DNA here is from genome assembly GCA_030737845.1 of Acorus calamus. Lineage (NCBI taxonomy): Eukaryota > Viridiplantae > Streptophyta > Magnoliopsida > Acorales > Acoraceae > Acorus > Acorus calamus. Next base: position 20,947,761 of record CM060867.1, on the reverse strand, counting down.
GAAGACCAGATGACTATAGGTGAAGGTGCATGGTTGCTCACGTGGTCTTGCTTCAAGAATGACATGGAACGAGGTGGAGACATCAATAATTTTTCAAGAGGTTCTAGATAGTCTAAGTTTACTGGATATGAGTCAAGGTAAGATTGTTGGGATGGCACTATATTAAAAATATCGAATATTGTTTTAAAAAAGGTTGCTAGGTTCTCAAAGATTCTTTTTAATTAAAAAGGTGAATAAAATAATGAGATAAATATCAGACATATATACACTTTATAAACAAAAAAGTCATTTCCTTGTTCCATTAAAATGCTTCTCACTCAAGACAATAACTTCATTATCTGACATAGCTAATCCTATAAAATATACATTCATATTATCTGGACAGACTATGACCATCCAGAAGTAGATATACGATTCAATTTTGGATGAAATATGATCCTACAAATATTTCTCCAATCTCAACAAAATCGGATCTTATTGGGTTTCAAAATTAAAATTACGTAGTTCGGACCAAAGCCAAATCATTTGCAATTCCACATATATTATGGCCCCGGCCAATATTATACAAACAATTAATGACTCCTAGTTGATTAAAATTAAAAATATCCTGATGGAGGGGACAAAAATAGATAAACTGGATCAGGTTATAAGATCTGTCCACTTTGCTCATGTCCAACAATCCGTGACCTCTAACGTCAATTCGAAGCCCGGCCAAGACAATTACCTCTGTAGGAGAGCTAGTTCTCTATTCATATGGTCGTGTCGTAGAAATGATGGTTAATCTCTCCTCGATCGACGGATGGGGAGAAATCCCTTCGGGATTTTGGGATCTGTATGAGATCCTATATTAGTTGGGATTTGGTCCCAATCTTGACTTGGAATGTCTTGGTTGTTAGATGCAAGTGGGCCGACAGGTCCGACTCATGGCTCATGGGCTATCTGGGTGGTGGGCTCTTATTAATCAGATCATGGGCCATGAACACATGATGTAATGCCATTTTGTTCAGAAACTGACCTCTACACCAGATCATATAAACAAGAATTCTTTATCATTTGGATTTCCTCGTACAATTTAAAAGAGATGAGAGGAATGGAGAAATAATGCAAAAAAAGTATACAAGTGACCAAATCTTTGATGCATATATACTAGCCCTAGTATTTGAATCTAAGATAAAAATAACTCACATGTTTCCCCGTAGAGACTAGATTTCCTAATTATTGAAAATCTTTTTATAAAACCTATCTAGATGGTCTAGACGGGTACTTTTCATAGTTTGAATGTCCTGAGTCAAAACCATTTAAACAGAGTTCCAGCATTTGAAAGAGTTGATATTTTTATATATTATCAAAAGCCCTTTTAGGAAATCATATTAAGGGTGCGTTTGGTTGCACGATTGCGCTGCGATTGCGATTGCAGGAAGCTGCGTTTGCAATCGTGCAACCAAACAGTTTTGTAATCGCAGTTTTAAACCCAGCTATTGCAGTTAAATAGTGTTCAAAAGCTGCGATTTCAAAAAGCTGAGAAAGTGAGCTTTCTGCAGAATCAGTTTTACAATCGCAGATTCCTGCCAAATTAGTTTTGCAATCGTGCAACCAAGTTGTACTCGTTTTTAAATCATTCAGAAACACTTTGGTCTTTGAAAACTCATCAATCAAAATTTCTCACAGTACAAAACTCGACCAAGACTATTTCAATCAATGTAAAAGATCAAGTTGAGAAACTATTACCAACGTGACCAAGTTCAATGACAGGAAGGGATATAGAGTCTTCAGCTGGGTTATTATAAGGAAAATGTTAAACTCAATGCATTTTATAGTCCAGAGCGTAGACCACAAATTTTTTTTACTTTTTAAAATATCATGTCTTATTTATTTTTATAAAAAGTGAAATATATACTTCAATGAATTAAATGATATTATTTATAAATGTTTAAAATTTCTAACGATATATATATATATATATATATATATATATATATATATATATATATAGAAGTGAGTAGATTGAGCAAATGGGGTAATTTATTTTAAATCTTTTGACACAACTGATTCAAATCAAATTTATTAACTCTATAATTAGTTTTCAAATCAGATATCTAATAATGTTGAGGACACAGCCAACAGTAAGGTAATGCCACTAAGGCAAATGCCTAGGGCCTCCACCCAAGAAGGGTCCCAACCATCTGTTTAGTGAAATTTACAAAATCTGACGATGAGATGTCTCCTTTTTCAAATTTTAAATTAACTTCACTTAAAACACTTTTAATATCCCTAAATCAAGTCTAAAATTTGTCTAATTCTTTCCAACATATCTCTGTCCCTCACTTCCCTCAAAACAATTTCTCTTTCACTGTTTCTCTCAATATTAATCCTTCTCTCTCCTCTCTTTTGAAGTTATATTTTTTTATAAGTTTCTCATTTAATTTTTTTTTGCTACAACGCATATATGATAATATAAAAGGTTTTGATAAATAAATGTTTAATATTGTGTATCTACGTTATAATATTTGTAACTTAAAATATAATAATGTGTAATATTCAAACCATCTAGATTTTTTAATAAAAATATATAGGGTTCCATTTAAAAATTCACCAAAGGCCCAACCACAAAATCCAATTCTCTGGGCCGCTACTAAAATTTTTCACAAATGCTTTATAATATTTGTAATTTAAAATAAAATAACATGCAATATTCAAACAATCTAGATTTTTTTAAAAAAATATATAAGATCCTATTTTAAAAATTTGTCTAAAGCCCAACCACAAAATTCAATTCGAAGCTGCTAAAATTTTCACAAAGGATGTTCACATTTTCTCTTCCGGTTGCTGCACATGGCACCAGATAATCCGAAGGTGATGCTAGAATGCCGGTTGAACTCGGAACTGTTGTTGGAAGCAAATTAGAAAAGACTCCAGAAAATTCTAATCAAAGAGCCAAAAAGTGAAAAAAAATTCATACGATTATGTGAGAATGTATGTTATTTAAATATTGTAAAGACTACTGCGTGACATATATGATAGCAACTGGTAACAAACTTCAGTCGTAGGTGGAGTTTTAGTTGATCCACTCATCCAGGTTACGGAGATCCTGAGTAAGCCTGTTAACGGGTCGGATCAGGGTGGATCCGGACCCGACCTATTTGATTGTTGGGTCTATATCGGGTCTTGGGTCGGATCGGGTCGGCCCATTAACGAGATAGAGGTTGAAGAACTTTTCAAGGGCCTACAATGGCTTCATTTTTTTTTAATAGAATCTTGTGTATTATAAATAATTTTTTAATATTTTTTTTAAATGTTTTATGAGGGAACATTTAAAATACGGTTTGGATTATTATACTGTTACATGAAGTCAAAAGGTTGTTAAAATATTTCAAATGTTTAAAATTTTAAATGATTATTCAATATTTAGTTATAAATGTTTGATTGAATAATGAGTGTTAGGTTGATTCATAAATAAAAAAAATCACATAGTATTTGGGTTGGGTCAATCGGGTTCAACGGGTCCATAGGATCGGATCGGGGTGGACCCAGACCCGACCCGTTTTGATTGTCGAGTCCATCAGGTCAGGTATGTATGCATTTTATCGGATCGGGTCTAACTCGACGTGCGACCCATTGACAGGCCTAGATTCCTGACCCGAGGAGTCAACTATCATGTCCTCGACATAATCCATCTTAGGTAGGCTGGTGCAGCTTGAAATTGGCCTTTATTCGTTTCGAAATTCTGATTGAGGCCCACGAAAGTCACATGTTATCGTATGCCCGAAACAGTGGCGCTCTTCCAGAACTCACTATTCTTGTCTCCTGCGTACACTTTAGTCCCTATTGGATAGCGGAATTGAGTTATTCTGGATAGATAACTATGCCAGTATAGATAATAAATCTACATGAATAAGAGATTTTCTGTTTGATTGTGTTTTTTATTCTCATTGAAAAACGTAAGAATAAAAGTTGGATTGTTTGGTTGATAAAGAATAAAATATAAATAAAGTATAAAAAAGTTGATATATAAGAGGTGTTGATAAGTGATTTGATGTGATAAGTTGATTTGACATGTGGGTCCATGAAAATATATAAACTGAGTATAGCTTATCCTAGGGGTTACTTAGAATTGTTATGCTCTCTTATATTCGTTTAAATTGGTTTAGTAATACCAAGTTATACCCTGCAAACAAACAACCATTTTCCCTATCCATTCTTATACCACCCTTATACTACCCTTATACTAGTTTATTCCGTTCCCCAAACGGGGGAATGATTTTTTTTGGTGAATTGTTGAAATGCCCCTTATTTAAGGGTCAAATTATTTTTCTATCCCTAAATTTTATTTTATTTTTTATTTACCCCTAAAATCTGGTCTTATTTTTTTTTATCCCTAACTTTTCATAATAGCAGAACTACCCCTTATAGACATAGTTACAAAAATATAGAAATATAATGTGATACATACATAAATCATATACATAGTTACAAATATTTAATAGTTATTTACAAAAAATATCTACGTACGCAAAGATGTTTAAACACAAAATGGTTATATATATATTTTCAGTGTCATTACAATAGATTCATGAACTGTAATTCATTTCAAGTGAATTTAATGTATATACAATTGTTATAGATACAATTCCAAAGTTTCGTTAAAATAGATACATCAATTGTTTGAATTACAACGTTTTCTTCCTATAATGAAATCAAATGTTGTCTCACCCTTACTCCTCTTGGTGTCTTCTTGGGGAAAATGAAACCCACTGAAAGATCATCGAACTAGACATTCAACGTAATTCATAATGAAGAACGCGTTGTCCAAGCTACATAAAAAATACAATAATCAGTCAAATACTTAAACAAATTTTCATTTAGTAATATAAATAAAATTAGTAATAGCATGAATTCGAACTAGAAATATACGAGCAATTATAATATTTTCGTGGAAATATTTCTTGATCCATGTACTAAACAATTATATAAATTAAAACATTACATAACCAATTACAAAAAGTGTCAAGTAATTAGTCTAAGGACATATAATTTTATGGAAATGTAATAACTAATTACAGTAATTTAATATCAATTTACATATATATAAATGACCCATTACAGAAGTTTATAAACAATTACAAAATGTAATCAATGATTTACATGAATCATTAACATAACAACAATGTAATAGAAACTACATCATTACAAAATGTATACTAATGTAACAATTACAACATAACAACTACTAATGTAATACCTAATTACAAGAGAAACTATCATTTACATAATAATTACAACAAAAACTACCAATGTAATGTCCAATGACATAAATATAATTTATATAACAGAAATGTAATATCATATATCATTCTTATAACAATTACGACATAAATGACAAAAACTATAATTTACAGAACAAATATGTAATATTATATATGGAACTAAACTAAGGACATACAAATTACATAAATTTATTTACCACTTACATAAATGTAATGATCAATTACTGAAGTATAATACCAATTTACAAATGAGGGTAGTTTAGGTATAAAAAATGTAAAATATCAGTAAACTAGAATTACTTGAGTCTTTTTTAACTAGTAATTTGTCTTTTTTAACTATGATTATTTATAAGGACTGTAATGTCCACACAATTTAATGTAAAAATCTTTTAGGGGCATTTTTATCTTTTACAAAGACTAATTTATCTTTATAATTGATTATAAGGATTGTAATGTCTATCCAATTAAATATAAGTTTTTTAAAGGCAATTATGTCTTTTGTAGGGACTAATTTATTTTTATAATTGTTTATAGGGACTGCAATGTGTACACAATTTAATGTAAAAGTCTTTCAAGGGCAATTTTGTCTTTTGCAGGGACTAATTTGTCTTAATGACTGTGTATGGGGACTTCAATGTCCATACAATTATATGTGATGAAATATTCTGGGAATATTCCGTTAAGTTTGGATTGAAATTTAACTCATAGATGATAATTGGGTTTTTATGAGTTTTTAGGGATTCGTACGTTTGTCCCAATTTTAGTAGGGACTTATATGAGTTTTCTCATGTTTCTAGGGACTTCGATGTCTTTAACCCAATGTAAAAAATTTATATCTAAGCATATGCCTCTTTAATGTGAGTATATGTTCCAATGATTTTCTATCTAAACATATACCTCGTTAATGTGACTAGAATTGGGTTGAAAAAAATTGTGTAGGAGCGCTCAATTGAAAAACAACCCTAAAAAAAATGTAAAAAAAGATAATAAAAATTAAAAAAAATCTTTTTAGAATTGAAAATAAAACAATATATGTGGGGATTAGTTGTCTTCCTATAGGTGTGGGCCCAGCCAGAGCCGTGGTAAAATTATATTGAAATTTTTATGTAGGTAATATCAAATTAGAAGCCTGATTAAAGACATTTAAAAAATAAAATTTTGAATAAAGTGATTTTAATAGATTTTAATTTCTGAAAAACATATTTTCTGTGTTTTTTAAAAAGCAATAATTTTACAATAAAAATTGTAAGTAGCTTTTTAATTAAGTTGGCTTTTTAAAACCCGTTTAATAACACATTTAATTAAAAATCCCACAATTGTGTTACCAAACGTGCCTAAGTTTCAGGATGTCTGATTTCAAACATTCATAATATAATATTTAGTTATTTAATTATTAATGTATCTTCTTGTGTCATGACAACTGTATGATGTCATGCTTTGTGTCTCATGTACGCGTCTATGTTACCATGGGAGCTGGAGCTGCTATAGTTGTGTATGGTTGAAAAGCTTTGTGAGGAAGAACAGAAAAAGTCAAATCTACATTAAATATGAACAATATATATATAAAATGACTTGTTGAAACAGTGATGGATCAACAACTAGAGGTTGCAAATTAAAAATAAAATGGTATTACATCAGAACAATAACATATTTCTTTTTTAATTTTTTATATATTCTAATTCCTAAGTCACAGTTTCATGTGTCTGTTGACCCTTATTTCTTTTTTTTCTTTTACGGTTCTTCTCTCCCCGTTTTCCTTCTAGATTCCTCCCAAGAAAGACAAAATCCAAGTTGGAAAATGTTATTTTTTGAGTCAATCATGGTAGCTTTCCATTCAGTTTAGATTTTCAAAGATCAATTGGATCACATACAAAAAGATTCCCAATCAAAGTCAAGACTTTCATGTCCCCATGCAAGGTAATCCAACAACCCTTGGAATTAATTACTAATGAAAAAATTGTGAGTTGGCATTCTAATAACAGAGAGAACTCGCAAATACAGTGAAACAAATCTCTGTTGGATATATGAGTTTAATTTCAAAACATTAATTTAGGCTAACTGCATTATTATCTGTTTAGTGTTTCCAAATTATGTAACCCACTTAACAGCCATTAACACCTGACCAGGCGTGTATTTCCTGGCATTAACACCCGACTTAACAGCCATTAATTACGGGCTGCATTTATTGGCATTATGAGTGGCGTGTATTTTCTTTTGTTTTTATTTTATTTTCTTATTTTTCTAATCTTCTCATTTCACTCAGTCATATTCTTTCTTATTATAAGAATAGAAAATGATTAAATTTTCCTAAAAAAAAAACCTAGCCAGGCACATGGCAATGCATGACAATCTCTAAATAAATTTTTTGAATATGGATAACTCTAATTAGATTACATGATAAAATAATGCACCTACCACCACCTACTTTGTTTGGAATTTTTTTCTTCTGATCTCTCCAATATTTGATGAATAAGAAAGTAAGCTTTCGGTCTCTCCAACATTGATGAATATAGGTAAGAGCATCTTCAATTCTGTATCCAAACATTTACTTAAACTTAAATTTGAGTAAAAATCATCCAAAACCCTCTCCAACAATTTACCCATACTCATACCAAATCAAGTTTTTACTCAAATTTTTACCCAAATCAAGGGAGACTCAAATCTTTACCAAAATTTTTAACATATCTTTTTTTTCCCTTTATCTCTACATTTTATTTCAATATGACATTTCTTTTCCCTTCAACTCCACATTTAATTTAATTATATTAGATGTTTTCCCACCCCCCAAAATTTTCACCATCTCTTGAAATAAAAAAAGGTAGTTTTCTTTCTTAAGTCTTCATTTTTTTTGTTTTTTAACTTCTTATTTTTATTCGAATAAAAAAAATATTACTTTTACATTTTTTAAAAAAATTGGATGATAATAATTTTTAAATTTAAATATTTTAAATGATTTTTTTTTTAAAAAATTGGATTATAATGAATGAGTAGTAAAAATGTTTAAGGAAAAAATTTTGAAAATGTTTATAGGAAATAATTAGAAGATGTGAAATTTTTAAAAGATTTGAGTACAATACAAAGTGATGGTTGAAGACACATCATATCAAATCAAGCTTTTACTCAAATTTTAAGTGAAATTTGGATATAGGTTTGAGTAAAGGTTGGAGATGGCCTTATGACAAACAGAGACCGTCACCTAAGCGTAGTTTATATGATGGGCACTGTTACCATTATTTTTTTACAGTCCAAAATACTCATATATACCTTGTTAGAAATCAAGTAGAGCATATACCTCATTAGACGATGTATATATCTCGTTAATTTTTTTTCTTACACTTACTAAAAATGAGTTCATTCAACTCAAAATGGAACGATATACATTTTTTTATTAAAGCATATATCTCATTAAATAATGCTTACTATTTTAAAAAAAATTAAATCATGTGTGGTAAAAAATGACTGAATTTAATATTTTTCGTATATGAAATATCTAACTCCTTTTTGGGGGGCGACACAATCCATGCAAAATATGTTTGGTTGCCTTTTTAGGAAATGTAAAATTTATTTATTTTTATTAGTTAATTTACCTTGAATAAATTGAGGATAAATGATAAGTAACAAATGGACAATAATTTATGAATTTTTAAATAATAAATACATCCTAGCATAAATTGTTTGCTTCAATTGCTTAAGAAAAAATGTGAGATGTGTGCATGATATAATATATGATGTTTAGGTTTAATAATTTGTTTGAAATAATGACTAAATTTTTTTTTATCCATTGGTGTATATTAGGCCTGATAATAATTTTAGCACCCCTTAAAATAGTTAACATGTCTATTCCTAGCTTATCAAGGTACAGCTATCAAAGTTTATTCTCCCTAAACAAATAGTTTTCTCCTTAACCAACCTTGTTCCCCCTTATTCTGTAGTTATGTTTACCCCAAATGACAGGTAAGCGAATATACCCTATTATGGCAATATATTCTCCATTACAGAAAAACATAAGAATGTGTAAATTCAATTCCTTGAGCATGTATCTCACCATTTTGTCAAAGTTTGTACCTCATTAAATTAGTATATATTTCAAAAATATTCAAATGTCAGAAGTGACGCAAGAGTGACTAATGACATTTTCCATAATAGAATGGATTACCTACGTGGGCATGTCTACTCCCACCAACCATTTGCCTAATAACACCAACAAAAAAAAACATTTATAAATTTAATTTGAACATCACTAATCTTACCAACCATTCGACGGTCGATCTGTCAACCTTCCTTTAGAACAATCGACGGTTGGTATGTCAACCTTTAATTAACAAATTTAACAATCACCCTGTCAACCTTCCTTTACAATCTTCGGGAGAAATCGAGCTCCCATTTTGCAGGGAAATTGCCCTCCTATACGGACAGGAAGGGTAATCCGACTAGGCCTAGGGTACACTCAGTTGATACCAGGTCTGGGGAGAAGGCGAGCTCCAGCTCTACAGGGGTAACGTCTCCCTCAACCGTTGAGAAGGAGAGGGGGTTTAGGACAGCGGAGCCCTCGGCCGCCCCACAGTCCATGGAAAGGCTGGGCACTAGCTCGGTGGGGAAGTCCACCACTCCTTCTAGCGAGAGGGAGAAGATGGCTCGGCTAGCTACGCTCCAGGTAGAGGTGGACGCTATGTCAGGAAGGATTGGCCAACTCTCTACCCAAGAGAAAAGGTGGCTCTCTCTGACGGGGTAGTCCTCACGTGCCCCTTCCAAGAGAGGTAGGGTGGCCACAGCTAGCCATCGTCCTTCGTCTCCTCTGGTGAGGCTATCCTCTTTGGATGTCCTTGTGGTTAAGGGAAAAAAGGCTATTCCAGCTATCAAGCTGCCTCCTCCGCCGACAACTCCTTTGGAACAAGCGGCCCGGCCCTTTGTTCTTGCTCCTCGGGCTAAGTCCCACCCTGTTCAAATTTCTGAATCTGGTCTAAAAGACCACGACGTTGCGATTGGTTTGGTCCAATCGGTTATTCGAGAGAAAGATAAGGCTTTGGCGAGTGCCATATCCGTTCCCGAGACTGGCTCTATTCTTCAGAGCATAGCTTATCAGGTATACTTTATTTTAACCATCTCGTGAAGGTTGTTCATTTATTCGATATTCTTTACCCTCATGGTCTTCCTATTGTGGCACAGCTCGGTGTTTACGCGAGCTCAGTGGGCCCATCATTCGATCGAGTCGTCTGTGATGTTGCTCGAGCCCATCGGGCTTGCGAAGAAGAGCTAGCGGCTCGGGAAAAGGCTGAGGCTAACTTGAAGGCTGCTCTGGAGGAACATTCCAGGGTGATCGAAAGGCTTAAGAAAGATCACCTTGAGCTGTCCAGGGAGTTGGAGAAGGAACAGGCCGAAAAGGCTCATATGGCTTCTGAATCCGAGCGGCAGGAGAGGGAGGCAGCTTTGGATTTTGAAATTCAGGTCCTTGAGAAGGTAAAGGATCGTTTGGATCCCATTGAGGAGAAGTCCAAGGAAGCCGCTTCAGTTGCATATGACAAAGGTTATCGCAAAGGCTTCCAGGACTGCAGAGATAGAGTTCCTGCACCTGACGCCGACCGAATTATCCAGACACTGGGGCCTCCACTTCTTGATTCTGAGACCAGCCATGACAAGGAAGAACCCCCCAAGCCAGCTTCCCTCTCCCAGGACAAGGATACTTCAGGGCAGGTAACCAATTTTCTCGGTTGCACTTTATCAGACAAAATTGATGTCGATGAATTTTCTTCCCCCGACTGCCCAGATAACACGGCTACCATAAATCCGGTAGCTGCTACTGTTGCAGGGGTGAAGATTGAGCCGTTTGAGAATGCTTCAGAGTCAGAGGCATGTTATCATGTGGCTGGTGCAGCGGAGACTGTGGTCCATATGAATGAGGATCTCGTAACGCTGGCCAGCGGAGGCGGAAATCGAGATGATGCTGAGGATGACTCCATTCCTCTAGTTCACCGTGCTCCTTCAAGCCGTGTTTTCGAGGATAGTTAAGTCGGCACTTGGTGTATGGCTTCCGGCCTTTTATCCCCTTGCTGCACTACCCTGATTGATTTCATTTCGATTTTGATTTTTTTGTTTTAATGGTCTATGAGCCTCTTTATTGTATGGTGAATAAACTTCGAAGTTCGAACAATGTAATTTGCTCTTTGAGTGTGGTTTGAATGCCTGTGTTGCCATCTTACTTCCTTTATACGTTAGTTTCTTCGCTTCAAAATTTATTTTGCATTGTCTGGTGATGCTGGTATGATTTCCTATCGGAGAAACAGGGCCAGGCTATGTTGCGCAGTGGAATCGGTTGTTCAGTTTTCAAGGCCAAATTAAGTGTAGAAAGCAGTCTCGATCGATTGCCAACTTCTCGAACGTGTCTTCGTTATGCAATTTGGTTAGCGCGTGGCTGGGTTGGACTGAATCGAGCGCAAAGAGCGACCCCGATCAGGTTCAGCCCGTTGAGTGTGACTTTATGGTGTCATTCGGCTAATGCGCGGCTGCGTGGGCTGAACTGAATCGAGTGCAAAGAGCGACCCCGATCAGGTTTAGCCCGTTGAGCACGGCTTTAGGTGTCATTCGGCTAGTGCATGGCTGTGAGGGCTGAACTGAATCGAGTGCAAAGAGCGACCCCGATCAGGTTCATCCCGTTGAGCGCGGCTTTATGTGCCATTCGGCTAGTGCGTGGCTGCGAGGGCTGAACTGAATCGAGTGCAAAGAGCGACCCCGATGATAGCGATTTTAGGTGCCATTCGGCTAGTGCACGGCTGCGAGGGCTGAATTGAATTGAGTGCAAAGAGCGACCCCGATCAGGTTCAGCCCGTTGAGTGCGGCTTTAGGTGTCATTCGGCTAGTGCACGACTGCGAGGGCTGAACTGAATCGAGCGCAAAGAGCGACCCCGATCAGGTTCAGCCCGTTTAGTGTGACTTTATGGTGTCATTCGGCTAATGCGCGGCTGCGTGGGCTGAACTGAATCGAGTGCAAAGAGCGACCCCGATCAGGTTTAGCCCGTTGAGGGCGGCTTTAGGTGTCATTCGGCTAGTGCGTGGCTGCGAGGGCTGAACTGAATCGAGTGCAAAGAGCGACCTTGATCAGATTCAGCCCGTTGGGTGCGGCTTTAGGTGCTATTCGGCTAGTGCGCGGCTGCGAGAGCTGAATTGAATCGAGTGCAAAGAGCGACCCAGATTCGGTTTAGCTTGTTGAGCACGGCTTTGTCCTATTGTGTTATTCATGCACATAGAAGACTGAAGAAAGCAAGACACTTTTCATTCAATGATAATATTTTTTAAGATGAATTACATTCTAAGGACTAGGAATCTCCACCCCATCCATAGTTTCAAGGTGATAGGCTCTATTTGGCCCGATGTGGGTGACTTTGAAGAGGCCTTCCCAGTTTGGACCGAGTTTTTCGTCCTTCCTGTGTTTGGTCTCCGGAAAGACTTCTCTGAGGACTAAGTCGACCGCTCTGAAACTCCTGCTCAAAACTCATCGATTGTAGTATCGAAATATCTGATTTTGATAATTTGCGGTTCTTATTGCCGCAATCTCTCTTATCTCATCTCGGAGTTCCAGGTCTTGCATCATTGGGCTGTCGTTTTCTGTTCGGTCAAAGTCTTGGGTTCGAAGTGTGGGTAGGTCACTCTCAACTGGCAGAACAGCTTCGATCCTGAAAGTCAGTGAGAAGGGAGTTTCTCTCGTAGACCTCCTTGAGGTGGTCCGATAGGACCAGAGAACCGACGGGAGCTCTTCGACCCATTTCCCTTTCGCGCAGTCCAACCTTTTTTCAGTCCATCCAGGATAGTTCAGTTTGTGATCTCTGCTTGCCCATTGCTTTGGGGGTACCATTGGGTGGAGAAATGATGCTGTATTTTCAGCTCTTCACAGAAATCCTTTATTAAGGCATTATCGAATTGTTTACCGTTGTTTGAGATGATGGAGTGTGGAACTCCAAATCGGCACACTATCTCTTTCCAGAGGAAGGCCTTGACCTCTATATCCCTGATCCTTGCCAAGGGCACCGCTTCGACCCATTTGGTGAAGTCATCGGTGGCCGCTAGAAGGAAGCATTTTTGCCGCGGCTCCATAGATATCGGTCCGATAATATCCAGCCCCCATTGAGCGAATGGCCAAGGGCTTTTTAGAGGAACCAGGTCCGCTGTCGGTTGGTCAATGAGCGTTCTGAACCGCTGGCAGTTCTCACATTTCCGAACTAGGTCTGCCGAATCTCTTTTCATGCTTGGCCAAAAGCATCCGATAGACGCTGCCCAGAGGGCCAATGATCGAGATCCTATGTGTCCCCCACATAATTCTGAATGGAGCGTGTTGAGTACTCGCTGTGCCTCTCGGGGTTCGACTCATCTGAGATAAGGGCCTTGAAAACTCCTCTTGTAAATGATTCTCATGGACGACATCCAGTACCGGGCTGCCATCTGCTTGAGCTTTCTCACTTTGAATTTACTCTCCGGCAGAATTCCTTTCGAGAGGTATCGTTTGATGTCAGTCATCTAGTTGGGTGAATCCTCTACACAAGCCACCATTATAATTTCACTAGTCCTTTCAATACTCGGGACTTTTAAATAGTCGATTTGAACACCTCTGGCCAGCTTTCCGCTAAGGGATGAGGCCAAAGTGGCTAAGGCATCCGCCTGAGCATTGAGCTCTCTCTCTACTTGATGTATCTTAGCTGTTTTGATCCCTCTTCTGATACGCTATCATGCGCTCATCTCTGGTTTTGTATTCCCCGGAGCTTTGGAGCACCACTAACTGCAAGTCGCTATAAACGTTAATGATCTGGGCACCTAGGTGTGTCGCTAGCTCCAATCCTGCGATGAGGGCTTCATACTCTGCCTCATTATTGGGTGCTCTGAAGCCCAGCTTGATGGCATGCTTGACCAGAAGTCCATCACTGTTTCTTAGAACCAGACCTGCTCTTGCACCTCTTCGATTGGACGCACCATCGATGTTCAGGGTCCATGTCAGACCGGTCACTGTGTCTTGATCATTTACCACCAGAACTTCTCCTAATGGCGGGGTTAAGTCGGCCAGAATATCGGTGACCACTTGCCCTTTAATAGCATTTCTTGGAATGTATCGGAGGTCAAAAGGGGACAGTTCGATTGCCCATTTCAACATTCGTCCGGTAATATTAACTTTCTTAAGAATAGGCCTCAGCGGGTAGTCGGTCACCACATTAACCGAGTGAGCAATAAAATAATGCTTGAGTTTTCGGGATGAAATGAGAAGGGCGTAAACGACCTTTTCGAGGTACAAGTACCTGGACTCTGGTCCGCATAGCGATTTACTAACGTAATAGACTGGCCTTTGCACCCCCTCGTGTTCCTTGATAATGGCTGAGCTAATTGCGTGGTCAGATACCACTAGATAAAGGTACAGTGGCTCACTAGGGTTTAACTTCATCAGCAGCGGGGGTGACGCGAGGTACTTCTTGAGTTCATCAAAGGCCAGCTGGCATTCGGGGGTCCAATCAAACTTCTCGGCTTTCCTTAGCAATATGAAGAAAGGGAGATTCCTTTCAGTTGCTTTGGAGATAAACCGATTCAGGGCTGCCAACCTCCCGGTTAGCTTCTAGACCTCCTTCCTGTTTCTAGGTGGATCCATCTCGAGCACAACTCTAATCTGGTCGGCTTTCCTTATCAAGAAACTTTCCAGATTCTACTCTGAATGAGCACTTAGCCGCGTTGAGCTTCATCCGATAGCTCCGGAGCACTTTGAAGGCAGCTCTGAGGTGCTCGAGGTGGTCACCTCGCTTGTCGCTTCGCACCAGCATGTCATCTATGTAAACCTCCACGGTTTTATCGATATGCCGTTCAAACATCTTGGTGATAAGCCTTTGGTAGGTTGCCCCCGCATTCTTCAGGCCGAAGGGCATGACTTTGTAGCAGTAGATGCCCATCGGGGTGATGAATGCCGTTTTCTCCACGTCATGCTCATACATCGGGATTTGATGATAACCCATCAGTTCGTTACCAGACGGGGCATCTACCAACTGATCATTCTTTGAAAGTGGGAAGCTATCCTTTGGACCGGCACTGTTCAAGTCAGTGAAATCGACACAGACTCGCCACTTTTTGTTCTTCCTGGGTACTACCACCGTATTGGCTAACCAGTCGGGGTATCGAACCTCTCGAATGAACCCTGCCGTCAGGAGCTTCTTCACTTCTTCCTTGATTTTTTCGGCATGTCTGGCACCACTCGTCTTTGACGTTGTTTGATGGATCGGACTGTTGGGGAGATGCATAATCGGTGGCATATTACATCGGGATCAATACCCGGCATTTCTGACGGCCGTCACGCAAATACGTGCACGTCTGTTTGGTCCAACATAGTGCCGATAAGAAAATATTTTTCTAAATCTTACAGATCGATGGAAATTTTTTCCAGATCTTCCACCACCCTTTGGGATGGATCGGATCGAGCTTCATCAGCTCTTACTCAATCCTTCAGTAGTTTCTATCTCTTGGGGTGCACGTCGTCTACACCTTTGACATGTTCTTCGACTTTGACTTTTCCGGTGGTGGTGGTGGCGATGGCGTAGCATTTCCTCGCCGCAGACTGATCATCCTGTATTTGCATGATTCCCCGCGAGGTTGGAAAGACCAACTTTTGGTGATACGTTGACGGGATGACCTTCATTGCTCCCAGCCAACTGCGTCCCATGATTGCATTATACGGGGAATGCAAGTCCATGACTATGAACTCTGTCAAGACGGTTTCTTCACCCGCCCAGACCGGTAAAGTTATTCGATCAGTCGATACTGCCTGACTCCCGTTGAAAGCTATCAATGGGTCCCTCATTGGCTCGAGGCTAGTGAGTTTCAACCCCATTTTGAGATAAGGCTACATAAACAAGATGTCAGCTGAGCTGCCGGTGTCAACGAGTATCCGTTTGACATCGAAGTTTGCAATATGTAGCGTGATGACAAGGGCATCATTATGGGGAGTGGTTACTCTGACCAAATCATCATGGGAAAATGAGATGACTCCCGGATCTTCAGTTCTCAATCTCTTGGCGACCAGTTGCGTCTCCTGGTCGACTTGCAGAAACTCCAAATGTCCTGAGTTTCGCTTCTCAGCTCTTTGGACCGACTTGGGGTCCGTTAGCTTTGGTAGTCCTCCGCAGATCATGTCAATAACTCCTGCCGCTTGCGAAGGTACAATAGCAATCACGTGCTTCTCGGACCTTTTCTCCTCTTCGGCTTCGAAGAATTCCCTAAGCTTTCCCTTGCGGACTAGACTCCAGGAATCCTTTCACGATTCGACAGCTTTCTGTCTGGTGACCAAAATCTCGATGATAGTCGCACTTGAGACCTTTGCCTCTAGTAGCTGGGTCACTCTTCATCGGCGGCGCCAACTGGAAAAATGGGGCATGCTTTATCTTTTCCAAGATTTGAACGAGGGGCAAGGTGAACTTGGTGTACGGTCGCTCCCTGACCTCATTAGTCGTCGGGTTGTTCTTGTGGTCGTTGCGTGGCTTGCTCCCTTTGTCTTCCTTTGTTACGGGGTTCTTTGTAACAGTAGCGACCGCCTGTGCTCGTGAAGAGGTAGCTTCATCCTCAATCTTTGCGTACTTTTCAGCCTGGCACATGAGTTCATTTAGCGATTCTTAGACCTTTTTGACCAGGGAAATTGCGTAGATCGTGCTTTGGTGGCAGTCCATTCATAATAGTGGCATTTGAGTCACATTTGTCAACCTCGAACATGAGGAGACGGAATCGGTCCACGTAGCATCGAATAGATTCTCCTGCCTGCATGTGGACCTTCATGAGATTGCCAAGGTCCTTTCTCTGTTTCCTGCTACAGATAAAATGCTCGGCGAACAGAGTGCCGAGCTCCTCAAAACATCGAATCGATCCTCCAGAGAGCTAGTGGAACCAGCTGAGAGCTGCTCCTTCTAGGCTCGACGGAAACATTCTGCACATGAGCTCGTCGTGCTGCTCATATAACGCCATTGCGTGTCAGAAACCTAGCACATGATCAAATGGGTCGGTAGTTCCGTTGTAAAAACTGAATTTTGGCTGGACGAACTTCCGAGGAAGCGTGCTGTGCAGAATATGATGTACGAAGGGCGACTCGAACCCCTTCAAGGCTCTGGAGATAAAACTCTCAATCACGGGTGTTCGTCATCATTCCTGTAAGTTTTCCTAGTATGTTCTGGGTGATCTTGCTCATAGGCATCGTCTGATGATGCCGAGTACCGGCTGGGACTCTGGTACTGCTCCCGTCTTCCCGCCTAATGGGTGTGGGTGCGTTTGCCCCGCGGTTCTCGACGTGGGGAGTATTCATGACGCTCCCCCTTATCTTTCTTGGTCTGATTCTCTGCAGTGGGAAAGGCTGGTGGATCGGGTCCGTCATCTTGCTGCCTATGCCCTTCACCAGACGAGTACACCGACTCGTGGCTTCTCACGTTCGCTCGCCGGCTCTGGCGATCATGGTCTCGCGGCTCAACTCCTGCCCTTACTTGGTCCGGCTGGTTCTATGCTTCTAGGGGAGGTGGTGGTGGTGTGATTTCCTTCCGTTTCAGGAACTCCTCCATCATGCTCTTCAAGTGATGGCGGCATTGGTTCACCACTTCAAGTTCTTTAGCGTAGTCGCGTCCAACATCTGGAGTTGGATCTTGCGAAGTTGATCCGCCCACCGTTTTTCCCTTTGGTGGGGATGGATCTTCAGGCGTTACGCGTCTTTCATCCCCATCTCGCTCGAGAATCGTCGACCGAGTCCTTGTCGCCACCACCATCTTCGCGGGTCAAGGATTTTGGAATAGCTTCTCGCACGTTACCCCAGACAGTGCCAATTGTGGGGGCGTGTTTTCTAGTTATCCCCTCTTGGGTCGATCACCTCTGATCCGGGCTTTGATAATGGACCCGAGATGGTAGGGACTCGAAATCTCCTTCGTGACGATCCAACTAGAGCTTTCGTTCCTTGTCGTCTTCTCCTTCCTTTGTGAACCTGCAACTCACACCAGTGTGGTGCCGGCTAACGCCCATCCGACGCTCAAGTTAGTAATCTCTTCCGAGAAGAACTTGAAATACTTGAGAACCAGTAGGAGAGAGAGTGAATTTCGCATACCTGCAGAGGAGGATGGAGTCCCCCTTTTATACTAAGCAGGTGCGTGCCAGATTCAGCCTCGCGGGGTGATCATAACGTGATATGGAATCTCCACGTGGCTTTAGGATCTGTGGACACGTATCACCTAGGGATCATCATTATCCTATAACTGCTTTTCTGATGTACTACCCGTTTCTGGTGTCAGAGAATATTTTCTTTATTAAGCGTTTTCCTTCAGGGGAAGGCCTTTGGCCGACCTGCTTTTTAGTTCGGACATTGCCGCTTGGACGGCTTATACTTAAGATCAGGCAATAAGGGATACCCGTCCTTAGGATTTCAGCATACGACTGTTTTATCCTTGTCGGGCATAAGCTCTGTCCGACTTATCCTAGTCAGCTATAGCTTTTACCCAATTTGGCCTAGTCAGGATTGATCACTCATCCGTCCATAGAAAAAATGGTCTCGACCAGGTCGTCATAGGGCTTCAAGCCCACAGGCTTTTCTTTTCTTAGGCTCGTATTCTTTATTTATATGGGTTATTCTTTGATCAATCCTTGCGTTTATTCCACTTTATCTTATTTGATATCTTAGTCAATTTGGTCTCCTACAATTGTAATGTGAGTGTTGAATGTAATGTGAATGTGTTGATATTTTGATGTACATTGAATGTGATCGAATGTGTTGCAAGTTTTTTTTTTTTGAAAAAACATTCGGTTCGACACTGTGAAGGTTGAACAATCCCTTCCAGGTCGACAGACCAACTGTCAAAAATTGTAAAGGAAGATTGACAAAGTTGATATCGAAGTTTGTAAAGAAAAATTGACAGTGAGATTGTCGAAGGTTGACATGTCAACCGTCAAAAGGTTTGTAGGATTAGTGATGTTCAAATTTTCTTTTTCTTTTTTTGTTTTGGTGTTATTAGGCAAATGGTGTGTCGACCCTACCTACACGCAGGGTTTTCTCAAAAGATATCTCAAAAGGAATGGATGCAATTAATTCATTATGTCACAAAGTCACTGTACAATTTAAGTCAATCTGAGACTAAAAGATAACCCATCAGAGCCACAAAGGAGTGAGAAGTTTCACTGCTCCATTCTCAGGTCTCTTTCAGTCTGTATACAGAATCAACGTAGCCTTCCACGTCCCAAAGGAAAGAACCAAATGCAACAGCCTCCAAGACCAACCTCTTCAGGCTTGGAACAGTAACATCAATCACCTCGTCGTCAGTGTTTCCAAATAGTGCCAAACTATGCTTCTCGATTAGATTCACTACTTCTTGCGATCTCAGCTTCGCACATCTCTGAAAGGTCTTTGGATCAAATCCCATTACATAATCCTTCAGCTTGCTAGATCTCGAACTTCTTGATCGATGTTGTAAGGGAGATTTCATTCCCACATGACGGCCTGAAGAGACCAGATTGAGCTCAGGCAGAGGAGAGCTTATCTTACTCGCCAGAAGGAGAGGGCAGTCTTGAGCTGTAAGAGCAAGATTGAGATCCAAATGGTGTCTCAGACAGGCAGACTTCAAGAAGTAACCATACATTATGGAAGCTGCGTAGACTCTGCCAAGTTGAATCCGGTCAATTTGAGTTGTTTTCCAGTTATCTAAGGTGCCAAACCTTCGTCTCCAACTGAGGACGTTAAACATATGTTCCCTTACAAGCTCTAAGACCTCAACACTGTGGATGGATTTGAGCTCTCTGTCTTTCATCGGCCAGGCTTCTAATCTTCCATTAATGATGCACTGCGAGAGTCTCTCAACCATGGGAACATTGATGTTAGAGAACTTGTAAACAATTGACATGTACATGACCTCTTCAACTGCAATTTGGCACTCTTGTTCCTTTATCTCTGCAATCCTCCTGGAGTTGGGCATCATTCAACTGATGTTAATTGATGACATAAAAATCATGATCCCATGCATTAGCAACTAACAATTGTGCCACAGTTATGTTCCATGCTGACACAAAGTAAACCATAAGATCTTTGGCAGCTCTACCAAGCTGACATTTATGATAAGACATACATATAATACAACACATGCAAAATATAGAAAAGGATCACGTAAAAGCATTATATAATATAAACCTTATGCAGATATTACATGAAAGCCTGCGATGGGATTAACAATGGGAGAGAGTGGTGTTGCACATGCAATCACAAGAAAGGACATCAGAATGTTCTCCCAGTTTAATAAATTAGGGTTGAGGGTGTACACAATTCTCTTACTGCTCCGAAAAATATTTTATAGAAATTGCCAAGAGATTAGCAATTTCATGATTACTTACATTGGACAGGCAATTCATACAGGCAAAGGGTCGATACTGTTATCACCGTAGTGAGTAAAATTTGCAGGGACTTAATGGTATTGTAGCAGTTAAATGAGTCATTTAAACATCACACTTGTTAGGGTGGGGGGAGCCAACGGGATTGCTATGATCAAAATCAAAGAGCTAACATGATAAACATGTAAAGATGTGCCCTAATTCTTGCATAACCATGCAGTTGCCCTTTTTTGTGGAATTAAATTTATTATGATAGTCTTGCTATGTGAATTTAGCTTGTTCTGACAAATAATTCTTTTGAATAGCCTTATCACGTAAAAGTAGTTTATGTCACAAAAAGAGAGAGCAATCGTTCTAATAGTATTCTGAAACAAGTACTCTTTCTACATGCCTGTATAACCATTTTTTTAGAGTAGCTATTCTGTAGAACTGCCCAATTACACTACCTATTGAAATATTCAAGCATGACAGATACCCCAATAGGGGCATTCATCCTGGACATGGGGCAGATCATTGCAAACTTCTTCAATTGATTATATTCAAGTTAAGCCAAAGTCCACGCAGATTCAAGTTTACAAAATATTTATGTACTGTGCGTATAAAATTCATATCCCAAACATCACAAGTCTAATCTTTCCTTTTATGAGGATACAGAACAACACCAAATGAGTGGCCTATGTAACAGAGCCTTGACAATGTGTCAGACAATCCATGTCTCTGTTACATAGAACAGTTAAACCTTTGGATCAGCCAATCCTGACAATTCATGTCTGTGCATGAGATATACACACATGAGAGTACAAATTTTACATATTCTGATGCAGTTAAGTTTATTTGCCACACCTGTGGGATTATTTATCAATTCTTCAATAATGATGTGGAAGGGATCTCCCAAAGCTTGAACCCATTCACAGTGGGCAAACTTTAAAAATCAATATTGTCTTACACTCTTACCTTATCAGTAATCACATTCCAACCATCAATCTAATGCTCATTATGCACATTGGAAAACAATATAAAAGTCAAGCATGAATAACTCCCAGAAGTGTTAGTGGATCATTATCCAAAACGTGAATTTCTGGAAAATATCCTTAACATGGTGGGATGCAACGAATGTACGTGCATGGTTAGAGGACTGTCAGAAGTAAATCATGTCCATCTAAATTTGATTAATCCTCGGTATAATGCAATACTCAAAAATCTCGATATACTAATGAAACCGAATGCAAAGTCAAAATTTTATTGAATAGTTATCGACGGGCAATCATAATTCAGCAAAATAAAATTATAGAATGATACTGAAAGTATCAATTACTACTAACCTGTGAAGAAAAGACTCTTCAGAGTCCAAGCTATGCTCTAGTCGAGCAATGGCACTATCCCTCTCATCAGCTAATTCCTCAAGCTGCTCCGCAGCAGCAACATGAAAAATATGATGTTGGTTCTTCAATACTCCGTTCAAAAACTTCCCAGCTGGTGACTCTAATTCAAGGGGCATATTCAAGGTCTGATAGTTGCATTTGCTAGACTCTCCATTTGCAACTACAAGGAGAGTCAAATTCCTGCGTTTATTCGATGCAACATGCCCATTCAACCACCTTTTCCCACGACGATCAGGTATTCCCTGAGATGGAAAACAGACAAAAGGATTTCCATTCAACAATATGCAAAAGAACATGAAGAAGTAATACTACCTCATCCATTGTGAGATTGGTAGTATCAACAGAAAAACTAAAGTAGAGAAGAGTTGTGCACCAAGGAAAAGATGTAGGTCCAGTATATATGGTAAAGCACAACAAAAATGCGGAGAAAGAAAATACATTCCTCTAAAAAGTTGTTTGCTAGGTGATTTTCTTTTTGCAAACAATTTCTTAAATATTACATCAATCTGGATGGAAACCATAAATTGAAACTGAAATTCGAATCCTTGAGGAATTTATTACAATTAAAAATCACTGAAATTGCAATTCAGGGGTCTATTGGGATCATAACACACACCTATTCAAGTGATAATTGAAAATGATAAAATAAGGATTTTGGGCTGTTTTGGAATTCCAATTCCATCACATTCTGATTTTCCATAATGAAAACATAAAGGTGTCATGGAAATTGCATCGCAACCCAATTCCTCGAATCCAATGCACCATCAGGACTATGTCAGCCTCTGTCGAAGCATTCCATATGCCATGCAGAAGACCTTAGATTTGTAACATACCTATGTAACATAATATTACTACCATTCCTAGATCCAAACATTATAAGGACTAAAAAAAATAATTATGTTCTTGTAAATCCAGCCATAGAAACATGGGCACTTCCTTATACCCAATCATTCTAACAAACATAAAACAATATTAAATCTCCATATAATCCATGCCCACCACAAGATTTCTCCAAATGAATCACCTTCAAAATAATAATAAAAAAAAACAGTCTTTGAATGATGAATCCCCAATTCAAATAATAAGTACTAATCTCCCCATTAGAAGAAAAACCCAAACCAGAAGATCTAGATTTCCAAAAAAAGAGGACCCAGAAAAAGAAACACATGAAGATCAAGAAAAATCAAACAAGAACCACAAATCAAGAACGACAGATCACCTGAAAACCAACGAAAGGACGACCCAGAAAGCGAGAACCCGCAGAGACACCGGCCGTGGCGAGAGCTTCCACGGCGGGGATTGATTTGTAGTAGCCACGGCAGTCCATCAACATCCAAGAAGAAAAAGAAAATGAGGGGTTTGAAAGGAAACCGTTCTGAAGCGCACACGCATACAGGGACAGAGAGAGAGGCTTATGTAGAGGTCCAATGAAACCAGCGGAGGAAACCCTAACTTGGAAAAGTCAAACTGGAGGAGAAACTGAAGGTCGTGAAATTCTGTAGAACAGACGGAGCCTATGGTTTTATTTATGGGTGCTGGTTTTTTTTTTTTTTTTTTTCAGACTCACATTTTATATTTGATGATAAAGAAAATTTTGAAAGGGGAAAAATGCAGATAACCCTATCAAATATTACGAATATGCATACCAACCCTTTATTTTTCTTAAAATCCATGTAACCCTGATTTTATTGTTTTAATTGATGGAAAAAATTCAAATAACCCCCTGTAAGATATCTGAAATCTATATAACCCCTTAACTTTTCCTTAAGTCCACATAACCCCATGAAAACATTTATGTCAATCCAAACATTTCCGTTGATAATTGAGAAATATTCTACAAATATTCCGTTTGGTTAACCCTGAATGAAAATACAATATATTAAAAACTCTCTACAATGTGTTAAAAATATGAAAAATCTTCTGTAAATGATGATTTTACCCTTCCAATCAAATTATAATACTTATTTGGTTGGGTAAAATCATCATTTATAGATGATTTTTCACATCTTTATCACATTGGAGGGGTTTTTTCGTATGTTGTGTTTTCAACCAGGGATAACCAAACAAAATATTACTCATCTATCAACGAAAATTTAACTCAGGGAGCTATTTGGATTTACATAGTTGTTTGTAGAGGGTTATATGTAGGTCTGTCAACAGATCGGGTATGGGTCAGGTCGGGGTAGACCTGGACCCGACTCGTTTTGATTGTCTGGTACTTCAGATGGGGTCCATGGGTCTCGGGTCTTTTGGATCAAATTGGGTCGACACACTAACAGGCCTAGGTCATACTAAAAGAGACTGGATTTGGAGAGGTCGAGGAATTTCTTAAGTGCCTACAATGACATCATTTTTTTTTCTCTTGGCTTCGTTTTTGGGGGAAGTAAAAGGGTTTAAGAAAGAGAAGGGAGACGAGGAGAAGAATGTAAGGAGGGTTTTGATTTGTGGAGATAGACACTGCACATTTGAGTGGTGGAGACCACTCTTCCCTAGGTTGAACTTTTTATTTTTATTTTTACATGATGAGTTTGAATAATTAGATTACAGTGTGTTATAAATAGTTCTTCACTACTACCCATCTTTTTCATCCAAGTCAATCTTTTTTTTTATCAAAACAAGTTAAATCCCCTCCTCTGCATTCATTCACAACCCCAATGGTCAAAATAAGACAGTTGGGAGGAAGAAAACTCTAATTCAGTGCTTTTTGTCTAAGCAAGGGTATTTTGATCATAAAGAAAAATCTTTTTGAATTTTTTTAAAAATGTCATGGGTTATATGAATATGTATTTTCATTCTGCCATTAAGTCACATAATATTCATTTTTGAGGGGGCTATATTCATTTTTTTTTTCTAAATTATATATCTCATTTAATGAGGTATTTACTTTTATAAAAAATAAATTTTATATTTTTAAATGGTATCATTTATTAAAAAATAAAATTTAATTAGATATATAATCATTTTAGTGGTTGGATGAGACTAATAAGGTATACGATACTTCATTTAGGATTGAAAAAATGATTGAATGTAACAATGCTAAAATTTTAATGCAAATTATTTTTATTTTGAATTTTTTAATGTATATAGTTCTCTAATTAATTACATAATTTTATAATAATGTATTATATTCTTAAATGAATTAAATGCGCAATTCTTTGCGTTTTTTCAACTTGGTAATATAGACTTGTATATATATACTAAATTAGTAGAAAGTATGTTTTATATCAGGACTGCAAGAATAAGTACATGAGTGAGTAGTGCAATAGAACCTTTTGCTAAAAACTCATGTCTATTTTTGTGTTTGTCTAACAACAACAATGTAACAACAACAAAATATGTTTTTTTAGACAAAAATATTAGACACGCTAACATGATAAAGCCAAGGTCTCTCAAATACTCAATCCGGATTCCCAGCATCTAGTATGTGGCAGTGAAAGAGATTTTATTATTGCAGGATAAGCTTTGCATGGAGGAGTAGTCAGACTTGTTCATCCATAAAGACGATAAAGACGGGCAATAGACACCTCTTCTACTACCCCCTATGTTGTATGGATGTGTTTGTTTTTTTTGGTTTGATTGGACGTTACATTTTTTGAATAAGACTAAGACGAGCGCCTACCGTTCCTTCTTAAAAATAAAAAAACATTAATGATAAGAGTCCAGATACAAAAAAAACAAAACATAAAATAAAATATCCCCCAACTAAGGTAGTATCAGAGAAAGTTACTTTCATGAGCCAGCCCTCCTTCCCCAGCTCTTTATTTAATTATTCCTCAATACACAATACACCATTCACAAAATTCATTTTCTCAAGCACATCCCCCATTCAATAATAAATCTTTTCAAATGTTCTGAATGTTTGGGTTAGTTCCTTTAATTTGAACATCACGTGACTGCTGGGTGAGCCAAATCATATAAACAACAGTAAGGACCAATGATTGAGAAATGTTGACTTTCTTGCTCCAAAGCTGCTCCAGGCATTCTATTTTATTTTTATGTAATTAAATATGTCATTCTAATAATAACAATTTTATACAAATATAGAAGGATAATTAACAAAAATAACACCATTGAAACAAATATTTATAAAAATATCATTGGTCGGCGAATATTTACAAAAAATAGCACTGACACTGTTCCAAACGGTGGCGCCTCCTTCGTATTTTCAACCCCCGATATTTCTAGGATTTTTACACTGGAGGCGTCTTATATATATGGCGCCTCCAGTGTTTTTCTCATTCTAAAGGAAGCGCCATATATAAACAGCGCCTCATTTGAAAAACCGAAACGGCCCCAATACAAAGGAGGCACCGTATAATATGGTGTCTCATTTGTTGTGAGATTATAAAGGGAGGCGCCTCCTTTGCACTAATTCCACAACGGCCCTGTCTAAATAAGAAATCTGATTTTTTTGGCATTAGATAAACCTGTAAAGAAAAATAGTTTGTATTTACCAACATATAATATTTTTAGTTAACAAAGTGAAAGTACAAAAAAACGTTTACATTTATCAACATACAAAAGTTTTTATTAACAATCATCCAAACATTTTCTTCCATACATTTTGTTTAGTTTTCCTAGGAGCTGGTGGTGCTAAAGAAGAAGGTGCATCAATGGGTTGAGATGATGGTATCATTGGTTGAGCCGGTGTGGTGAACTCATCGGATCGACGCGCAACACCAAAAATTCTAAATAATCTGCGTAGTCCACGTACATATGTCTGCAAAAGTCTCGTGGGCATCGATGACCAGTTTGGCACATGTGGAATATGCTGTGGAATTTCTGTTGGCTAATGTGTCTGGTCATGTAAATCCTGATCAAGGTGTACCAAATCACTGAATAACTCCTCAATGGTGAACATGGGCTCAGACTCACCGAAATCAGCCCCTGACATGTCATCGTAGAGGCGATCATACATTGATGCAACGTAGGAACTCTGATCGTGTGATTGTTCCCTATCTTCCACCATCGCCTCCGCAAAGTCTCGTGTAACCGTTGCTATGCGCCCCCACTCATTAGAATCAGGATACAATACTGCACCCCTTGCAAGCACCTCATTGATATCGTGTGCAATTGTCACCTTGTAATGAAAAATATAAAAATTAGAGAAAGTTTAAAGTTAAAATAAAAATATAAAAAAAAAATTTACCGGAACTTGTGCAATATAGCCTCGAGGGCGTCGTGGGGGTGGTGGTGGTGTGATATGTCTCACTGTTCTCTCCCTGTACCACTCCATGTATCCTCTACTATTTCAAATGCGAGGGAATTGATGGATGTGTTCATCGTGTTGTTCCCAACGCTCGATGTAAGACTTATGGAAGTGCATCCAAGTCACATCTTGTCTGCCTCGCTTGTTCACCCAATCTATATCCTCTACATCAACTGGTATATCTTGGTGCCATCCTGCTAGTCCAACTGTGCTCTATACCACATCAGAATACGTGTGTTTTCAGCAAATCTTTGAAATATCTTCCACCTGCATGAATAAAGACAGTTACATTAATCATTAAATCACATCAGTCATATTAGTTGTCAACAAATATATAGGATTTTTAGTAATTACCTAGCTCCAAGAGGTCTATCACCGAGCACAAAGTCTTCTTCATGTAATGTTGGCCGTCCAACATGTAGTCTTTCCCACGACCATAACTGATACAGTATAAGACAATTGTATGTTTAGACAAATGTTTCTACATAGATAACCATGCACAGTATAAAATGATATAAAGTGTAGTAAGCCTGTAGAAGCGCAAAGAAACGAGTTGATCCCGCTGATGTCCTTTGTCCAAGCACATTTCCACTGTACAGGGCTCTATACAACTGAGCCAACATAGTTGATCCCTAAGAATAACGTTCAGCCTCATCGAAATCTCTCAAAAGATAAAGCCAACAACCATGTATCTCATTCCCCGTGCCATCAGTGAAGATCGTGCATCCAAGAACGAATAGAAGATATGCCTGGGCATACTGCTGCATGATAACCTCGTCCATCTCAACATCCGGTATCACGCTGAATGTGTCTCTCAACCAAGATAGAAGAATCATCCCTCCTATCAATTTCCCTGCAGGGGGGAACAACACCTAATAACTCCTCACATGCCGATTCCCAATCATCACAGTCTGTGACCCCTGTCACAGCCTTGCCAGCAACGGAAAGACCAGTGAGCACAACAACATCCTCTAGCGTGATAGTCATCTCCCCTTAACGTAGGTGGAATGTGTTGGTCTCTGGTCTCCATCGCTCAATCAATGCCATCAGTAGTCATCTATCAACTCTAGTGTATCTCATCTGAGTTAAATAGTATAATCCCGAGGCTCTGACATATGGCTCGATACGCAGATCCATAGGCCAATGACGCAATTGAACCATGTGTATCTTCAAAGCCATGATATCGGTCTATCATACAAAAATGATAATCACATGACATTGCACACATTTCTTTATGCTCCATGTTCGAACAGCATTGATGAGTGCATTTTTATTTGCGAAGAGCTGACCAGTTTAAATATCAATATCATGACCTTTTTATTTGCGAAGAACCAATCTCATAGATACTTGGATGGGCATCTTCTGCCACTGCCCGCTCCATAAGCTGATTAGTTGGGTACATTTGTGGAAGATTATGCTCTAAATTCCAAAGTGTTTCCACATTATTGTCCTCCTTAGTGTCATCTCCACCAACCCAATGTAATTCATCATCTACTTTTTCATCTTCATCTACTTGCTCTTCTTCATTAGCTTCTTCATGAATATCATCCAAGCCGAAGTCATGATATGGGGACCTAAAAAAGCCATTCTATTATGCATGATAATATCACTAAATAATCACTCAAATTTAATATACACACAATACTTACAATGGTCTGCCATGTGCACTCTCATGTACATTTGTCGGTGTCGTACCAAATATACCCTCTTGAGTATTTGGTACAAATGATGATGACGAAGGTTGATATGGATCACGAACAAGAGAGGGATATGAATCATCCCCATTATAGGGCCTTGCACAACGACCCATTTGCATGATCTCTTCCTTCTCCAACCATAACTCGATGCCGTGTACGTGCTTTGGATACAAGTTCATCATCATCTTCACACCCATATCATCCTCGATAGGGAGACCACAACTCATTCCGGGACGTGTGGGATGCATCACACTCATATATAATGTATAACGGCTTGGATCAATTTCCGTTAATTGATACATCATTTGTAGCAAATCAACATACGAAATCTTTTTATGTATGATTGTGCCTTTCCTAGAACCAACTTCATATAATGAAGTTTCTCCATGTTTTACGATTCTCCCGTTAAAAGAATAAATCAACGGTACTTCAGATTTCTTTCTCATCTAAGAAAATCCTATGACATTCAATAATTCAAAACACATTATCATATAATAATATACAACACATTTTTAATAAACAATATTTAACAATTATTTCAAAAAAAAATAAATCAATATTAGGTCAAAATCCATATCAATTAAAATGTTAAGAAAACAAAATAACATTAAACATTTTTATCAAAAATAAAAAAGAATTCAACATTAGGTCAAAATTCACATCAATCAAAGGTCAAAGAAAAAGGGGGGGGGGGGGAGAATGGGGAGGTGTTCATTACCTTTTTAGATTGAATGTGCTTACTGAATGTTTGTTAATGGATGGAGTTGGGGTAGGGTTTGGTTTTTGTGGGGAAATAGGTGTGAGGGAGAGAGAGTGAGAAGGGAGGGGAGGTGATTTTCGAGTAGATGAAAGAAATAGATGTGAGAGAGAGGGATGGGTTTTCGGGTAGGGTTATTACAAAGGAAGAGGCACCATATATATACGGCGCCTCCTTTGTATTGGGGCCGTTTCGGTTTTTCAAAGGAGGCGCCGTTTATATATGGCGCCTCCTTTAGAATGAGAAAAACACTGAATGCGCTATATATATAAGGCGCCTCCAGTGTAAAAATCCTTAAATATCGGGGGTTGAAAATACGAAGGAGGCACCATATATGGCATCTCCCGTTTGGAACAGTATCAGTGTTATTTTTTACAAATATTCACCGACCAATGCTATTTTTACAAATATTCATTTTAATGGTGCTATTTTTGTTAATTGCCCAATATAGAAAGGTATGGGTTAGGAGAGTTTGTTGATTACATATTTAATAATAATAATATACAGATGTTGTCATATTCTAATTTGATATATATATGCGCTAGGATTGAAGGGGTTAGAAGCTA